>CM076413.1:3592915-3673464 GCA_038363315.1 Mugilogobius chulae | reverse complement strand
TTTCGTGACAAAAATACTTTAAAAATCTGCTACAATTTCACAGAAAGGTGTTCGCACTAATACGTAGCATAAATTACATCAGGGCCTATTTTTAACAAGTCAACTCAATCGAGTTTAAACAGTATTATGAAATATACTAGACTTCTATTTTGTTCTGACGTGTTTACATGTGTTGTGTGGATGTTCTGTGGTGTGTTTAGAAATTGTGTAGTTTATTTGATTCATTGTCCAGTTGGCTAATGTACATGAGGATACAATAAACTGTTGTGCCATCAGTAACATCAATCCAACTGATTTGATGAAAAATGTACTTAAAGTGAAGTAACATAATATTTTTACTGATTTAGACTTCTACAAACTCGATTGGAGAAAGAAGAGTTTGAAGAGGAACTGAAGGAAGTGAAGGAGAGAGTAACGAATATGAAACAACAGGCAGCACCAGACTCAGCCAAACACAGGCCCTCAACCAGGTAAAACGAAGCTTTTGTCAGGCTTATTTGTCATTTGCATTCAGTGGGTTTAAAATTATGGTCACCATTTTAGTGATCTAAATGAGTGAATGTTTGGTTTAGTGTATTTTAATGTGTGTGTGTTAATTGTTGTGTGCACCTGCTCCAAAATTGTGATGCAACTTTTGCTAATCCTAGCAAAATGTGCAAAATAATATGTTGTGTTAGGGTTGTACTTCTTTAATCGGTTGGGGATTATGAATCAGTCAATGCTGTAAAAGTTTGACTAACATTTTTTATTATTATGCATATCTACAGGAATAGCAGAGTAAGAAAGTTTTGATCTAGTTTGATATTTTTGGAATTTAATCATAAATTTTACACTGTTCTTAGTCTTTCTTTACATAAACAATAGTTTTCTGTGAGCGTTGTAATCCTTTATGCGAATACAGATTATAGAAATATCGGGTAGTTTTGCCATCTTTAGCCACACACTTTTTGTCTTAATCAATTCTTGATTTTAGTTACAGTGGTTAACTACACCGTGTGGAATCCAAAGCCGATTTGCGTTTATGTTTCCCAGGATCTTCAGAAATCAAATGCAGAACTTCAGAAAGCAGACTGGAGCTAGAGAAGCAGCGTACGCAGTTTGATAAGAAGGTGATGGAGATAATCTCTCTGAAAAAGTCTCATCAAAACAAGAGCAGAACTGAAGTATGAGATCGACCGGCTGAAAGACCAGCTGCAGCGAGCCAAAGGGGAGTTCAGCAAGGCCCAGGAGAAAACAAAAAGGTGACTGGAAATTTCTCATTGAATCTAACCACCCAGAGAATTTGGCTGATTTCTGGTCTCAGAGCCACAAGATACTGTATGTGCCTGATTAAGAACAGTCTACGTAGTCAGTCTAACAATTTATGATTTTTGAACATTTACTCAATAAAATTTCTCTGATTATTTGGTTTCCTGTCGATAACCGATTTTGCAGGGCTGAAATATATTTGCATTTTAAAATTTAAACAGTACTACAAACCTCCTCTAAAAATATTGGCAGTAATCTTTTTCAATATCGACCGATGAATGATATGAATATTATTCCCTTCCCTAATAAAAGAGTACAAGACAATGCCTACTTAATTGAAAAAATCATCAAAGAAGGCACTAATGACATTTTCAGAAGCCCTAACACAAATATTTAAGTTTATTAAGACTACACCTTTGATGATACAGAACAAGACCAAAACCCGCATCTAACCAGCATAAGCTGCAGCTAATACAGTTATCATTCTAGTCCAGAACTGTACACATTCTTGTCTTGGTCGCTCCGTACTGCCTTTGGATACGGTGGAACCGCAAGCCACCTATCTCAGACTCAGATTTAGATGCTTGTCCAGACTCAGTGAGGCGAGAAGCTGGGGTCCAGTCAGCTGTAACAGAGCGGCATCTCTGCGGCTTGGAGAACGTGAGCTGGGCAGGCCACGAAGGACCTATCCGAGACTGACAGAGAGAGCCGCTCTGTGATACTGTTGTACAGCTCGACAGTGGCTGAACGACGACCTCAGTAGTCGCTTCAACTTTGAGTCAGTTCTGCTCTAAATTGAGATGGATAGGCCCAGATGGAGTCGTCCGATGTCAGCTGCAATGCAACGAGAAGAAAGAAGCTGTCAAGACTCATAGGCGGTATAGAATACAGTACTGGATATCTGTTAGTAGATTCATGTATTAAGTCGACTTAATATGTCTGGATTTGCTACAGTGTAGAAGAGTGTCAGGGTTGTCTCTAGATGTCTAAATCTAGAGAACCTTTACATTTGACAAGTGGCGTAGATCTGTTATCATTAAAGAGATTAAGATGAAGCGTTATATAAGTATATAACTAGCATTGTGACCATAATATTTGCATTTGTTATGATTTTTTGTATCGCACTAGTATCATGTAGCATTGCAGCAATTGTTATTGTTAAGTTCAGAACCTAAGTTCACTTTGAGATTCCTGTACTTTTGCACGTATTAATGTGTTAAAGTGCGCAGAAAATAGTGTTATAAGAGTAGGTCATATATTTGATCTCCATGTTGACTTAACAGGTTGTATAACGAGATGGCGAGGCATATAACATGATTGCAAATTTCATAATATGAACTATAGTCATACTGCAGAGTTGACTCGAATTGTTTTAGTAAGAAAATTTGTAATTAAGCTGCTCTATACTTACATTAGAGTGTAGCGTTTACGTATTGTGTACTTAAATTGGTTAAATAACACACATTTTGGTGTTATTGCCATACCAAATCTGAGACCGAATGTACAACAATATGGTAGTTGAACAAATGTCGCCTGGGTGCCACATAGATTAGTAGCGGCTTATATGTCGATTAATTACTCGCCTGTGTTTTTAATTCGATTACTAAGTCCAGAAGAAGCATGTATTTTTTGTTTTTATTTGATATATTTTTCTATTTACAAGGTGTACTACAGATATGATGAGCAAGGAAGACTTTTAACTATATAATTAGTAAGTTACGTAGCTTTTGGCTCTTGTTGAAGTGCTGACTATCAAGACTATGTATGACACTTGGATTTTAGATTATGGCCACCATCCACAACGGTTTGACCTAGATTTGGAATGCATCATAGCACTACAGAAACCTGATTAACGCTAGATGATACAGTATCATTCCTAGTAGATTTGTTAGTACATAGTATATGTTGAGTACGAGTTATTTTCGTGGCTCACGCTGCTGAAACAACGCACAGAGATGTTCTAGTAGTGCGGGCTGTGCTCTCTCACTTCGGAGGTGCCGAATGAGGGATCTGCTAGTTTCAATGAACTCTCGTTGGAACGACGGTCAAAAGGAAAGAGCTCGGTCTCGAGGACGTTCAACCAAGAACACATGTGGATACCTGTCTTTATCAAACTCGAGCACAAACAGGCAGTGAGACGAAGAAGGACACACTGAAGCAGTAACGACCGCTTTCAGCTGGCAAGAGCAAGAAACAGCCAAACTGGAAAAGGCTGGGACAAACTCACTAAAGAAGGTGGAAACGATTAGGGTAGTGATCAAGGATGGGATATTAAATACACTCCATATATGTTTTTTATTTTCTTATTTTAAACACTAATTCAGTATATTTAAACCACATCCATGTAGTAAATACTGGTCATGAGATTCATGCTGTTCTTAGTAATTGTGTCTTGGATTATGTAGAGTAGGCTAAGTTTGATCTCGCAAGAGATGTCTGGCTATCTGCACATCAGACTCTAAGGGTCTTAATCATGCATACTAGCGTTGCTGTGACATGCGTAAGCTTAACTTTCTAGTCTCGCTTAGAATCTAAGTGCTGATGAGTTACACTGAAGAGGTTCATACGTAACTTATTGATTTTTTCTGCCATGAAACTGGTTTATATTGCTGCGCCATGGGGATGGAATTGAAGCACGCTTAGTAGATTCTCAGAACTCGTTTCTCTCTGGTTTGAGACAACATCTCCAAAAAAAGAAAAAAGTGAATCTGGTGAGTCTTTTAGTGACACCATAGACAAGCACATTGAATCATGTAGCACTCACAACGGGCAATCAAGATCGATACTATTATTGTATAGTCATGGATATTTAACTGGACAGAGATATCAGTAATATGTGGTGTGTGGCGCTCAAATCTAAGACCTGGCAGATTCTACTGCTAACCTAACCGCATAAGTTATCTAATGTATGACTATTGGGAATGAGACTGTTCATGCTACTGCGAGCATAGTTTTTACGTTGTTTGGAGAAAGCTGGAGTAGTACAACACCGAGGAAACCTGATCATCAGTAACAGGGGACACTGAGAATGAATCGTGTAAATCTCCACAGTAAAGACAGGACTACTCCGGGTATTTTTGTCTCATGTCATCCAGCCCTAAGAGACAGCTAGCTGCAGATAGAAGTTCTATTTGTGATGATCTTAACTGTTTGATTGGCATCTTGAGAACATATCGATCACTATCTATAGATCAAATAATCATTTCATGCTAACATTTCGGTCCTCATTCCAGCAAATGGTAAATGCTAGTATATGAGTCATTAAGTGCATTTGT
Organism: Mugilogobius chulae; assembly: GCA_038363315.1. Taxonomy (NCBI): domain Eukaryota; kingdom Metazoa; phylum Chordata; class Actinopteri; order Gobiiformes; family Gobiidae; genus Mugilogobius; species Mugilogobius chulae. The sequence goes on along the minus strand of CM076413.1, from coordinate 3,668,941 downwards.
AGGGTGTCCATTCTATGAATACTTAAGAGTATTCTAGGTACAATCTAGTTTTACTCTCACGCATCACTCGTAGCAAATGGATACATTTATTAGTAGGTATCCCCATGGAGGCAAACTGAGTTCTTGTATAAGTCTTAATTTGTGCAAGTAACATCTCCAAATATGTCACAATTACATCATTAACCACATCTAAGTGAATGAACTATATCGCATACATTTATGTTGACTGATCTGTAAGTATATATAGCTATTATCATTAGGTAGTGATCAGTGTATATCCTGTATATGTTATTGTATGAGGAGCTGCGGTCCGCTCTGTCTAACAAAACTTAATATTGAGCACATCACTCAACAGCTCTTATGAAAAAGGTCACACTGACAACCTGCAACTAGCTTCACTGGCTACCTGGGTCAGTGCTGCAGCTTCAATTTGGGTGGTGTCGACTCAAAAGTAAGAAGATTTCACGTGGACGCATACAAGTCAGAACCGCACTGAATGCATAATGCTCGGAGGGAAGTGGACTAGAGAGCACGTGAAGCGAACCTACGAGCAGTAGACCTGCAGGAAGTCCATTGGACCCGGCAACTGACGGCAGCCGAACTGGAGAGCGAGCACGCATTGCGGCATAAAACGTCAGGAGTGATGGAGGGAACGATGGTGCTGAAGTATGAGCAGCTGTGTTTGGCTGGAGTCTGGTGGCTGGAACCTAGTGAAAGTATTCAAAGTTTTCATGTAAAATATATAGTCTTTTACTTACTCTTTAATTCTCACTTCTTTTCTCTTTGAGTTTTTAATTTATTCTCTATAGTATCAGACCATTCAATATGTACTACGCATGTCAAACAATAAGTACCAATATTTGTATAAACAAGAGCCAATCCACATAAGATTGCCCCGACATGAGGATTTGACATGATATACATTATAACAACATTTTGTTAAATAATTGTTTCAACTCCTTGGAAGATGTGTCGATTTAATATTTTTTAGGATGAGAAATAAATACTATAGGTATTTGTTTGAACACAAGATGAATCTTATATGCTTTAGTTTTTTTTATGGAACTATATAGATGAGTCAATAGTCAAATTTTAGTTGTTTAGACGCATGAATAGTGCACAGAGTCCTTATTACTTGAAAAAATAAACGCATTTTGTAGAATATTACCCGCACTTTAAAATAATTGCACTTTGATAGCATAGGTTTACTTAGTAGTGATCAGGTATAAATAATATTATGTACTGTATCATTACTTGACTTGAATACGCGAGATAATCCATGTTGTTACGCATGTGCTACTACACATCTGGGACGTAAGCTATGCTAGTTGACTACGTATCTGAAGTGCTTGCTTATATATTCATTTACTTGTTTAGTTTTTTTTCAGCGCTTCATGTGATCTGATAGATGAGAACAGTCAGATGAACACACGCAGCTGCGTAGCCCTAAGTTTTAATCAGAACTGGCAATAGTCTTGGACGTAACTTGTGTCGTAAGCAGATTCAGGTGTCTCCAACTTGAGTAGACATACTCGCACAAGACTATTCGGTCTGACATCTACTTGAATGTTTGAATATGAATTGGAATGTCTAAGAACATAAACATAGAGATCTGTCATATAAGCATTCATTAGTATATAGCTTTTGCTCTGCATCAAAACTGTCACATTAGTGAGTTTACTATAAGTAGTGATTGCTTGACATATACGGCGCCTATGATACGTAACGACTGAAGAAGGAGTGCTATGTGTTACGTGTAGCCTGTGAGGAGTGAGAGAGACAAAGTGCACACAGCTGGACAAAGAAGCTTGCTGGTCGCAAATGAGCAGACTTAGGCGCACTCATCTCTAGATAGGAAAGGATGGGATCCTAAGAACAGCTTATTGATCGTAGAAAAATATAGCGGTGATTGGAGAAGTTGTCTGATGAACCTGGTGAGAGTTTTATTTGTGATAATGACCAAAGACGGCTCTGGGGCGGTAGTGGATGGAATCAAAGGAGCTCTCAAAAAAGAAGTAACTTACACGTTGGCCGCTGGTCTAACACTGTAGTACGTTGTATAAGACTTTAAAAAAAATGGGTCGTCAGATCACTTGAGGCTAGAGATCAATTTTTAACTGTGAGTTGACATTAGTGTTAAGTATGTGTATGTTGATAAAGTCGAATTGACCGGTAATGCTTATCCATGTTAGCATAATGTTTGGGTAACATCTGTTGTCTGTCTTGGACAAGTAGTGTAAGGCTCGTGAGAGCGAGCTGGTTAGCATGAGATGTGTGTGACGCGCTAGTAGCAGATGGAGATGTTGTTAGCGTGAGATGACCTGGTCACCTGTGATGTTCAGAGACACAAGAATCGTCTAGATGTCTCGCATCTCAGATGTTCTTATGCTTAGGTATGAAAGATCGTCCAAAACAAGAGTGATCTGTGTGGAGTCGAGGACAATAACACGTGCCAGTTGACGAGACGTAACAAGTATCTACGCCTCAATACATGTATTAGTCTGGAGTGTAGGGTTATATCATGTACACAGCTAAAACTTCACGAATATCTTCGAGGACAGAATGGAACATTTGGCGTAATCTATATAACAATGAGTGTTATGTCTCATACTTATGTGATGGGAAACTTATATTTGGTCATTGATAGAGAGTGTATTCTTAGAACAACTAGAGTGTCGATGTAATCACCTGTCGCACTACATCACTACAGGACACTAGCTGAGGATGTGGCACTGTAAGGAAACTGCAGTCATGTTGAGTCGTCAATATGGCGGCAAAACGGTGGCTGAGCGGTTAGCGCTCTTGCCTCACAGCAAAAGGTCGGCGGTTCGATTCGCGACGAGGGACCTGTTAAGTTGTGCATGAAATGGCCATTTGTGCGGAGTTATGCAATGTTCTCCCGTTGTCTGGTGGGGTTTTCACCGGGCACTCGGGTTTACCCCACGCACAATAACCATGCACGATTAGGGTAATATCCCTCCAGCTACGGTAAGTCCTTGACCAAGCCTAGCAAAAATCAGTAGAGAGATGAGAGATACGGAGCGCTGCACTGCGGCGATCACTATTTCCTCCTGAGGAAGATGCCCCAAGGCATTTGGAAGGATGGGTGCAAAATGCTATGAGGAAAATTTCCCTATGGGGACAATAGTGTAGCGCTTAACTTAACCTTAACCTTAATGTAGAATACGAAGATACAAAGGGGATGAATAATGATCCAACGGTCCAACATGTAATTTATATACACAGATGCTAAAGGAGCTGACGACGCTATAAACACATGTTAAACTAAGGTGTAAGAGAATATTGAGCCATGCTACCTTTGCCTCGTTGAGTTGAGATAGAAACAAGACTAATTGCTTATATGGATGAACTCATATCATGAAGAGACTTATCAAGGTGAGTGATGGACAACTCTTCACTAAGTAGTCAGTAGCCCAAAGAGACCAGCTATGACGGAGTCGCTTGGCCTGTTAGCAGTCAGGAGGGCACACAGTACGCTTCTCTCATGAAACCGAGACTTTCTAGACACTTAGGTAAAACAACAGATATCACTGGACTTTGTGAGTGGACTTTTGGAGGCCGAGTAGACCGGTATCGTACTAAGTATTCGTGGCATATATGACTAGTGTGATTTGTTTTAATCTCATTGATTAGGATGACTAGTTGCGTTAATAGCATTCTATTGCAGTGTGCTGTGCTAGCAGATGTGAACGAACACTCGGTGCTGGGCACTCAAGCTCGTCGTCTGGACGCGGTCGCAAACTGAGGTACACTTGAATGAGACCAACTGGATCGACTGGAGTTGAGACTCATACTCGGAGCACAGACGCATTGACATCGGACGACGCACGGCCTCAAGAGCTCGCTCGCAGAGTGAGGAGACGGCATGGCTCAAAAGAGTGTTATTAGACTGCAAGTGTTTGGACGTTAATTTGGAACACAAAACAACTACTACGATCTTGCGTTGTTACTAGTATACAGTCAAAATAAGTTATGCTTTTTTAGCCTTTAAAAGCAATGTACTTGTTTGGCAATGTATTTAAATGAAGAAGTACCACAAAAGATGGTGCGCTTGCTAGGCAGAGAGGTATATCAATAATGAGTAGACTGATAATAATGCGAACACGCCTAGCTGGTTGCCTATCTCAGACACCTGCCTGTAATGATATGTGGTCAGTCGCACTATAGTCTGTAGTTATGAACATGGCTATAGATGACTAGACAGAATACTATGCTCATTCAAAGATCAGAGGTAGTTTATACCTAGTGAGATGGAGCAGTCGCATATTGGCAAGGTTGGAGCTGCATCTTTTCATGTAGATTCGCTAGAGTAAGAAAACAGAAAGTTTGTATTAAGTAGCTTATATGACTAGGCATCAGCTAACTATTAAGTGAGACAGATATTGGTGTATTTGTACGTAACGATGTCGTAATCGTACAGTATTACTGTCTGCATGTGGCTAGCGTTACCTTCAATCATGTGCACACTATGTTACGGCAAGTTTCTTATTCATGACTAGTCATCTATTAGTCTAACAGATGAGTTGCTAAATCAAAATAGATCTTTTATGAGGCTAAGACTGTGGTGCTTCTTGTAGTGTTAATTATATTTTCTGGTCATGACTTAGATACTGTACTGGCTTTAGTGTGTATTTGGGCTGCACTACCTTTACTGAGCTCTTAGATTAGGATAAATAATAGAGTCATACTTGATGTCTTGTATGCCATCTTAAGACAAGCTGACTAGAAGTTTGTACCAGCATTATGCTCAGTGATCTACAAACGTTATATTATTGTAGAAATGATTAGGAATGACCTTTGGACTCTGTTTGAGATCGACGTAGTTGGGGGTACAGTTTCTTTGTCAGCTGGACAATTTTAGTGCTGTTAAAATCTGAACAAGTAAGACACTATGCAGCACAGTATATGTATCTCGCTCCCTGTACGCTGAGCTGCCACTAACTAATTAGTTAGCCTCTGACAGTACACTGAGGCGGGTTCTGAGAAGAGAGCAGATAGTTTGATGATTTATTCATTGCTAGAGATTTTCATCAATTTAGCGATAAAGATAATCGTTGACATATAGTAATCTGTCGCGCAAGAATTATATAGTATGTGGTTTTGGCATATAGATTTAAATCACCGGGAGCACTTGTTATGTGTGAACATCTCAGCACGCGGTAGACGAACTGAAGTTGTAGAGTTATGTGTTGAGAAATCTACTTAGGTAGTTTGATAGTGCTTAACATAACTTGGAGCAGCTACATACATTTTGTCGCAAAGTGGTAATGGTATAACAATGTATGTTTATGATGCTTGGGTATGGTCCTACGTTTTCAAGTGTGAAAATGAGTATAGCGTGTGAACGTAAAAAGATGCCCTTAGTTGGCGCTTGCATATCATAATCCTAAACAACATGCATTGTATTTTTTTAGTGGGAGTCAGCATGCTTTAGAACGCTAGAGATCACAGGTTTTTCATGAGTCAAAAGCCAGCTTCAAGCGCATGCTAGATTTACAGACTCGTTCCCTTTCTGCAATCTGTTAGCTCTGCTAAATTGATCTGCTCTGTATGATCTGTACAGCTGACCTGAAGGTTGGAAAGGCTCTGAAGAGGCAGGTGGACGTGGGCGTAGACGCGACGTCTGACGCGATAGTCGATAACCTGACGAGATAAGCCTCAAGAGATGTCGCATGATGCGCACGCACGCATGGAGGCTGAGGAGCGATGCGCAACATGAAAGCTCCAGCGAGTGACAACCCTGTGATGACTGACTCTCAAGTATAGATGTACTACTTACACAATACGCTGATAGGAATATAAAAGGCTCTGCTATCGGTCTATACAGTGTTTATCGTCTCATGGGTTCAATTTATATCAATCACAACACATAAAGTAATATGTGCAGAACCGCATAGTATGAATCTTTCCTGCAGTGTGCTAGCGTGCAGATTACGTAGGTCTGCTGTATGAACAGGATGAAGTAGCTAAGTATCAATATAGACGTACGGAATCTCATCATAACCGAGCAAGACACACAAACAGCGTGGTTGTCAAAGGCTGTAAACTGAGGAGAGAGGAAGATCGAAAGAGAGAGATGTTCTACTCTTATAAGAAACAGTTCAGCGACCTACTTTTACAACTCAAGGAAATACATAAGCGGTTACAAACAATTTTGTGATAAAATAATACCCATAATCATAACTGAAACTGTTGCAGAGCTATAATTTCAGTATTTGAATGACATACTTGAGTTCAGTCTCCAGGGTTGTCACTCGACTCTGTAGCGCCTCCTTCAGCTCCATCTGCTCCTCTGCGTCTCTCTGGGCTTTTCTCCTCAGGTTATCGATTCGCTCCAGCTCCGTCTCGCCCTCGTCCACCTGCCTCTTCAGAGCCTTCACCTTCAGAGTCAGCTGTACCAGAAATACAGAGCAGACATTAGGCTTTGGGAAGGGAAGGTTTGTAAGCCTGCCTTACTTTTGACTCTGAAAACGTATTCTTGGTTCTAAAGCAGTGCTACTCACTAAAAAAATCATGCATGTTTGTTTGTTAGTATTAGCAAGGCCTGATTACCACTTTACTCTTTTTCACATTTGAAAAGTAGACAACCCAGCTATAAACACATTGTTTCTACTTCAAAAGATACTTCAAATATGTTAAGCTTCTGTCAAACTACCGGTAGTTTAAAAATTCATACTTTGAGTCTCTACCCTCTGAATGTCACAAAAAGTGCTGGGTAATATGGCAAAAAATTAATATTAATTCTTGGCGACAGATTTTATCACGATTCTTGTATCGCGATAAAATCTTGCCTTCAAAATATATCAAACTATCTGCTTTTTCAGAAAGTTCTTCACTGTCAGTGGCTAACTTTAGTTGTCACTCACTCAGGGCAGAATAAAGGCTGCAAGTGTTTGCAGATTTTCAGACAAACCAGCGACCAAAAAAAATCCCCTAACAAGTGATCTCAAAACAAGTTTCTAATCATTTCTAACAATAATAATAACTTTTAGACCTGAAAATGTGGTAAAATTCATGTTAGTCATAAATTAATATATTATTATTTTCATAAATCAAACCAGTGAAAGTGCAGCCCAAAAACAAAACCTTCAAAATTCATGAGAAATTTTGAAACAAGAAGCCCAAAGTCACTATAAAAAAGTGGACTTAGCAACTCTGAGACTAATAGATGTAGGATGGAAAAAAATGGTCTGTGTTTGAACAGACAAATGCAAAAATATGAATTCACATGAGAAATCACAATATTGTCACAATATTGCCCTAATCATAAACTCTAATAAATTTTTTTTTTTGCTCTGTGAATTCAAAAGTAGCGCTCCAAGTTCCTTGGTGCTGTTCTACTATAACTATACCTCTGATTCTGAGCTGTTCTTCTGTCATCTTACCTTCAATTAACTATGTGCCTGCATTAGCAGTCGGAGGCAAGCTAGGTTGTTTATATCATCTATGTAATTCCCTCTGCAGCAAGTACCATTTTTGTGACTTTTCAGTTTAAAAACATGCCAAACAAGTACATTTTTAAAGGCTAAAAACAAATATTTTTATACTGTAAACGAAACGTAGTATAGTTGTTTGTTCCAAAACTTCCAACACTTGATAAACTCTTGAACCTGGTCTCTCTGCTCTGAGTGGTTGTGTCTCTCCTCGTCCAGTGTCATGTTCAAGTCTTCAGTTTCCGCTCCAGACGACGTTGAGTTGCCAGCACCGTGTTTTTCTCTCTTTACAACAGAAAGCATAAATGTATTAAATAATCATCCTACAAGAGATTAAAAAAGTAACTAATATGCAAATACTAGTACATACCTCTCCTCGCTCCGAAGTCGCTCCTCCAGCTCCATGATTTTGTTTTCCAGTGTTGAAAGTCCGGCTGAAGAGCGACTGTGGCCCTCCATGTCGGCCAAGCGACTCCTCAGCTCCTTCAGCTGCAAGAGAGTTTTCCACACTCAATCTGTTTTCTTTATAATTCGCTATAATATCTTTTTTTTTTCAAACACGAGGAAAACATGCAAACTCTACATAGTTAACATTTAGCTCGCAGCTGCCTTTAGCATTGTTGAATAAATTTACATTGTTGGACCGTTGGATCATTTTATTCATCTCCTTTGTATCTTCGTATCTATATTTGACACAATATATTTCCTTAAGTCCACATTTGTTTGTAGTTGTAGTGAGTGATACAACTGTTGTTCTGATACACTCTCCATGCTAAGTTTCCCTCACATAAGTTGAGACAAACACTATTTAAATTACGCAATGTCAAATTCTGCCCGTATATTGGATGTTTTAGCTGTGTACATATAAACCCCTAATAGACTAAATACGTTTGATACATACATGTCTCTCCATGGCGTTTTTGTCCAGCTCCAGGTCCTGTTTGGACGATCGCTCCTGCATAAGCTCTGAGCGCAGCTGGTCGATCTGGTCTCTGCTCCGGGACAGTCTCTCCGTCAACATCTCCACACTGCTCCTCTCCTCCTCCAGCTCCAGCTCCTCACGCTTCAACTTGTCCTAAAAACACAGATTACCCCAAACTTATGTAAAATGTATTACCGGTAATCGACTTTTCGACTATTTAATTTCATCACAGTTAAAAATGTGATCTTACCTCCAAGAGTCGGACTCCCGTATTTTCTCGTTCTGGCTGTTCTTGGCGCTCTCCACTTCTCCCTCTAGGTGGCGCAGTCTGTTTGTCAGCAGCTCTTTGTCCAGCTGGTGATTGTCTCTCTCCTCACAGGCCAGTAACAGCTCCTTCTTCAGTCGGGTAATCTATAGCAATTCACACTTAGTAAGTAACCACAAGGACATGATGCAGTAAAACTATTACAATGTGCTATGAACTATGTTTATGTATTGACATTCAACATCAAAATTCAGAATGAGACCAAAGTCTTTCATTGTCATTGCAATTGAGAAGACACCTAATCTCCTTTCACAGTTACAGTCCAAACGAGTTGTAAAATAGGGCAGCACATGCTTGTTTTCTGACTGTTTTATAGATCACAAAGGTGAAAAACTAATAAATAATAATAAAAAGCACTAAGGATAGTAGATAGCAATGTGTAGTAACATGTACAGCAACTATTTCTAAATAAATAATAATTATATAACACTTAGATAACTAATATACAAAGTGCATATATTAGTGGGTAAATTCCATACAAAATGGTTTAATTTTTCAAGTTAATAAGGAATATGACTATTATTGCGCTAAACAACAGATGTAAAATTTGACTATTGACTCATCATTGTCCATTAAAAAAAAACTAAAGCTATAAGATTCTTAGGGTTCAAACAAATACCTATAGTATTTATTTTCTCTCCTAAAAATATAAATCGACACAGTTTCCAAGGAGTTGAAACAATTATTTAACAAATGTGTATAATGTTATATCATTTGTCAATCCTCATGTCGGGGCAATTTATGTGGATTTTGGCTCTTGTTTACAATATGGTACTTATTGTTTACAATACTTCTACATATTTGCTGAACAAAAGATAATTAAAAACTCAAAAAACTGGGTGAAATTAAAATAAATAAAAACTAATTTCATAAAACTATATTTCACTTTTCACTATACTTCAGACCTCTTCCTCCATCCTCCTGACGTTGCCGTGGCTACGCTCCAGTTCGGTCTGAGCGTCAGTGCCGTGTCGATGGACTTCCTGCAGGTCTTTGCGTGCCTTCTCTCTCTGCTCCTCCAGCTGAACTTGAGCGCCCGTGACTCTTCTTTTGAGGACACCACCAAAGACTCAAACTGACGGAAAGGACAAAGAGTTGGTTGTCAGTGCTTCAAAGACATTAAATGCCAATAAAGTTTTGAAGAGGACCGCATTAAATACAATACAATACAATTCCTATCTACTAAGAAAAGTAATAAACATCAGTAACATAAGATGACTGTTCTTCACTTGTGTGGTTAATTTGAATGTAATTTGACTATTTGTAGTTACTTGCAAACAAGACTAAACAAGACCAGGACCTCCATGGGATCACAAAATCCTTTCTGGGATATCAATAAACATCGATATCTTAAACAAAGATGGACACCCTACAAATGCCATGATAGATACAGATTCCCATTTGCTGCCGATTAGATGAATTTATATAGACATATTCTTCAAAATGCAGTCAAACAGAAGACTAAAAGACTTCACTTTGCAGATAGTGTACTTTAGGGCTGGATGACATGGACAAAAATACCCGGGGCCTTTCTATGTGGAGTTTACACGTTCTCTGTTCCCCGTGTATGAGTAGGTTTCCTCCGGGTACTCCAGTTCCTCCAACAACTAAAAACATGTCCAGTAGTGAATTCCATTCCCAAGACTACAGATGGAAATTAGCTGTAAGCTAGAATCTGGTAAGATGGCCAAATTCATATCTTGTCCAGTAAATATCTTGATATACGATATATATCGATATATTGCCCAGTTGTAGTGCACATTTCGTGTCTGTAGGTCACAAAAGCCAACAGTTTTTTTTTTTTTTGGTGTTGCAACTGAGAAAGGTTGAGAATCACTGGTTCAATGCACCATGGCCACAAACTGAAACAGTTCATTGGTAAATTAGAAACCCTGCTCTCTCTCGATTTTTACATAAAGTTACTCCATTCACAGCAGTTGAGCATTTGCTTAGCTGTTGCTATAGCAGCATTGGAATCTCACTCTAACCAAGACATTTATAGACACATTTCAACATATTTCTAATGGATGTGTTTAAATATACTGAATTAGTGTTAAAAAGAATAATAAAAAACATATATGTAGTTGTAATATATTCCCAATCCTTGATCACTACCCTAATCGTTCACCTCTTTAGTGAGTTTGTCCAGGCCTTTTCCAGTTGCTGTTTCTTCTCTTCCAGCTGAAGCGTCGTCTGCTTTAGTGTGTCTTTGTCTTCTCTGTGTTTTCGAGTTTGAAAAGCAGTTCACTGTGTTCTTGGTTGAGTCTGGAGGCTTTCCTTTTGGCCTCGTCCAGTTCAGACCTCAGACCTCTGACCTCCGAGTGAAGAGCCAGCTCCGCCTCTGAGCTCTCTGTTGCGTTGTTCAGCAGCTGACCCTGGAAACAGACACAAAAACTTATAAATATGATATATTTTCACTAGTTTGATCATTTTGTTCTGATTTGAAACAGGCAACGTTTGTGGCATACAAAATCAATGTAATAATTCATAGAGCAAACAGAGCAAAAGCTAGTCTTGACATAGAATAAAGTCTTCCTTGCTCATAATCTGGATACTTTGTAAATGAAAAAAACAAAAACAAAACATGTTTGCTTAGTAAACAATTAAAAAGGCATTAATTAAGCCATTAAGCTCTAGATATTGCACATTTACTACCATTTGTAAACGTCTCAGAATTTGAATATGGCAATAACAAAAATGTGTGTATTAAACCATGTACAAAACGTAAGGATATTAAATTAGTAAGAAGCTTAATTAAATGTTTTCAATAACTACGGTAACTGATAAATATAAATCATTATAAATGCCTTGTTAATGTCTGCCTTGTTTTAAACCTTTGTCAAATATGGGGATAAATTAAAACTTTAAAACTACTTCATGCCTTCACACATAACGCAAAGCAAGAGAATCAGGTGTAACTTTTTCTGAACTTAACAAAAAATTTGCTGCAATTTCTATCTAGTGGAAAAAAAAATATAAGAAATGCAAAATTAGGCAAAGAATATATTACTTCATCTATCTAAATAACAGTCTCTGCACTGTAATATAATGTTCTGCATAGATTACATAGACAACCCTTATTTCTCCTTGTATAATCCAGAATAATTGTACATTATATAACATAAGTACAGTATTTTACCTCCAAGCGTGACACTTTCTCTTTGAGGCGTACATTGACCTCCTCCTGGGCCTTCTGGGCGTCTTCAGCCACTTTGACGTCCAGTTCAGACCTCTTCAGCTGGTCCTCGTGGCCTCCAGCTCCTTCTCAGCCGCAGAGAGCGCTCTTTCAGCTGACTGGACTCACTTCTCGCCTCACTGATCGCTGCTCTAAATCTGAGATGTGCTGGGTCCGGCAGCTAGGAGCGAAAACAAGTTGTACAGTTGGACTTTTGAATATACTGTATTAGCTGCTTAATGCTGAGTTAGATGTGGTTGGTCTTGTTCTGGTATCATCAAAGGTTAGTCTTAAATTACTTAAAATATTTGTTGGTGCTTCTGAAATGTATTAGTGCTGCTTTGATGATTTTTTCAATTGAAGTAGGCATTGTCTTTGTATCTTTTATTAGGGATGGTAATATATCATTATCATTTCATCGGTCGATATTGAAAAAGATTACTGCCAATATTTTAGAGGAGGTTTGTAGTCTTTAAATTTTAAAATGCAAATATCAGCCCTGCAAAGATCGGTTATCGACAGGAAACCAAATATCAGAGAAATTTTATTGATGTAAATGTTCAAAATCATAATTGTTTAGACTGACTACAGTAGACTGTTCTAGATCAGGCACATACAGTATCTTGTGGCTCCTGAGACCTAAGAAATCAGTCATCTGGTTAGATTCAATGGGAGAAATTTCCAGTCACCTTTTTGTTTTTCTCCTGGGCCTTGCTGAACTCCCCTTTGGCTCGCTGCAGCTGGTCTTTCAGCCGGTCGATCTCATACTTCAGTTCTGCTTCTTGGTTTTGATGAGACTTTTCAGAGAGATTATCTCCATCACCTTCTTATCAAACTGCGTACGCTGCTTCTCTAGCTCCAGTCTGGCTTTCTGAAGTTCTGCATTTGATTTCTGAAGATCCTGGGAAAACATAAACGCAATCGGCTTTGGACTCCACACGGTTAGTTAACCAAAGAAATCCTTGATCAACTAAAATCAAGTCCATTTGATTGATTAAGGACAAAAAGGTGTGTGGCTAAAGATGGCAAAACTACCCGATATTTCTATAATCTGTTATTCGGCATAAAGGATTACAACTGCTCACAGAAAACCTTATTGTTTATGTAAAGAAAGACTAGAAACAGTGTAAAAATTATGATTAAATTCCAAAAATATCAAACTAGATCAAACTTTCTTACTTCTGCTATTCCTGTAGATATGCATAATAATAAAAATGTTAGTCAACTTTTACAGCATTGACTGATTCATAATCCCCCAACCGATTAAAGAAGTACAACCCTAACTACAACATATTATTTTGCACATTTTGCTAGGATTAGCAAAAGTTGCATCACAATTTTGGAGCAGGTGCACACAACAATTAACACACACACATTAAAATACACTAAACCAAACATTCACTCATTTAGATCACTAAAATGTGACCATAATTTTAAACCCACTGAATGCAAATGACAAATAAAGCCTGACAAAAGCTTCGTTTTACCTGGTTGAGGCCTGTGTTTGGCTGGAGTCTGGTGCTGCCTGTTGTTTCATATTCGTTACTCTCTCCTTCACTTCCTTCAGTTCCTCTTCAAACTCTTCTTTCTCCAATCGAGTTGTAGAAGTCTAAATCAGTAAAAATATTATGTACTTCACCTTTACGTACATTTTTCATCATAATCAGTTGGATTGATGTTACTGATGGCACACAGTTTATTTTGCCTCATGTACATTGAGCCAACTGGACAATGAATCAAATAAACTACACAATTTCTAACACACCACAGAACATCCACACAACACATGTAAACACGGTCAGAACAAAATAGAATCTAGTATATTTCATAATACTGTTTAAACTACATGATTTGACTTGTTAAATAGGCCCTGATGTAATTTATGTACGTATTAGTGCAGAACACTTTCTTGTGAAATGTAGCAGATTTTTAAAGTATTTTTTGCTAGAAAGCTTGATGAATTGTCTGATGAACTGTCTGTTTTATTTGTGATAATGAACCAAAGACAACTTTCTATTATGGTGGACAATTGAGTTAAAGGTAAAGTATTACACGTTGGCCTGTCACAATACTTTATAGACTTAAAAAATAATAGATAAATCTGAATTTTGGGTTCTTGGTTTTAATGTGTGTGTGCTTTTGTAATACATTTTCTGTATAAAATGTGAGCAGTAGAAGGTCATTTATGTAACTTCAGCAATTCATTTAACAGATTTCAGATTCATATTTTTACAATTAAAAGTGTTTGTGGATGATCTGACAACTAAAAGCCTCTACATATTGGGGTTAGTACAGCTACTGTCTAAATGTGAGCACATATATAAATCTATTTTATATGTTTCTATGTCTCACTGTGTTTCAGGACTGCTGGGCGTCTCACTGACAGAGCGAACGCCACAGAAAGGTGAAAGAAAATAGACACATTAGTAGTGAACATGCAACAAATGTGACAATCTGAAAGCTTTGGAAACTTCAAAGATACCCAAAACCAAGACATTTGTGCATAAAAAATCTCTTAAAAATGTACAAAACAACTTACTCTTGTTTTGCGGTCCGCAGTTCGTCCCTGGTGTTGTGAAACTGCTCCATCCAGTGGCTGCTCTCGTCTCTGCAGTCTTCTAACTGCTGCTGAAGTGTTCGCACAGACGCATTGACTCGCAGACGCTCGGCCTCAATGCCTGCGTGAGACTGCAAAGGAGCGACAATTACAAAAACGCAGACGGTTAATTCTGTTACAGTTGATGCAGAATAGTGTAAATAACATAAGAGCAAAACACAAAAGCTGACCCACTTTGAATTTCTTATACTTGTTCTCATACAGACCTATTTTCAAAGACCAAGAAATGGGTGTATTGCAAAAGTTGGCTCATTCATTGCTTGCACAGTTGTTAATCATGATCATCACATCATCACTTATAAGTTTGTTATGTCCTTTTGCAAGCTTACGTCAGTGCACACTTATCGCACTATTTTGGCTTTGATAGATGTATTATAAAAGGAAGAAAAAAATAGACAGTCATAGTGTGTCATTGAGTGTTATTTTTTGGCAGCAGATACTGTATGCCAGTGTTTGTCACACTCCACTGAGCCTATGGTGGCACCGCTTGTTCCTGCAGCTGACTGGAGCATATCCCCGTGCTTTGGGACCTGGACAGTGGTCAGCTCATCACAAGTTAACACATAGACACAGAGACAGACTCATTAACTCTCTTATTAGTTTACTGGGGGAATTTACAGTGTTTCCAATTTACCTATACATGCATGTTTTTGGTGATGTATAGGGAGAGAATGTAAACTCCACCCAGACAGATTGTGAGATGTGGATTTAGCCAAATACCGGGCCTCAAATCCACGATGTATTTATTGTGAAGTCAGAGCTCAAGCCACTCTGTTACTGTGCACTCCTTGCCTGACCAGCCAGCCCCTCCTACTGTACATTCTGTTCTGTTTGAATGTAGAAGGGTCTGGGACCTGACGGTTAGCCAATAAAGTCGTCTCCCAAAGTTAAGACGATCCAATCAAGCACGGTGATCTGACTAAAAGTTCACTAAAAGTTGGAAGTTGCTTGCAAGTCCATTTCAAAACATTCAAGAAGGCGAACGTAGCTGATTCGGCTCGTGCTTCGGTTTTAAACAATGAACGTATCAATTCCTTAAAACCCGAGCAGCAAACCGTGTTGACAGGCTTAAGACTGAAAAAAATCCTCGCGCTACTTGTTTACGAAAACATCGTGTCGCTGTTTTGGTGGAATTTCCGGGTTTCTGTGATTGGTTGACTCAGCGTTCAGAAAGGCCTCCCATGAAATTGATCCTCGGCGCTCCGCTCCCAGACCCTCACGATTTGTAAAGTGTCTGTCAAAGCGTGTAGGGACTTGCTGGTCAGGCAAGTGCACTCCACAGTCAATACCTATTTTACTCAATGCATTTTTGGGGTAAAATTACTTTTAAGTTTGGCGTTTGCGTTCAGTACTCTAAAGCATAATTCAAAGCCAAACACAATCAGGGTTTCAAAAACATTTTCCAGGACATTTTCAGGACATTCCTGAAGAGGATTTTAGATAGCATTTTTTTTAGATCGCTTGCAAAGTCTATGGCAGCTCAATGTAGAAAACACTCAATAACACAACCAGAAAGATCCAAAGTCACGAAGGGTGGACACCAAAAAGTGTTTGGTCCCCCTCAAGAAAATTTTATCCCAAATATTTCCTGCATTCTGAACTGTCGTCAGTCTGACCAAGTGAACAACATATTGGTTGATTAAACAATGAAAGTAAAGTACTTAAGTAAGATTTTAGTAAAGGTAGTAATACGCCAGTTCTATGTTCCAGTGAAGAAAATGAACAGTTATTTTGGGCCTATGAGTTACAACCAAACTTTGCGTAGGACATCATCTACTGTATATTGCTCATCTTATATTAGAAATAAGTAAAAATACAGTTTGCACATTGTTTTGTGATTGACTAAATCATATTCCAGGACAGCATTTTATTTGAAATGACAGTTTTTGTCATTTTTAATGCGTTTTCAAGTCTGGAAAATTGACTCATTATTTTTCATCTTTTCAAGTTTTCCAGGATGTGTGGGGACCCTGGCAATTTATTGAGGTTATGCTTACCTAATTTTTTAATGGAAAGCACAAGAAGACATTTAAAATGTACTTTTAATCTTTCAAAGAACCCTTTCAATACTGCCCGGTGGTCAAGCAGCTGAAGCAGTACTTATGCCAGGTTCGCTTTTGCTGAATGTCCTTCCCTCTTATGCTCCCATTTTACGCAACACTGTTTTTTCTTATTAATGCACCAACACAAAAGAGGAAAGAACTTTGTATTTGCAATTCGGAGGGATTTCCTCGAAGGCCACTTACTGCTTTTTCCTTCTGAGTATTCTTACAGTATTTTTCCATGCTCTCATTAACAGATGACTTTTGGTTCTTTCTGCTGACAGTGCTGTTCTTACCTGGGACACCTGCTCCATGCTGCTGCGGAGCTTCTCCATGTCAGCACTGTACTGCTCTCGAAGTGTCTCCAGCTCTTTGTCGTGGGACGCCACCTCCTCCTTCAGCGCTCCTTTCAGGGCCGTCAGCTCCCTCTCTCGTTGCCTCAGAGTCTCCTCCAGCTTTTGTTTGGCTTGATAGATTTCCGTCATCTCGTTTTGGCAAGTTATCAGGTCCTACACACAGTCAGGACTTCATTTAAAAGGCTGAATAACAGCTATAGCCCATTTTCCTCTAGGTTTAAATTACAGAGGTTGTTTTTATGTTGACCCAGATTGCTGTAAATGGGACTGCAGGTGGAATTCTGAGTCAACAAAATGCTTATCAAGTAGTTTTGGTTTACTTGAAAATTCATAAACATTTTTGCTGATTTGCCTCAGAGCAAAGATGTAAAACAGCAAACAGAATGGCCCACTTTACATTTAATCATGATTCAGGTGGACTTAGTGGCTTTAGCTTTATGTTACAAAGTGAAATAAAAACGATCTCCTTCTTCACACTTCAGTGATCAGCTAAACCTGACCTGTGGAACTTCTCCCAGGGGCAAAAACCTAGAAGTTTTGAATACAAACTAGTGCAGTAATTTGCTTATGAGCATTTGTTACAACACTGAGTGCATCAGTCCGTCCCTCTGCCACATGCCCAGATTTGAATATGGTCCTGGGAGAAAAAACTAACTGCCCACCCAGAGACAGACCAATTTGTTACTAACTTATGACATGATGTAGGCTGACAAAAGCTGAAATATAGAAGGAATAATGTGTCTGTGTTAGAGAGCAATAAAATGAATTGTTATTGAATGATTGGCAAACTGATGAAGGGTCATGTCAAAGTTAAGGTTAAGTAATGTTTATAGAGATGAGATCATTTGGATTTTTGAGATAATATCCGATATTCGATTCTCTTTATGTGGCTTATATGAACCAAAAAGGGCTATTATCCATATTTGAATTTTCATATCCATAGCCAGACTTATTATAAAACATGGTACCTTATAAAAGTTTTAATTTTGGGTTAGACCTGATTTGGTCCTGGTTTGATATTGGTTTGGTCTTTGTCCAGAGCCACTTGATAAATAGTCATGCCTTAGTTTAACTCTGTTTCAGTACTGGAGTGTGTTTTGTTGAGGAATTTAGCTAAAGTCTTTTGTATTTTTTCCTCAAGGCAAGTTCTCTTACAAGAATCAAACTAATCTAGCGTTGAGGATATTTTGTGCGACCACAAGTTGTGCTAAAAGTGAAATCGGTCAATTCCAGATGAAAAAACTGACCCTAGAAATAAAACAGTTGAAGAGCCCTGCTTTAGTCTGCTCAAAACAACAAATCTAATGTTCTAAAAACAAACTGCATGTGTACAAATAGACTGGGGCACTTGGTTGATACTGATACAGTAACCACAGATGGCCCACTAGATATTTCTATATGTTTTTTGGCATGTTGCCCACCGGTTCCCTTTTACAATGCCAGACTCTGGTTTAAACAAAAGTATAATGTTCCTGGAGAGATTTACTGTTTTGTTGTTGTTGTCTTTTTTGATCTCATCCTGAAGCTCGGCCAGTTGGTCCTCCATGTTTCTGGAATGGGCCTCTGCGTTTTCTCTGTCCATGCGCAGCTGCGTCAACCTGAGAGGACATACAGATAAGATGCACTTCTGACTAACAATGTCTTTATCAGTTATCACAGTCGTCTGAATCAGCAACAGTAAGTTCCTGTTTAATAAAATGGTGACAGTGGACGGCTGACAACAAGGCCGTGCTGTTCAGAGCTGTGTACTGACTCCACTCATAGTACTGTGCAGCTCTTGTTTCTCAGTGCGATGTGTGTGTCTAAGTGTGTGCTCTTGTGTCCTCACTCAGATTGGGTTTCGTTTAACTCTTTCTTCATGCGGTCGTGCAGCTCTCGTAGCTGAAGGTTTTCATCCAGACACGACTCCAGCTCAGCTTTCAGGGTGGCACTGGAGTTGTTAATGGAGTCCTGGGCACAGATAGAAAGAATGAAATAGGGCTTTACTATTAATCACAATCAAATTAAAAAACACAGTTTGAGTAGATGTAATTATGAAATCATAAAATGCAGCAGTTTTCCACCACAAACCACAAGCTAATGAAATGTCTTTTTCTACATAAAACAACAAACTCTCAAGCTTAGATCTCTACAAATGTTTTAAAATACATTTAAATGCAATTTTTTTTATTTGTTTATCAGTTCATGCTAGGCCTATTTCAGTCTTTTTTAAACTCTTCAGTTTAAAATGTGAAATCAATTTTTAAAAACAGAACTCCTCCAAAATGAAACAACAATGGCCTGAAAAATTGCAATTGGTACATGTTTTTTCAAACTTTTGCTGCCCTGCAGTGAAGTTGAAAAATACCAGATTGCGACAATAAATAAAGCAGCATATAATGGCAGGGCTTCCTCTGTCTACTTCCTTTTTAAACTACGTTTTGATAATTTAATAATTCTCAAAATCTATGTGAAATATTTATTTTTTAAAGTACTGAAGAACTGAAGCTTAAATTTAAAACAAAATCTTACCTCATTACTTATTATTATACTTGTTATTATATTTTCAGAGAGTAAACATCATTGTTTGTTATTAAAACATGGGCTTTTGGAGATGCAGGAGCAGTTTGGCAGAACAAACCAATCAATAATGCATAATGGATTAAGTTCTTAAGAGCTACTGCAGATTACAAACTGCCCAACTTCCTTAAACCAGCATAATGAGTCTTTATTGGGCTTGAATGACTGTCTGTGCACATTTTCCCAGACAAGAGAGGTTTCAGGATTAATCTGTGGATTAATCTCAAACGCACTCACTCTAAGAAAGCAGCTCAGATTAGCCGAAAAGAAAAGACTTCCAATCAGTAACCAAATTAAAAGTATGTGAACTATTTCTACTGTATTATTAATGTCATTGCTCCTGCTTGTGTTTTGCTGAGTCTGGGATGGCACTTACAAAATTGCACGGTTCATGATCTGTGTAACTAGAGCTGAGGTAAAGTGGTAGGTTACATTTGGGATGTCAGCGATTCTCATTTAAACAACGTAACAGGTGCATTCAAACAGCACTGTGGTTTTAAAGGGCAAGCAGAAAATGATCAGTACATATTTGACATAATTATTACATATTACTCTACCAATGCTATTTTAATACTTATATGGTTTCACAATGTGAAATTTAGGATGTTTTAAGATATAAAATATTGAATTTCATAAGACTGTGCAATTAAAGTTTAAAACTATTATATTTGGCTCTTAAATATAGTTATATATCACAAATGTCATGTGCGACAAATAGATAATCGCGAGATATGTGAATCATGCATCATTGAATTCTGAAAGACGCTCCGATCCCAAACCCTACCCTACAACCCTGAAGCTACTCTCTATCTTCTATTAAGAATAAAATTTTCAGTTCTTTTTTTTATATTTACGTTCATAAATACCCTTTTCTGTTGCTGCAGGGCCAACTGTAGCTCAGCTACTTTTCTCTGAAGTTCCGCCCTCTCTCGGTTTAACTCGTCCTGGGTTTTATCTTTGAGCTAAAAGAGGAATGTGGGAAACACACACACAAAAATAACAAAATTAAAGTGGACAAACAGTTCTATTAAAATACAATGTTCCAACAAACCCACCTTGACATTTTGAAGGATGACCTTGGCTTTGTGTTTGATGACAATATCACTTTCATTTGTTCTGTTACAAGAAATTACAATGATTAGAATGTAAGATTTTGATTCTGATCAAAGCAAAGGAACGCAAGAGATATTTCTGCAGTACCTTAGTTCTTAATCAAATTTAACCGTAAACCTAATGTTTTGCAATACACATAAACTTTATTATATATTTTTTTATTATTGTAAAATATTAATTCATTCATTATCTACCGCTTAATCCCGTTAGGGGTCGTGGGTGACTGGATCCTATCCCAGTGACTTTGGGCCTTAGGCGGGGAACACCCTGGACAGTGGCCAACTTGCCGCAGGGTTAGACAGACAATCGTTCACTCTCTCATTCACAGAGAACCGTTATCTTGACCTGCGGAGTACCCCAAGGGTCTATGTTAGGGCCCCTTCTGTTCAATCTGTACTCCCCACTAGGTTAGATGTGTCGGTGTGAAAGTTATTTTGATTTACACTAGCCTTGCTTTGCCCAAACCTTCAAATAATTTATGCGAATATTTCAACAGTTGTTTTTACATTTCCCCCCCAAATCTTTAATAATCAGAGTTCAGACTTTTTTTTTAAGTTCAGGGAAATAATGTTGATGAATGAGATTTAGATTTTTTCTTTTTACACACAAAATGATGATAGAGAGAGAGAAACAGAGAAAAAAAAGATTGCCCAGCCCTAATAATTTTTGTCCCAGAAGCGATCTTACCCTTCCCTCAGGATACTGTAAATGGTCTGCATCATCTGCTGCTCTTCTCTGCTCGCCTCTGCGCTCTGCCCCTGGTCCAGCAAAAGGTCAGGCGTCACCTTAACACACAGATCAGACAACGGCTCTTCCACATGGTGCGAGTGACTTCAACAAGCAGGTGCAGGGACATAAAAGCAGTGCAGAAGTGTTGTACTTACTTGTGTCTCTGTCAGGTTGGTTCTCTGAGTCTCTGCAGCAGCAAGTCTTCCTGTCCACTGATTAGCAGGAGTTTTATTCGCAGTTTGTTGCTGGCTGCGTCCGAGGCTGTTGTGCGTGGAGGACGGAGGTGAGGTGTACGGGGAGGACGGGAAACAGCGAGATCCTATAGAGCAGAAGAGAGAAGTTAGGGATTTTTTTAGACCTGTGGTTCTGAAACTTCTCATACAAAATACCACCTAATATAATAATTAGCTCTCAAAATACCAGCAGATCAAAACACAAACTATTTCAGGTCGAAAGAAAAACTCAAAAACATTTAAACCAAGTCTAAAACAATGGTAAGGTAAAGGTATATTTGTGGTCCTAAAAATAAAGACAATTTTGTTGAAACATTTTCCCCTGAAAAAAAAAAACAAAATATTCACCCTAAAATACTCTACTTATTTATATTTTATTGACACAACTATCAAAAAACATTTTTTGGAATATGGCAATGGTCCAGACCGTCCAGTATTTAGACAGTCCAATATTTAGAAGAAAATGTATGTTTAAATGAAAAAGTCCAGTTTCTTTTTAGTTTTTAGTCACACAACATGGCTGGTTGCTTGAAATAAATCTTGGTTGTTATAAGTTACCGTGATGATTTTCTCAACAATCTGTCTTACCTCATTGGAAAACATTACTCTGCTCTGGCCTCCATTAGTGCGATTCACTGGTCTGTAATTATTCGTTTGCTGGTTTGTGTCATTAAATGTATTTCTCTCAATGCTCCCATTTCTACTGTAGACTCTTGTTGCTGTTCCTCCATCCAGGTTTCCGTAGCTACCAGACCTCCCCTCCGCCGGGAATCTAGACTGGTGAAAATCTTCTGTCTCTCCATCGCGGTCCAAAAGTGACCCGTGTGAATGTGCCCTGCGCAGTGTTCCACCCTGGCCGTCTGCATCCTCGCCGTGCGTTCTGGGAGTTGTCTTTTCGGCGGGGCAGACTGCCGTAACCTGAGGGGTAGTTTGTCTTGAGCTGGACGCCATACGAGTCTCCTTTCTGTCCATCTTTCAGCACCACATAAGGTTGCCCGGCGATGCCCTGGACACGGACAGCTACGCCATATTTGGAGGGGGACTGGGACTTGGGCCGAGGCGGCTGGCCCTGCTGCCCTCCCCGGCCATCATGGAGGTCGTTGATGAAGCGGATCTGAACGCCGCAGTCCACTGGGGTTTTACGGCCAGAGGAGGATGAGCTCATTCTGCAACAACAACAAAAACTGTTAAGTACGCGTGTAGAACAAGGATCTCCGAGGATCAAATACAGTTCCACTTAGGATTCTCAAAAGCAGTGAAAATCAGATTCTAATAAATAACAAAACTAGAATCCAAAACAAAATACTAAATGATCACTTAAGCAAGACAAAGTTTAATCCTTCCAGAAAAGTTATTAACAATTATCTTCAGCTTCCAAAAGACTAAAATGTTTCGCAAAGAAAATGCTTTTATATTTACTAGTCTATTGTATATAGGGTGACAAGAATTAATAATAATATAGTGAAAACGCTGTATCTTGGTATGCACTCATGCCACATGGCTCATTTACGACTATCATGACTAACTTTGGAGTTACTATGAATTCTCGATTTTGGCGAAAGAAACAACAATATATTTAAATGTTTACTGCTCCTGGGTATCAAAGTAGTCTAAAACTGGGACATGTCTTGTGTAGAACTGGAACAAATCAATGGCTTTGGATACATTTGCTCGGACATGGGACAACGGGCTCAAAATAAAGACCGTTCCAGGTAAAAAAGGTTATCTTGTCATCCTACTAAAACATTGACCTAAAACAAGCATTTTTATTACTCAATGTGGTATTGAAAACAGCACTGAGAATTGAATATTTGTTAGCATCAAATAAAAATTGAGTTTGAAATTATAATGTGGTGACAACACTGGCTCCTCAGACAAATATCTGTTGCTGAATTTGCTATTACATTGTCACATCGACCTAACATAAAGTTTTAAGCCTTTTTATGGCTCAGTGTTGATAATGTGTTAATCCATCATAAATGTGCCAGTAAATGTCTTGAGTTTCAGGCGTTGCACAGTAAACCTTATCTTGAAGGTGCAGAACATTCAGTTTTTAACCATTGTGAGTCGCATATTTTTGTCCACATTTAAACACCTCTTCTTATTGCAGTACTCAACATTCTTCTTTTGCATTTTAAATAACTGTACCAATTTATAGACATTGCAAAAAGTCTACATGTACAGTAAATTCCAGACTATAAGCAGTTACTTTTTTTTTTTACAAGCTTTTTACAAAGTAGGGCTTCAAAAAGTTTATCAATTAATTGCAACTAATCGATTGTTGAAATATTCATCAACTAATTTAGTAAAACTGTGGAAAAGCTTCAAATTAAACAGAAATTACATAAAAAGTGTGAAAATTTAGGCTTTTTGATGTGCAAACTAGCTTGCCTGAATGTTTATTAAACATTTTGGTTTTAAACTAGCTTTGATATAGCTCAGGATTATTCAAAAACTCATCAGAAAATTACAACATTTTGTCCTGTTGATGTTATTTTTTGAAGTATCGATGAGTATCAAATGAGTGTTTTAGTATTCATTTTTATTTGATTTTTTTATACTTTTGACTATCCTAAAATCTACACCTCCTGAACGTTCTTCAGCATTAAGCAACATTATTTTAGCTTAAATTTGCCAAAATGTTCAAATCAAGTCGTTTAGTTTTTTTTTCAAACCAACTAATCGATTAATTGAAAGAAAGACTGTCTAGATTCTCATTGAATGAAGAACAAGTGAGGCCTATAGGTAATTTTTGTTTTCTATTTAAATTCAGTTGGTGTGGCTTTTATTCAGGTGTGCTCAATAGCGCAAAAAGTATGTATGTATTATTGTAACCTGCTTTATTAAAAAGTCAGATGAAACTGAATATATTCATCAAAGCAATTTAAAAACTGTGTTTGTTCCAGCTCTTTTATACATGTTTTATGGAATCCACACTTTGTCAATTCCTTTGTATTTAGGTATGGTTCAGATAAGTGTGATGAATACCCAAACCAGCCTTTCTTTAGCCTCGAGTGTGTGTAAACAGCCCTTCTTAGACAAACAGAGGGACAGAGATTTCCAGGCTGGAGGTTTCGGGCTTGTGACGACTGGAGCGAACTTTGCTCTCACGACTGACTCCATTAGTCATTAACCTGAAACGCACACCCACAGATCACTTTCCCTCCAACTGCTTTTGCGACTTTCCTGCTCGCGCAAAATACACACATTTCCATCAACTACAATCACTTTGTTACAGAAATTTCATCAAAGCATCTGCAATTTTTTATGTTTTCCAAGATTTATTCAGCCATAATGTTTATCTCTCTAATCCCAACTGACACGGACTTTGATTACGACACGATTATGAGTAACTGTGAAACTATTTTATCCCTATTGAAACTAATTACACCTTTTAAGATACTGTTTGTGTTCCAGCCCAGAAATCATGTGACGCAATACATGTTCCCAGTGTTTTGTTGGGTCACACAGAAAGGGCATATTATCCATGTCATTACACACGCATGGTTCATTTAACTCACTTCAAAACTAGCACGCTGCTCTCTCTACAACTTCTTCACCTTTCACTTCCTGCCTCAGTTTTCCAAGGTGAGAGAGGGAGAGAAAAACACCCCCTCCACCTCTCTCTCTCTTATCAGTGCTTCGTGCTGATAAAGTCAAGTGTCTGAGGACAGCCCACACCAGCAATGAATGTCCGGCAAGAGACAAACACTGCAGTCAGTTCAGCTCAATTTCCTCAGGAGAAATGGCAGATAAGTGTCTATAAATATATGTATAAAAAAGGAGTGTACATTCTCGAAACCCCCAACATGTAACCGTAACTATTGAGCTGAATATAACGCACACCAACTAGAATTAAAAAGAAAACAACAAACCACATGTAGGTCAATGAGGATCTAAAATTTAGCTGCATTGTTGCATAAGCCGCGATTAAGTTTCTGAAAAGTCGAGTTCTTAAAACAGAAATTACGGTATTTTAGTAGAGATGGGAGATCTTGCGAGATTATAGAGATGGGAGAAGATTTTGAGTCACAAGATAAAATAAGCAGTGCAGCAAAACATAAACTAAATTAAAAACTTTTGAAATGTGATTTACAAAATTGGATTATAAACTATTTTGGTCTTATCTTGTTCTCATGGGCCTAATCTCACATCTTTTCTAGTTAAATGAAAATTCTGTCTCATCTTCTCAATAAATAAACAGTGTTGCAAACAATGAAACATAAAAATCATGCTAAAATAATTACTGTGCATCAGAGATTGGTCAATCTGCCTCCTGTAAGTAATTTTTATGATAGAGGCAAAACATGTTCTGCAGAATCTAAGTCTGCCTTACTTATTGTGAGGCCAAATACTATACATTATTTTCTCCAAAATAAATAATTTTTAACAACCAAACTGAATGGCCATCTTTGCATTGGTCAACATAGTACGATGAACACAAATGTAATGTTCATAGGTGAAGCTAAAACATTCACGTCATTGCTACAAAGCAGTGTAATGTAAATATAGAGTAGACTTTATGCAGTGTTCATTCTTCACACAAAGCATTAACAAATGTGGTGCCCTGGACATGATTTAAGAATATCTTCATGCTACAGAGTTTTATTTTGGCCACTGCGCAGACACAGGCTAGTTCTTGGGTCTTTCTTTTTGGACCCTTTGGGAAACACACAGGAAGCGCTCTGTCACAGCACGTTTGGGCATCGGACTGTAAAGTCTGCAGCTTCACACCAAGGTCAAGCTCAACCTGTAAAGCTGACAAAACCATATAGCTACTGAAGAAGAGACACGCTGCACATCGAAATATATAAACAATAGTGTTAGAGTAAAATAAGGTCGCTCAGCCACAAGCTCTCAAATGTTTAATCGAACATCAAATATTCCATTACAAAGATGTAGTGTGAAGGACCCACAGTGGAGAAGCCTGAGTGAGAAATGAAGCAAGGCTGAAACATAGACTGTACAGTCTATGGGCTGAAACAAGTTAACCCTTTAGGCACCAGAGTTTTTAATTTGAAATCCAGCACAGTATAGTGAATACTAACTTGATCCTTGAGAATCCAAACTAATATCTCTCTGTTATTGTACACAACCACAGGTAAAGAGCTGAATCTTGAATTTTCAAGTTACTGAAACAGAAAATCACAAACTGAGAATCTGGAGTCTAGAGACAGAAACCTGGAATGACTTGGTGCAGAATTGCTACTTTGAAGCCTAAAGGGTTAATCGATTGATTACAACTAATTGATTACTTCAGTAGTCATCAACTAATATAATAAATCAAATGACATAGCAGTATTTATAGTTTAGCGTTGCACAATACTGGGATTGAATATTGGCTCTGATTCATGAAATTTGGTTGAAACATGTATCGGCCCTATTTCGGTTCAGTCTATGTTTTGTTTGTGCCTTTAAGTGGACAACAATGTTACTATTTAATGACTGATGTGATCCATCTCATAATGTTTTCAATTTTAGCCACATAAAGTTATTAGGTTGTTGTTTGTATAATTTAAAGTTACATAACACTACATGACCCAAGTTTTCGGAGTTACAAGAAGAAAAAAGCAAATTTTTGCCCCTGCATTGATATTAGTTGATATCGAGTATCGGCCACAGTATTGAAATCGATATTGGAACTGAAAAAGCTGGTTCAGTGCTTCATATGGTCATATTAGAAGAGAAAAATACATCTTGCTTAAGCAACTAATCAATTAACTGACATAAATAACAAACAAATTAATGAATTATTTTTAACAATAGAAAGTAATGCTTGAATGCTGATTATTGGATAATATTTTCCTCCACGATCAACCCATGTATAATAGGAATAGCTGCGGACGACTCTTACAACAATAGTCAGTTACAGCCCTAATGACAGACTGGAGCATCATTTGCAGAGCAGTCCTAGTTCTCAGAGGAGCCGGGGCAAAGGGGAAGCTCATCTCTTTGTTCACCTGATGTGGGGCGGAAAATAAGGCCATCCTTCTGACAATTCAACCAACTATCTCTACAGTGCATGCCATTTTGACCGTGTAAATGTCTATGGACTTCATGGTTATGGAGAAAAAAAGTCTAATGATCATGTTTTTGTAATGGTCGTGTCATTTTTGTAATATAACATATAATATACGTCAAGATTGGTATAGCACTTTTAACTACAGCAATGCGTCAATTTTGGGTTCATCTCACAAAACATTTGCCTAACTTAACTTACGTAGAATAGTTTTTAAGGTCTTTAAGATGCCTCAGTCTGGCCTGTAACCAATACCACTCAGTTTTCTTTTAACGTGTAAATTAATACTTAGCTCTCCATTTTACAGACAAAATGGGATGGTGCTGTTTTAAAGGTCTGCCAGGTTCTCACACATGTATCACTGACAGGAAGTGACTTATGTTGCACGCTCATCTTCACCTGTTTATCTGACCTACTATATTACATTATTGTATAGCCATTGGTTTAAATTACATACATGACCTTAGGATAAAAGTTCTTCTGATGCTAAATTTAAAGAGTCAACTTTAAATCTTTAAAATGATTTTGTGAATTATACCTTCCTTACAAATCCATTGGTCCACTGGGTAATAATAACATAGAATTCTCCTGTAGTCGCCCCACTGTTACTATTCAGGCCAAACTTGCTTAGATCTGAGAAAATCAGGCACTGACAAGTCATTCTAACCAAAAATAATGTTTCCTTCTGTATATTTATGTGCACATTTGTAAAACTAAGTTCATATTTTTCATCAATAAAGAGTCTTAATGAAAACTAGAAACAGATGGATAGATTTATAATTTCCATGGGCTTTCTTCCATGAGCTGAGGTTCTGTAACTTTTTGAAGCCAGATACCCCTTAGAATGAAATAATCCAAGGACCCACTAGCCTTCTTCACCATGACCTCACTAGAAAAAAATCTGACATTTAAACAATCTTAATATGAAAATGTAAATAAAAGTTCATATTTTCACCAAGATCTTTGTCTGTTTGGGTTTGTATATCATAACAATGGTGTATTCAAATAATGACCAAAGTTACCAAGCTTTTGGAGGATTCCTGACACATGGTCCAGGGACTGCACTTTGAGATCCTCAGCTTTAGAAGCTGTAATGTCCAACAATTATTTATCAAAAATGTAGTGTTTTGTTGTTGTTGTTTTTTTCATTTAAAAACTGGTTTGTGCAGCTGTTTTTAGAATAGTATTTATTTTTGTTTTGACATGAGGAACTTTAAGTAAAGTGTAGCCTAAAAAGGAACTAAAGCAAAGTTTATGCAAATCTAATTGAATTAAATGAAAACTGTTGAACTTTTTATTGACATTACATTGACAAACTTAATATCTCAAAATTACAGGGATGGGCCATATGGCAAAAAAGTTTCACTCTTTTGATTTCATTACGATTCACGTACACTGTCTATACTTCTGTTGTTTTGAAATGAATACAATCACCTCATAGTTCACTGTGCATGTTGTCACTCACTCAGCAGGACACAAAAGCTTTACAATATTTTTTAATGCCTGCGTGACTGAATAAGGCATTGCTTATTGCTAAATTACTTTTGAATGCTTTTCAATGCCTCGTGGAAAACGTATGTATTTTGTTTTATTTATATTTATTTTAGCATAAACTATAAATGTGCAGCTTTATGGGTCGCAGTCACAAACTGCCTGTGCTTCTCTCTCTCTCTCTTTGTTCTCCAGCACTGCCCACAGTCGTCGGCTCTGTTTGAAATGTGGTTGTGGGCAGATTTCAGCTGTTTCATTGCACTTTTAAGTCAGGCCAGCTTTTTGTATCAAAACAGTTTGTAATCTTGTTTTTGTCCAAGATTTTAAAACCTTAACCTATTTACGCATCATAAAATACAAGGTGAACTTTATACAATCTACAAACAATAAAGAAAGTCCAATAAAAGTGTTTCTCACAGGTGAATGATTATAGAAAAGGAGGTTTAAGTAACATCCGAACAAAGGATCAGTTCATGGCAGTCAGTCGGTGCAGGACAGTGAGCTCTGGTCCCTGGGGTGTTTCCTCTTGGTGCATTCTTGACATGAAACCAGCTGCAGCCTCAACTCTCCTGTGCACAAGTCAATCTCTACACTTCTCCTCTCTTTCCCTCTTTCTCTCTCTCTCTCTTCCAAACTCACCTCGACTCCTCTTTCAGCTCAAACAAACAACCATTTATTCCCCCTTTCAACTTCATTCGCATGACAAAGAAATGCTCCGGACTAAAGCGTTCACACAAATGACGACATATTTAGTATAAAAGACGCCCCTCCCAAATCACATTCCAGACACTTGTCCCTGTTACGGCATCTTTCTCTGTGTTTTTTCAACTGGATAATAATGATAACATGTGGGAATAGATTTATTTGGTAAGCTTATAGGTTCTTTTAAAGAGGACACATTTTTTTCTTCTTTTTGTTCATTGTAAATTATATTACTAATGAAACACAATGATGAGCGTTTATTTTAGGCAGATGATCATGGACCATTTACATACATTTTTTTTAAATTTATTTTAATTTGACTAGTCAACTCAAACAATTAACGCCATGGTTGGACATTAAAGACTTCAAAATACATAATCAATCAACTAAAACTTGAAATAGTGTGACTAGAAACATCAACATAAACAAATAGAAATCAGAACGTTTAAATGTAATAATGACTGAGCTGGACAATATGGCATAAAATTAATATAATGATTTTCCTGTTCACAATTTTGATTTCTTTTTTTATGATTACAATTGTCTTTTTGGTAAATAAAATCATCACATCCACCATTCACACTTCACTGTGATTGGTTAAACACAGCTGTCAGTCACACAGAACATGACAAAGGGAAAAATAGACAGATCCCCTAAATGGTGAATTACAACGTGACGATTTCATTAAAAAAAAAAGAAAAAAAAAAAGCAGATTGTCACAGGGCCCTAACACTGTCTTTCCTCTAAAAGGTTTTGTAGACGTATTTTGGAGTTTATAGTTCAGATAATGTTTATAGTACAATCATCAAAATATATATTTTTAGAGTTGACTAGATACAATTAGTCAAGTTTAGTCAGCTATATTACAAAGATGGATCAAAATACGTAAACACAAAGGGAGTAAACCAGATATTTAAAATCTAAAGTTGTAGTTATTAGGTAATTGTTTAGTTGGGCTACATGTTTAATATTAGACAGACCTGCTAACACATTGGTTTTTTATTGACCATTAGATTTTTTTATAAACCAAGCTTTAGTTAGTAAATACAAGCTAAGCTTTCTAAGCTAACAATTAAAGGTCTCAAATGTATTTTTCCAACAAGCCCTGAGGGTAACAGGTGCACCATAATAACAATTAGGACTGTATGAAGTTATGCTTTGCTCGTTGTATTAACAGTCTCTCTTTTTTCAATGAGTACAGTTCAACAAACACAAGAGCAGCAGATAAATGATAAGATTTACTATTCATGGAGGATGGTCCATTGCAAGTTAACATAACTTTGTAACAGGGTTAGCTTTAGGGATAATGCAGGAGAAATTACAAGAATAGAAGATTTATGACGACAAATAAATACAAATCTAACATTGAAACATGGAAAAGGCAGTTAAGTTTGACCAAAATTACTGAAAACGAAAAGACGCTGCTCATCTTGCTCTTTGCGTGTTTTCTTTGGAGCAAAAACATCATCGCTAACTTACCTCTTTACAGAAGTTTAGCCGACGGTCTACCTCGAACTTCGTATCCTTAGGACAGAGAATACTGTATAAAACTTCTCAAATAATCGCCACATAGAGAAACTGTAGAAGAAATTGTCAGTTGAAGGCGTAGTACAGTCCAACAAGTTCATTGAGCGGCGAATGCAACCTGTTACCTTTGTGTAGGATGTAACTGTCCCGCCCACCACAGCCAAATAGAGCGCTGTGATTGGTCAAAAGTATTCCACAGGGCGGGACATGATAGGAGAACCACAACTCTTATTGGATAAAATCAAATGTCTGTCACTCGTCTGAAGAACCGTTTTGTTTCTTATAAAGTTGTTGTTGATTTATTTAGTATTTAGGACGTATTTCTCCGCATGATTTGTCGAATGAATTG
The DNA here is from genome assembly GCA_038363315.1 of Mugilogobius chulae. Taxonomy (NCBI): domain Eukaryota; kingdom Metazoa; phylum Chordata; class Actinopteri; order Gobiiformes; family Gobiidae; genus Mugilogobius; species Mugilogobius chulae. Next base: position 3,637,328 of record CM076413.1, on the reverse strand, counting down.
TAAGCTACAATCAAATGCATCGTATTTTTACTTTTGAAACTAAATGAACAACAAAATCTTACTAGCAATTACTTTAGCTAAATGCAATGATATGAAATCTGTCACAAGATGGCGCACCAAACAACAACTTCATTGATTTTACGAAGGTAAGAAAATATTTTGCCCACGAAACTATTAACCAGTACTTGCCCTTAAACAGCATGAATAAAAATAAATAACCAATTGAAATAAGCATGAAAAAGCTCTGAAATGATGCAAATCAGTTGACACTTAATCCTAATGTAAATTAACTAATGTAAGCATTAGCCAAGACTTGTTTTGCTACCAGAACTCAGACATTAAAGTACACATATGGTGAATTACCTGCACTGTTCCAGTCCTCCATTAAACATGTAATAAAACACCCATAAGAAACTATTCAAGAATTGAGTTAGAGCTCCATCTGCTGGCTGTAAAGGAAACGGCGCAGCATAAACAGTCAAACCAATCTTGCCTGATATGCTAATGCTCCAGAAATGTTGAAAACAAGTACGAGAGATATATGGGCTTAAAACAGTGCAGAAGATCTTAGAGAATGTGACATTGCAAATCTGGAACATTCAAACAGTGGGGGAAAACGAATGTCTCACATACAAAAGTCCTGCTGTATCTTTGATGACAAAGCAATGTTCAGCAAGAATTAAAAACTCAGCTTGCATAAAACAACATTATGCAGCCTAACTTTCTTTTGGTGAAACATTCATTGGAATAAAAAAACGTAAAAACTGTAATTAAAAGATTAGGAAAATATTGTTCTTGGGCCAAGCAAATAAAAAAACAGACAAACGTGGTTTTATTTTAGTTTTGTACTGGCTAAAGGAATACAGTGGCACAATCCTATTGAAAATATACATATAAATCTTTTAAATCACTGATTTAGATAAACAAACTGTTAATTTCACTAAAATAACAAAAATTCACAAAAAACGACTCAAATTATTGTAAGCTAAAATAAACTAATAATTTACAACAAGTATCCAACCGAAATAAGTCTTTGGTAGAAATGCTCAAACTTAGGCACAGAAATTCTTTTATTATTCTTATGTCAATTTATCCTTTGAGATTTACTCTATTATTATTGATAGTTACAGTCTTCAGCCCGCCTCTGGCTTCCTCAGCCACTCCTCCTGCTGGGACATCTCCTGTTCAAAACTTTACTTTGCTCTTTCAGTCTTTTCCTCTGACACAGCCTGGACGCACCGCCTCACTCTAAGGGAATGGGATCCTCACTGAGCTCCAAGAAAAACTTTGAATTTTTTCGACTTTATGCTTTGAAGAAGTTTCTTTTCAGACTACAGGGATAGCTGTTTCCAAGTGCCAACAGGCTCTGGTCACTATCCTCCAATGGTGCTACATTTTTTTGTTTTTTTAAACTTACTTTTTTCAGTTTAACTTGCACATACAGTCGCAAATAGCTTCTGGACCATACTGAAGTTGTTATATTTTTTGATAATCTTTAACAGTCATGGCAAAGTGGTTTAAAGATTTTCCCATTAACTTGAAAAATGGGAATGAACGTGCACGCTCTGCCTCTGAGTCCGGCCCGCAGACCAGATCCAAGCCATCTTTTGCCCGGGACAGTCTCAAAGGCAGTCCCAGAAAAGACGGAGGGGTCGGGGGGCTTTTAGCTGGAAGAAACAGGAAAAACTCTGCCACAGAACTGGGCCGTAACAACGCAGGGTCCGGGGGAACTGTGTGGGACAGTCTGACCTCTGTGAAAAGTCGGAAAAACTCCAAAATTGAAACATCACCAGAGGAGCAGAGGCAGGTCAGGAGCTCGAGTCTGGCTCAAACTTATATCAGCAGAATGATCAAAGTGGACAAGCAGCAAGACAAGACCCCCAAAGGCAAAGGAACTAGTGGGAAGCAAAACCTGCCTGAGAACGACAAAGGAAAGACAGACATCAAAACCACGGTGAGAAACTTCATTTTTATGACTTAAATAACTATCCTGAGAAAAAGGCAATGTCCTCTCATCATTAGTTTACTCCACGTTGTGTTTGAATTGATTGATTCATGCATGTTTGAGTACAGAATTGTCCTCCAGCTGATGTGTGAGTGCTCAGAAAATCCTGGTTTTCACCTGCCACCTATCTCCACCCACTTGTCTGTATTTACTTGCGATTACTCAAAAAAAGCAAGAAAAGTTCAAAACTTCATGTATTCACTTTAAACAAAAGTAAGTTAAACTGTGCTGCTTTTTAATGTTAAATTTTACAACAAAGAGGTGGGGCTTGTCAGATCTCCAGTTTTGACCAGGAAGTCAACAGACCTGTTTAATATTTCTAAGCTGTTTCAGATAAGTTTTGGGTTTTACTTAACAAAATGTGAATTATCTATACCAATCTACACAGAAAAAAAACAAAGGTCTTTAAGTTCACTATGTACCTTTTCTAGAAGATACACCATTACATAAATACTTTGCTCAGAATTTTCATGATATGGTTTAAACTTGCTTGTTTCTATGGAAAAAAGCAGGTACAAGAGGCAAAAACTTAACTTTAATAAGCAAAAAAATTAGAATTACACTTTCTGGAGCTGAGAAAGGTGGCTAAATGACCCACATGTTGTAGTTAGAATCTGATTGCTTTGACTTTCACAAGTAAATACAGACAAATGGGGGGTGATAGGTGGTAGTTACAACAGGATTTTCTGAGCACCTGTAGAACAATACAAGATTACTTAAACATGCAGGAATCAATTTAAATACTGTATAACGTTGGGTAAACCAATGTTGAGAGAACACTGTTATAACATGGTTAAAAAGTCAGAAAAGTGGATTTTACACAATAAGTCCCCATTAAATAGAATCATGTTGACTATGTATTACTGAAAAATGACTGAATCCTATCATTTATAGTCAAATGAATCAAATTACAAAATCCATTATGCACTTCTCAAAAGTGCAGTAAACCGGTAAGTCTTTGCTTTTGTGTAAGTTTCTTCATAATAGTTCACGCGATCAAGTTACGAATGTTATCAAAGAAGCACAATAGAGTTTCATGACATTGTGCTTTATCAAACAGGCTTTACAACGAGCTGACCTATTTGTACAAGTGTTTCCGTTTGTCCCGTCCCTCAGATACAGACACCACATCCTCTGACCTGCTCCTCCTTTTATGTTTGATATGTAACTCAATGTCACTGCTTTGGCTGGAACGTTCTGTAAGCTGCATAAAACTAATCTGCAGATGCTCCTCTAAAAACCTTGCATTGCTGCAGCTCTGCAACAAGTTAATCAATTAATTGCAACTAATTGATTATTCCCATATTTGTCACAAATTTAGCAGGAATGGGATGATTCTGTTTTGTCACAGTTTGATTCTTGTCTCGATACATTGTTTATGAGTACGATATGTTTTCAGTTTGGTTAAAACTACTTTTTCTGTGAATTTGAGAAATAAAACATGCCTTTTCAGAAAATAACAATGTTACTACTATAATTTAGTTCTTTAGAGAATTAAGCCAATAGTTTGTTAAGATATTGTCTAAAAAACTCAATAAAAATATAACAACAATGAGCTGCTGTTCACTTCCTCTGACTGAGACTCTTTCCTAACTGCACAACAATAACAAAACAGCAATGCAGCGGCACATGAATCAAACCCAACACCACAACTGAACTGAAACATCAGGATCAAACCATTCAATACTATTTTTTTGATATTGTCTCATTCACATAATTTTGTAATCAAATAATCGTTAATTTACTATTCACTCCAAAGCTGAGAGAAGCGTGTTGACTCTAGACATGTCATTTTAAAAGAAAAAGTAGTTTTTATTGAAAATAATTATAATATTATAGCTTATTCCAAAAAAGAATAAAAAAATTATGTCACCTGCATCAAGGAAAAATAAAGTGACAGATAATTTTGTTTAACAAGAAAATACATATTTGATTTCAAGAAATTTTGCAACAAACAACTAATTAATCAAAAGAAATAATAAACAGAATAATATAATATTGTTAGCTCCAGCTCTACATTAGTTCACCTTTATGAACTGAAGTTGTAACTCTGGTGCTGTGTGTGTTTTTAGCTGATTATTCTGGAGGATTACGCTGATCCCTTTGATGCAGAGAAAACCAAAGAGCAAAGAGAAGCAGAGCGAGCAGGAGTCAATGATGGATACATGGAGCCTTATGATGCACAAGTTATTATCACAGGTAAGTGCAATATATTTTACTGAGCTGTAAAAATATGTAATAGATTTAAACTACCTGTGATCGATGCGAGCCTTCAGGGTTGTCTAGCAGCACATTACAGCAACAGTTCCTTTTTTTTGTCAGTGTGTTAAAGCAAAGCTCATCTTAAAGTCTAAGTTTAATCAGAGCATCAGACAAAACAGTGCCTCAAGCTAGCTTTACTCACCATGGATATCCACTGTAGTTGCTGCAAAAACATGGCTGCCAATAAGAGACCTTGCCCCCAAACACACACAATTACACAGAAAAGCTGCTCTGAGTTTTCAATTGCCAAATTGTCAAAGTTTTTAAATTTGATGTGTATAATCAGAGGGACTTTTGCAAGATCTTATGATTTTTGGTCCAGTTGGGTATAACTTTTTCAGCTCGTGAGTCCACCCCATTCCTGACTTCATGGTGAAGTTTTTGGTTTGTCTTAAATGTTCTCCAGTAAAGCTTTAAACATCTATAATTTGTTATATTATTATTATTACAGAGAGTACATTCACTGTTTTTTATTTTGGCCTGGTAGCACCACAAGCTTGTCTCCAAGGAGATTATCTAAGCTTAAAGCCATACTGAGTAACACGGAGAAAAGAAAATTGTTGATCCTCATCCAAAACATTTTACTCAGTGTATTTTTCAATAAATAATAATTACATTTTGAATGCACATGCAGCTGCTTTCAGTGTTGCTCCTACACATTCAGGATACAAACTACAAAAGACGTGTGTTTGCAAGAAGTTTGAAGATGTAATGAAAATGTATGTGTCTTTACGTTCTAGCTTTTTCATGTAAAAAAAACAACAACAACAAACATTGTCTGAAATATTACATCCAGTGGAGATAAACAGTATCTGCACATCTTTGAAGTACAACTAAAATTCAGCATGATTTCATCATCAAATATGATCTGATCTTTATCCAAGTCACATCATTAGACAAATGCTCTGCTTAATCTAATGATGCAAGATAAAGAAATAAAATAAAACCATAATACTTGTTTTTATAGACCATTTGCAACATTCACAATGTAGTTAATATGTGAATGTATACATGAATGGTCAATGAAAACATGACAAAATGTATTTTCCAGCATTAGTTTAAGCAGAGTGTGTCTGTCTCTATTAGATGTACTTCTGATTTAGATGAAGATAAGTCACATTTTATGACCACATGATGCAGAAATCCTAGTATTTCCAATGGGTGCTACTTTTTCTTCCCATTGTAAATAACACACGTAAATACAAACCACTATCTGTTATTCAAAAGGGATCATCAATTGTTCAATTGGTTATTTTACAGGGTAAGATTAAAAAAAAAAAGTTTTAAGCCTCTAGCTTGTGTAACTTGTGAAAATAGATTTCTAAGTAAATTCTGCTGTATTACAGTACTTTGACATGCTTTCCATGCAGCCCTCACATTTTTTGCTTTAAATGGGATTTGAGCCCCACTTGATCTGCCCTCTCGCTTGCTGCTGGTGGTGGTTACCATAGAAACAGTGTTGTGCAGGGACAATGGGCGCAGCTTCCTTTTCCAGCTTCCTGTCTCCTGCCTGTGCTTCCTTTGCCCCATTCTCTCGATAGGAAGTTGGCCCCTGACCGGTCCTCGCATGCACACACAGCGACACGTACAAACACCTTATAAAATAATGCACCGCAGCCCCATCGCCACTTTTAACCCAATCATTTCCCAGCAGTCAGGAAGTGGGACCCGGTCTGTCAGCCAATCAGCAGCCGCGTTGACCTTTTCTTCCTGTGGCTCCATTGTTTGGCCACACAATAGTGTAGACACAGAGGCTACCTGTCAGACAGTGAAAAACACACAATGCAAAAACTCCCTGAAATACAGAGACTTATTCATAACAAATACAATGCAAGAAGAATAAAAATTAAAATCAATGTTAAAAGTCAACAAAGGTGTTAACATGCATGGTTTGGTTTGTCAAACCTTTTACCTGAAGTCAACTGAGAGTGATAATAATGAATATCATTTGTAGTCTATTCTGTGATTCTGGTTCTTGTTGTTTGATAGTATGTTTCTATCCACTTGCTGTTCTTGAACTGAACGTTGCAACGTTTTCCCATTGTGGGATAAAAAAATATCTTATCTTATATATATATATTTTAGTTCTATTTTATATTTACTATTATGTGTTCTCATACGTGTAGGTGTAAAACTGGCGTAGATGTTTTAATACACTTTGGCATGTCTTTTCATTGAAATTGATTTAAAGGTGCACTGTGTAACTTTCTGGAGTTGAAAAATCAACTTTGGAATTCAACAGAAAAAGAAAATTAAAAGTTTGCCTTGGTTTGCTTTTTTTTTTTTGGTGCAACAAAGACATCTAAATTACAAAAACTTGCTTTTTATTTAAGTCTAGTTTTGGTCAAAAGTTACACAGAGCACCGTTAACTATACATGAGCTTATTATAAGTTCTGCCACTTGTATACAGTTGCTATTTTGCAAGTTTTTTAATTCAAAAATAAAAGTGTGTATTTAAGTGGCATGTGCAGTTTGAAAAATAATCCTTCATCAGTAATGACAGACACATCTTATTATTTTTGCAAAATGCTATTATCGTAGGATCCAGACACCCAACATAGAGGTGACCAATATTTCTCCTTTTATTCTGCTTTCATTTTGTTACTTCAAGGTAACGTAAACAACTTTCATGTCTTGTAAAATAATTTTGTCTATGTAAATCAAACATGACTATTTCAGAAATGTTTTGGCCATTTTAAAACTAATATGTCTCGCCTTTGCAATCTGCCGTTGACCTAAATATTACCAAGTAGTTTGAGAACCTGCTTTTTAGTGTTGACTTTATTGTCTGAGGCATGGACGTTTGCCTGCCTTGAACAAAGCCCAAAGAATAAAACATAAAAATATATTTTTTTAATTCATAGTATTGCGATTATTAAAGATTATTTTTGAGAATATTATGTTTATAAGGAAGCATATATTCTTATTTGCTGTGCTGCAGAAGTGCGCAGACGTGGGTCCAAAGATCTCCTCAAAGTGTGTGTTCTGGTGGACCGGGGTCAGACGAGGGTAAGCCTGAGGAGGTGTCACCCACAGCCCTAAACATCTACGACACGCCGTACGAGGGTCCAGATGGAGACAGCGAGGGCGTGTGGATCCCTGTGTCACGGCCCGAGTCGGATGTGCGTCCTGCGGGAGAGTACGAGCTGCCCTGGGAGTGGAGGAAGGAGGACATTGTTCGAGCCCTGTCAGGTACAGGGACAAAACAAACATCAAATTATAATTATTTATTTACTATGGACATAGAAATTAAAACAATACATTTTCAAAAGCATCTTCACACTTTTTCTTGATTAACCCATTTAATCCCAAATTTTTCCCAGACACAAAAATATCCAAATCACGTGTCATTAGTGGTCCTTTGAAACAATCAATCAGAATTTTTTGAAAATTTCATGGGAAAATGTGTGAAAAAGTGTGTTTTATGTTCGGTCACAATTGTGACCGGTGGGATCATGGGTTGTACTAACCATTGGACAAACTCATTATAGGTCTGATTGACCTGTGCAGTGTTTTTCTGTGTATGTGCATGTGTGTGGGGAGTGGGGGTGGGAGTATTCCATTGACAGCCAGGGCTACTCAAATTATGGTCGCGGGCCATATGTGGCCCCCTAGACAGTGTGAATTGGCCCATTATCGAAAACTGGGACAACGTTCTAGAAAAACCTATAGGATACACTGTTTCTTGCAAACTGTGAACAGAGGTTCAATGCAGCAGTAGTACTGAGACTGAATACAGGTCTGATTGACTTGTGCAGTGTGTTGGGGCAGTGTATGCATGTGTGCAGGTGTGGTGTAGGTAGGTAGGGTGTTTGTGTGTGGGTATTTGTTGGGGTGGGGTGAGTTTGCTTGAAGGGGGAAAGAAGGTTGGGTTGGGGAAGGAGGTTGTTGAGGTCTGATCAAAAGGAGACCATCATTCTATTCATGCTCTGTTTCCATAACTTCTGCATATGCATTCAACAGTCTTGTTGGCAAATCGCTTGTTTCCCCTTCATATTCCATGTCTGACTCATCACTATCACAGTCACTGCTGACAGCCTCTTTCTTTACCCAGTTTTTATACATTGGTTTGTCTTAGGTCTTTACACTGGCTTTCAGTGGCTCAGAAAATAGACTTTAAAACAGTTCTGCTTGTGTCCAAGTCTCTCCATGGACTAGCACCAAAGTACAGTACATCTCTGACATGTTAGTGTCATATCGAACCATCTCAGACTCCGAGGAGCTCAGGGACCGGCCTCCTGCTGGTGCCAGAGTCAGGACTAGAGTGGACCAGAGTCAGGACTAAACATGGACCAGAGTCAGGACTAAACGTGGACCAGAGTCAGGACTAAACGACAGTCGGACCAGAGTCAGGACTAAACGTGGACCAGAGTCAGGACTAAACCTGGACCAGAGTCAGGACTAAACGTGGACCAGAGTCAGGACTAAACCTGGACCAGAATCAGGACTAAACATGGACCAGAGTCAGGACTAAAGCTGGACCAGAGTCAGGACTAAACATGGGGAATCAGCGTTTCAGTTTTATGCAGCTAAGATCTGAAACAGTCTTACTGAAGATGTAAGACAGGCCTCGACAGTGACATGGTTGGAATCTCGGCTCAAAACATTTCTTTTTATCTCTGCATATAACTGAAATGCTTTGTCTGCACTCGTTATTTCTTTAAAGTACATTTTATGATGATTTTTTTTATTATATTTTAAAATAATGTGTTTTGTTTTTGTATGTCTTTTTGATGACTCTTTACCTGCCTTGTAAAGCACTTTGAATTGCTTTGAGTATGAATGGTGCTATACAAATACATTTGCCTTGTCTTGCCTTAATTCTCATTTTGAGGATAGGCTGCAATATTGCATGCATTCTCTGGAAATTCCTTTTGATCCAGTAAATCAAGAACCTCAATTATCTAAAAGAAAGCAAAAAGTTTGGTAGTTACCTACCTTTCTGGTGTGTGTGTATGTGTAGGGGTGTGTGTTTGAATGATAGGGTACATAAAACTGGTTAAAACTAGTTAGCATGCAAAGTTTGCATGCACAGTATGTGTTTGTATTTGGTAAAAGGAAAGTTGCAGGACAGGCAGGAAGCTAGGTAGCAGACCTACTTTTTCTTGGGATCTGAGTGTGTGCGGGGGGTGAAGGGGTGGTTGTGTGTGTGGGGGTGTCTGGGTGTGTGGTGTAGGGGGTATGTGCTTGAAATTAGGTAAAAACTTAGATGGCAGCACAAAATAAAGTAGAAAGGTTGGCCTGAGTGTGTTAGCATGTACATACAATGAATATTCCCACCGGTCACTATTGTTGCCGCTGAGATGTTTGTGAGTTTTGTGACCACATTGAATAAAGTTGAGTAATTGTAAAATAATGCATCAATACTAAAGACCTTAACCATGATGTGTACCAAAAATGAATGTTCTATCTTTATGTTAAGATACTTTACTAACTCTTTCTTTAGGAGCGTTCTTGCTGCCATCTTCTCCTCTGGGCGTAAACCGGATGTAAACAGCTCTGGTCATGTGACAGTTTACAGTAAACATGTGAAACTGCACATATTTCTTTAAGACCCTTTATTGTTTTAATATTTGTTGGAAATACATTGATAGATCATTCAGAAACATTTTTATAGCCTTAGAAATGAAGAATTTTTTTTCGGTCACAATTGTGACCGGTGGGATTAAATGGGTTAATTCATTTTGTCCCCAACCCTCTTATTTACAGTCAAATCATTCCTGGGATCAGTTTAACATGGCATCCACATAAAGATTTTTTTTATTTATTACAAGTTCATTTTCATAAACTACTGTCAACTGTTGATAATGCACAAAACAATATTATTTTTAGCATTTAAACAATTTGTGGTCAAACAGCAAATACACCAAATAACTAACCTAAGTATACTGTATACTGTATAACAACAAAAACATCTTTCTTATAATCTCTTTTAAAACTGACTTCGTATTGACTTATTTAGGTCAGTATACTCTAGCTTTTCCACAACTATGTACCACAGATGGACATACATAAAACAAATTTATTCTTATTGTGATTATTTTTCACATTATAAGTTTAAATGTGCTTTTATACATAGCATTAACTATTGAGTATCATTACATCAATAAAGTAATAATATTATTTCTTATGTTGATTTGTCATCAGCTCAGTTTGAGGCTGTGGACTGTTCAGCCAGTAAAGAAAACGGCTCCAGCACCAGACCAAGACAGAAGAACTGGACCAAAACCCTTGTATCTTCCACTCCTTCATTTCCCTCGTCTCCCATTCTTAAACTCTCCCCCCTCACACCCCCCTCGTCCTCTTCCTCTTTCCCTACTCTGAAGCCTCTCCCCCTCTCGCCGTCCTCCAGCCCAAACAAACTGTCCCCTCCCTCGCCCACCTCACCCGGGACCCCCTGGAGGCAGACTCAGGTCGAGTGGAGCCCAGCCTGCCCCTGGAGAAGCAGAGGTAAGAGGAGCTCTTATAACTGCAATTTGGGTTAAAATATGATAAAAATGATTAGTGTAGTGTAATCAACAGAGCTGTAACTAGCGATTATTTCACTAGCCTAAGAGAGTTCAATTAGTCGACTAGTAAGTGCTCCTTGAGACTTTTAAACTTATTATCAACAAAATAAATGTGCCTGAATGCTACTGGATGTGAAAAATTGGTCAAATCATAATAGTTTTTTTTTCTATTCAGGCATTCTTTTTTTAGTCAAGTTCTAACAGTTAGTTGTTTATTTTTTGCACCCTAATGAGAAACTTTTCAATAGGTTCTGTTCACATGACAAAACAACATTCAACAGTCCAAATATATTTTCGGTAGAGGGCATCTAAAATTAATATTGTTTTAGCGCAGTTTTTTGTTGGAATACAAGACGGTAATAGGTCTAGTAATCTCCAAAAATCTTTAGATTTTAAGTTAGTTAAAATATTTTTTCTGATATTCAATGACTATGTACAATGGGCCTTATTCTTGACCTGTTCTTACAGATAAACTTGCCCTTGGGTCTTCTTACCAACATTTTTGACATTCACAAAATTTATTTTTTCACCCTGGCTCTCTCAGCCACATGATCTGCTGTGCCGCCCATATAAGCAAGCTTAGAGGGCATTTCTTAGAAATACATAATTAATTTTGATGTAAATAAACATGTAAATGAGTCTCATGCTGTGCGTAGCTGTAGCGGTAGCTGTTGGCTTAAGAATGAATTGTGCTCCTTAAGAACATGTTGTGAATTAGGCACATCTCAGCATCATCATAAAGTCTTCTTTCTAAGAAAAGTTCTAAGAAAACTTTCATGAATGAGACTCATTGTTACTACAAGGGAAAACGACCTCTTCCCCTTCATCTGGCCTTATGACAACATGATAACAGAACCTGATATCACCACATATTGACTTTTATGTTCTTGAAAGCTGCTTTATTTATTTATTGTATTATATGTTCATGTGAAAAAATGGTTTGAGTTAAAATGGTCTATTTATATAGCGCTTTTCTATCTTTCCAGACACTCAATGCGCTTTACAATCTAGCATCCACTCAAACACTGTAAACACTGCCTCAACACTGTAAAACACTGCTCAGTGTCTGTACACAGACACTGAGGCACTGTGGGTTAAGTGTCTTGCCCAAGGACACAACCACAATCTACTCCTGTCGTCCCACTGTGGCACCTGGTGTTCTAACGGTCTCCCATCCAAGTACTAACCAGGCCCTTTCTTGATTAGCTTCTGAGATCTGACTGGATCAGGCTTTGACAAGCAGTTCAAATTTTTCACTTTCACTTTACTTTGCTTTTTTTTTACTTTTACTTTTTGAAACAACATCATTATTTGTTTTGATGCTGTGACAAATAGCTATTATTTTCCAACACCAATATTATGTTTTTAAAAGTCAAATAGTTAACAAAGTAACATAATTAGGTAGAAAATATTGACAAGATGCATATGGGATGTAGTTTGTCATGTTTTTTTGTTGATGAATCTGCAAACAAAACCTCATCTGTAGTTTTATTGCTCTTCTTAATGCAGTTTATTCATTAATCTGCTTAAACAACACATTTGATGCACTGAGGACAAACATAGAGACTGCATGAGGTGAAATATTGGCTGATACCTTTTTTTGACTATAAAGAACATTCAAAGACATTCATTGTTTCTTAAGACTTGACTTCACATTGTGCGCCGACTCTGCAAACCATTTAATCTGAAGGTCACCATCAGTTATGTGCCAAGTGTGAATAAAAATCTGTTTAAGAACAAACTAGGAAACATGCTCACGGCGGCTGTTGTAATGCAGAGTTGTGGAAGTCCTCATGCGTGAAGCCTTGTTTATACATGGTCCTCGCCTGAAGCCATTAGCACCTTGTGTTCTGTTAGCTGCACATGTTTCTAGGTTTTCTCAGTATACTGTGTTTTCAGGTTTCTCACCTGTAACTGTGTAACCAGCAAAAGTGTAAATGTTTCACAGAGTCTGTTTACATGTTCTCAAAAAACCAAAACAAAAACGAAACTAAAAAACAAAACAAACTGTGGGTAATAGGGAAACGTCAAGTAGAACTACAGGGAAAACCTGCTTTCTTACAGACAGGCTGTTGAACAAACTCCATTTGCAGATAGAGTTTAAGTCTGTAGAGCCAGAGTCCATCAGGCAGAGGGAAAGAGGCTCATCCAGCAGGACAGAACAAGGTAATGCTGGAGAGGGACGCAGACAGAGTAAGTGAGAAAGAGGGAAAGGGTCCAGGTCATTGTGACAAAAGAAGTAATGGGGTCTAGGTTATTATTGTACTAAGATAGGACTAAATAGAGTTGACCTAATCACTAAGTTATTTGAGGAAAAGAAGAAAAGAATTAATAAAGATCAATAGAAAAATGAAAAGATGTAGTTCTAGTGGCTTATTTTGCCACAAACTATCTACAGTAGTTGTCAGAAGTTTGTTGGGTGTGCAGCCTATGATCCCATATCCAGTTATATTAACCCCAAATAAGCCCCAAAACGCCCAGAATTCAGACAGATCCATAAATGAGTTTGCTGTTAAAAGTGTTTATATTATACACTGGTTTACTTAATTGTTTTATGTTAGTAAATACAGAATACAAAAAAGGCCTTAATAGAATTGCATATGCTCACTGGAAATCAGGATACTGTTGTTAAATGCCACTGTTAGGTTTAGGACTTTTTTTTTAAATTATTTTTAATATTTTTTTCTTGGATTAGTTTTTGTATTTTTCATATTTTTAAATATTGTTTATTTTTTGTAGATAGAAAGAAATGTCTACAAGAACTAAGTTTTTCTTCCAATCATTTCCTGCTTGGTTTGTTTGTTTGAGTTAGCCTTACTTTTGTTTGGCCTGGTGGGATCTGTGGTCAAGTTTTTGTATTTCATTTGATATATTTTTTTCTTTTTTCCTCCGCACCAGTCTTGTTTCTTTGTCACTTTTTTGGTTTTTGGCATTGGGTTTTGTAGGAGTTTTGTGTTTTTTCTTTAAAAAAAAAATCTATTTAAATATAAGAAAAATCAAACAAAGTATAAGTCAGCTAAAGAAGAAAGAAAATTAAATGCAAATAATTGAACTCCTATTCTGTGTGTCTTTTTAAAAATATGTTTGGCACTTCTGGTCATAGCAGCCGCTATATAACAAATAAACAATAAAATGCACCGCAAAGAGAAGTGAACCCCCAAACCTCCACCCACAAACACATTTCAAGTAAGCAGACTGCTGGAAAAGTATTAGAATAAGGTGAAGGAAGGGACTGAGCTGTTCCTATCAAATGTTATTTGTTTGCAGCATCAGTGTGAGAAATCTGGACACTGTTGTTACATCATGTCACTATAAAATACACCTTAAAGATTTTTTGCTCAGTATAAATCAGAATTGACTTGACCCATCTATGTTTTCCTCACTCTCTCACAATGCTGCATATCACTGACTCGACATTTGACTTATCTCCATATGTCAGCGTGCTATATGTCACTGATCGTCTGCCCGTCTCTCTCTCTCTCTTCCTCGCCCCCTCGCTCGCCCCTGGAGCTGGTACCACGGCAGCGTGAGTCGACAGCAGGCGGAGGCTCAGCTGCAGCGCTGCAGGGAGGCCAGCTTTCTGGTGAGAGACAGCGAATCAGGAACCAGCAAGTACTCCATCGCTCTGAAGTGAGTGCACAATAAAGAGAGGATCGCTGCTTGTGCTTTCTGAGCGCAGGACACTTCATAATGCAACATGTTCACTGTTATTTATAGAGCTTGTCTTTTTCTGCCACATCACCCACTGATCACACTATTCAAGCCATCAAATAGTCTAAAAATAGCTTTCAGTTTCAGGCTGTGGTGTAGAGCAAGTGATTCCCAGCCTTTTTTGTTCTGAGTACCTGTAAATCAGTGTTTAAATGGGGGTTCTAGAAGCATGTTGCTATTACTATTCTAGTTTTTAAAAACATATTCCCCAAATCCTTCAAATTGTACCCATATCCACCAGGTTAGAGTTTTGAACATATGTACTCGAGTAAAAGTACAGTTCTACAGTTACATGCCTAATAATGCTCTCCAATCACAGTAAAAATATATTAAAACACAGTGCTACTCCAAAGTACTTGATACATATTGCCTTTTAATACAATTAAAAAAAAACATTATAGATTTTTTTTTATTTTGTAGCTGCTTTTGATCCTTTTAAACTGTAATCAGTTATACTTCAAGTCTTGGCCAAACAGAACAGCTAATGCTATTCTCCCAAATACAGCAAATTATCAAAATAGAACAGAGTTGTTTGTGTTTGCTGGTGTAGAGAAATGCTGACACAGTGGTGAGACAGTTGTACCTAAGGACTTTTGGGAATTGTACAGCATTACTCATTCAATTCTATGATTCATAGTGTAATTACACAGCAAACGTATATTCAATGTAATGTAAGTAGAAATCTACTCAAAAAGCACTGTTTCTAAAGTTTAAAAACACACGTTTTTATAAACATATTTGGTAAATTATTCACCTGGTTAGGAAAGTTTTTTGAAAGTTCAGAGAAAATCAGTAACAACTCACTGTTCACTAGTAAGTAAGTAAGCTTTATTTGTATAGCGCTTTTCACAGACAGTCACAAAGCGCTTCACAGTGTGACGCCCTCCCCACTCAGTGATTGCAGCAGCCCTGGGACAGCTCAGCAGAAGCAAGTTGTTTAAATACCTAGTGCCTCAACCTCCGACCACCACCAATCATTCCCTGCATGTTGTTGGTTGGTGGGGAAACTGGAGTGCCTGGAGGACACCACCCAGACACGGAGAGAAACATGCAAACTTCACACAGAAAGCCCGGGCCGTGCAGGAGTCAAACCTGCAACCTTCTTGCTGCGAGGCAAGAGAGTTATCCACTGCTGCACATTTTAGACTGACATAGTGAAAACTGTTTTAGAAAAATACCTGAACAGGAAGTAATCAATTTAGTCAATCAATTTAGTCTACCTAATGCACAAACTATATTTTTACTATCCTTTTAAGGTGAGCAATATAGATGATGTCTTACACAAAGTTTGGTTGCAATTTAGAGGCCTATAAGTCAAAATTTGGCAGAATGCAGGAAATATTACCTTTTGGTGAGAGGTCCACCTTTTATGGCTATAGACCTTTCTGGCTGTGTTACTGGGTGGTAGATGCGACTATTTAAAATCCTCTTTTGGAATCTCCTGGAAAATATTTTTGGACCATGAGTGGGAACCCTGTAAATGGTAAAAGATTTTTTTTAATGTAGGCAAGCCAACTGATTTCTGTGCACAGAGCTAATTACTCCTAAATCCTGTAACTAATCTATGGTTACAAGTGTGTTGATGAGATTGTTTTCTTTCTCCAACTAGTAAAAGTTCAGATAATTTCATCTTTTAGAGGTTGACATTATGTGTTGTTGTGTGGGAGCCTGCTCGCTGCACATTTGTTGTTTTGTTCTCAATCAGTGAAGTGAACACATTGCAGGCACCACTTTCCTCTCAGAACAACAGTTTTCTTGACAACCGTGCATCTCTGTTTGTGTGTTTGTGCTTCAGGACCAGCCACAGTTGCGTACACATCATCGTGGCGCAGACTAAGACCGGCAAAGGCTTGGGCTACACACTGGATCAGAGCAGCTGTGTGTTTGCCTCCATCCCTGAGCTGGTACATCACTATTGCATACACAGACTGCCTTTTAACGGAGCCGAGCACATGACCCTGCAGCATCCAGTCTCCAAGCAACAATAAACACGGACAGAGCTGAGCTGACGAGAAGAGGCAAGCGCGGTCACCAGACACACAAGCACAAATTTGCACACTTGTAAAAACTCTGTACATAGAAAACACACTTAGACTAAGAGACACTGATTTGGAATGTGTGATGTGTAATACTGTATAAGTCATCTAAAGACAAAGCAATAGGTTGCGTTCTCATTCTTGAAGATGTTTATGTCACATGGTTTGTAGGAGCTTAAGAGCTGAAGAATGCACTGTATGGAATTTCTTTTTGCAAATGTCATCCCGACCAAGCCGAGAACAACATCTGGAGGTGTTTCCCCTGAGTGATGTTTAGCTCACAGCTTCTCACCATTTTCTCAGCGGCACTGAAGAGTGGATCAAAGCCAGAGAATTCATCTCCCTCATAAGGGATTAAAAAGGTATATCTTAACTTTAATGTGAATCTTTTTGGGAGAAATATCTACATTTTGTATCATAACTTGTTTGGGATTGACTCCACAATCTTGTCTTATTAAAGTGGCTGTATTAGAATTCATAAAATAAATGTAATTACATGAAAAAATGATGCCCAAATAAACATATAGTATCATAAAACTAATATGTTCAGGAAAATTAGTTTGCAGTGCTGTGTCTGCATCTAAGCTACTTTAGCTACTTTAATCTTACAGTTAAATGTTATTAGCCATAAGATTAACTGATGCACTGATAGTTGAATACAGGCAACAATTTCTGTGTTGTTTTTTTTTGTTTTTTTTAAAAAATAACTTAAATTTGGGTTTATGTATTCTGATTGAAAACTTGCTCTAATTACAGAAACATGGGCCATAAACTCGAGCAACAAATTTGCAATCTGACCATTAAAGATCACATTCCAGTATAAAGTTTAAAACAGCTGTTACCACAGAGATCTGCCATGATTGTAGCCAAAGCAATGTAAAAAAGTAAACAAAAAAGCTGTGGAACAAACCTATTAACTGCTCAATCACTTCTGTAAATATATCTATCACTCTCTAGTGACAGAAAAGGTTTTCCCCCTAACCCAATTTAAAATATCTGTTGGTTAGCATTAGGCAGACAAAAACTTCTGCTCATGTGTCTATTGGTTTCTGTCTTGCTGATTTGCTAAAATTCAACTTTAAAGGAGACTAGAAAGGGCTATTCAATCTGGCCCTATTTTCCATAGGGCCAGATTTTACGGAGGTCCGTGGCTTCTGGGCCGAGTTATTGCACAACACGTCATCACTTTTAACATGAGGTTGCACCAAATATTCTCAGGGCTAGAATTCTTTCTACAGTGATTAATGCTACAGCCAATTTGTACTTCTCTACAAAATGTCTAAATGAGCATTAAACCACATAACCACATCTGAACTGGGAGAATCTCAGCATTACACCAGATTTAAACCAGGACTAAACCAGGTCTAAAGCGGAATTAAATCAGGACTGAAATATACACTGTAAAAAGTGACTAAACCTAAATTGAATAATGAGTGACTGGAAATGAATAATAAAAAAATGCAACTGCAAACAAGTAAAATACACTAGATTGATTGGCAAATCTTGTTTTCAGACAGTGAAAATATAATAAAGTCAATATAACTAAAGCCAAGTTCAAACACAATCAAGTTCACACTATTTTCAAAGTAATAACCAAAAAATAAATCTAAAAACATGAGGAAATATATTATTGTAATTGGAGAGTGTATTGAGGGCCGAAATAGATGTTTGGAAGGCTGATTTAGGCCTGTACTAGAATGTTGTGTTGCCACAGTAACACACTCTGAACATATACTGTGGCTTATCTATTCCTCATAAACAGATGCTTTCTTTCTGATCAGAGCTCTGACAGTGTCTGTGAGCTTTACGACATCCACAGAAGACATCTTAACACAGAGCTGCTGATATCAACAATTACCAACATGGCACTTACAGCCAGAGCCCGGCCTGTACGATCAATACACATGATTGGAGTATATTCTTTCATCAATCCGGCCTGCCAATCATGTTATTGATCTCTCCAGAAAATCATGCTCATTTACTAACCGCAGTGTCAGTCAAGAGAAAGGGATGTATTGATTCCATAACTAGTAGTGTTCTGTAGTGGGAGGAGCAAACATCAGCTGCCAGGTCAGCAAAAACTAATGTTAATATTATAAAGATTATGAGGCTTTTTCAATTACTTTTGTGCAAACTAACATTATTAGCGTATATTTCTCAAACAGAAGTAGCAATACTACTTTATATACAGTAGTTTGTAATGCTATGTGAATGTTTATGGGTCAAAGAGCGGGAAAAGTAGCTTGTATTTTTTTTGACTGATGTAAATTCATTTAATTTCTGTAAATCAGGGAAATTACGTTTGGAAATGTAGCTATGAACAAATAATCTGGTGCAGATTTTTTCTGTTTTAATACATTTGTTTCTGCAATTGTCTGATGAAGATAAGACAAAATTACATTTTACAATAATTCAAATTATTTTTTATGCAATTTCTTATTATTTTATTTTGAATATTAATTGCTAGAGCAATGGTGCTATTTTATTTCTCATATTTCTGCACTTCTGTGTTTTATTTTCTGTCTTTCTTCTACTTTAGGCAGATATTTGGTTTCGTTTTGTATTTACTGGATCTGTTGTGAGTTGAAAAATATTTGAAACAATAAGGTTACTGTAATAAGACAAGTTTTTGAAGCCAAGCTCGGATAAATAACAATGTTCAATATTTAAAAATATATATATCTGATTTAACACATTCATCTCCTGAGTTGAGTCTGTAAACTAACATAACTACCTAAGACGACAAAAAGTAAATCATGGGGGATTAAAAAACATTATGGAATTACAGTTTTAAATTAGAGCATTGTAAAATCGGTTCAGGCCAAACACATGACCCAAACATCTTGTTTCTTGTCACAACGGTAAACCCCCAATCTGTGAAAAGTTATAGAAAAGCCACTCAAAATACCAAACATACTGTCTTTGAGATGTGAGATGGTACTCGGTAAAAAACTATATCTTTACAACAACATCTGATCACATTTTTACATTTATACAAAAGCAAAGTACAGAAAGTAAACACTGGTCACTTCCTGTATGGTTTTAAATAACAATCTCTGGTTGATATGAGACGTACATTGACATGAATCAACTGCAGAACGTAAACACAACCTATTCTCAAATGTAAAAGATGTGTGAAGTGTCTTTTGTTTGCTGTATTTTATTGCTGTATTACTTTCCTCTAAATAAAACCGAATCCATCGTAACGAGCAGGTGACGTGTGTTATTCATAGAAATGCCAGCAGCAAAAGCCCTGCTCTGAAACAGATATGAGGCGCTCGCTAACCCGGGTGGATCTATGTGTGTGTGTTTTTTCTCTTGTAGCCGTGAAAGCATTGACCTGAGTGTGAAATCAATTATGGCAAACACGGAATCGCACGCAAGCCTATGAAAAACACATACGAGACACACATCTGCACCAACACACACACTTAAGCACACACACAAACACGTTGACTGAAAGGACAGTAACATATTTCACTTGTTTTAAGACATTTTTTACTTTAAAAAGTTATTGTAAATACTACTAGTTTGATATTTATTATTTGCAGCCTTAACATAAGAGTTACCAGTGAAATTAGCGTGGAATCAAAATGCTGTCTTTTTCTTTTTTGAATGTATTTATTTGGTATTGACAGCACATATTAATGGACATTTGTAGCAGTTACAGTGAAAAAATAGGGCTGCAACTAACGGTTATTTAAGTAATCGATTAGTTGGGACGATTATTCTTTCGATTAATAGATTAGTTGTTGCCAAAAGTATCAAAAATCTGATACTAATCAACACTAAAACAACAACTTTAACATTAACAGGACAAAGTTTGAAAACTTAAACAAAACTAGTTTAAAACCAAAATGTTTAAGAAAAACTGTTTTTGTATTTTGTGCTGAAAATCTCAATCTTGCACAGAAATTCGACATAAAAAAAGGATCATTGTGGTATCATAAGTACTGTCAAGAATCTAATCCATTCCTTAGTAGTATTGTGTTTGAAATTTAGCATCATGACAGCACTTGACTCAGGCAAACTAGTTTTTACAGCAAAAACACAACATGTCATTTCTGTTCAGCTTGCACAGCTCATGGGATGTTTAGAACCAATACATAGACAAGTTAACAATTATTTGATTACTAGATTAGTTCAATAATCGATTAGTTGCGATTAATTGACTAACATGTTGCAGCTCTACAGTGTTGCCAGACGTACAATAATTATCGTATTTGTACGATCATTTCACCCCCTGTGCGATGTACGTTCAATAATTCTAAGTCACTGTAAAACTCTATGTAAATGTACGATAATTTCGAAGCGCCAGGTATTTTCTTATCTTGACTAACTTGAGCTCGCCTAAAAGACTGATCCAGGATCAGCAAACACTTAACACAGCGTGCACTTTAGCGGTGTTCTGTGATATTATTGGTCAACGGCACCAATAGTTCCTCATGGCTGTGCGTCTGCCCCAAAGTGCTGAGACCAAACGTAAACACAACCATGCCGCATGAGCAACCATGGAGACATCAAACAAGGGAAAGAGTGAATGAATCAATGTTTGGTTTTACTTATAATACAGTATGACTGCGTTCTAATAATTTATATTTTGGTCTGTGAAGAGGAGAAAGCTTACTGTGTACAAAGCATTAAAAGCAATGATTAAATGATTTCACCCTCCCAACTGAGCAGAACATGTTTTAAAATCTATTTAATCGTCTTAAGAGGTCTTTATTTATTTTACAAATTGCCCTGGCCCGAAATAGAACACAATTTGGATGTGTACGATAAATTTTAGCAAAATACGATAATTTTGAGGCTCTGGTACGATGATTCAACATTTCCCATCTGGCAGCACTGCAGCTCTATGCCAGATTAAAGCAAAGATCTCTTTTGGCCAAGCAACACATTTATTCTTGTTCTGCAGACAAATCAAATTTAAGACTGTAAAGCAGGCATGTCCAGCATGTCCAAACAGCAACTCTTCTGTCATAGTCAAAAGACATTTTGATGTTATACAAACCTAAAATGAACACTCAATGCCTTACTAAAAGTGCGGTGGTTCATTAGATTTATGTCAAATGCAACATTTTCAATGATTCACATCACAGTCATGTATTTAATAGGCCCTCCACTCCATTTAAGTTTCAAATTGGGGATCACTGTGAAAAACGTTTGGACACCCCTGCTGTAAAAAAGCAAACACATTCATCAAAGACACCTTGTTTTCCAAATCTTTGCCAAAATACTTGATAAGTGTAGGGTTAATTTGGTCTCCCAAGTTCAAGTAGCTTTAGCTATCTAGAAATACTTAACGCAGAATGAATGTTATTAGCATAGCACAAACAAGACATTAACTTCTGTGTTATGTGTGGTGTGATTTTTTGTATACACCAGCACATTGACACCAGGCTGAAGTTAAATATCCTGAAGTCAAGTAGGTCTAATTTTAGCTAATCTACAAATGCATATGTTGCAGCATAGAAGAGACATACAGCATTGGACTTCCATAGCATTAGCACAGCACAAGCCAGGAATTATCCCCTGTTTTGTGCGTGTGGTGTGATTTTTCGTACCAGTAAACACCAGGGCTTTGGCTGCTACTCCGAACATCTTTGGGTTTGGTTCATTTGTGAGTGGGCGTGCATGCAAGCGTGAATGGGCCCTGTGCATCCATGTGTGCACAGTATATGTGAGTGTGTGACAGAGATAGAGACCGCAGACCGGATTTTTCTGTACAGGGATTACCAGGTTGCCATGGTGATTAGTTAGAAGAGAGGTAGGGCGTGTCTCAACGAGAGGGAGAGAGAAGGACCGACTGCAATGTAAAGGGAAAAAAAAGCTATGAATAACTGTGGATGTGATGATGTAGTGGCGTTCGGACACCCCCACGAACTTAAACCCACTTGGTTTGTGAATGGAAACAAGCTACAGTACTTAACATCAGCGTCTTATGTAGTGCGCTTTGCAACTTTTGTTTAATTATAGGTGTTTTATTGCTTTGTATATAAATAAAAAACATAAAGAATCATAGAAACAGATTTGAACATTGTCACAGTAGAGACCTGTCTTACATGTTCAGGAAGACTGAAATGATGATTCCCAATGTTTAGTCCTGACTCTGCACTAGTGGCATTCTGGTCCCTTAGGTTCTCAGAATCTAAGATGGCTCAAAAGGCACTAACATGTCATGTATTTTGTGTCCTAGGCCATGGAGATACTTATAAGCAGAACTTATAACTTGTGAACAGTTCTGAAAAGGAGTTGGAAGAAACAAACAGTTATTGAATGCACTCCTTTGTTTTATTTATGATTGAGTGATTGATTGATTGACTGATTGGTTGATTGAACTGTTGAGGTCTCTCTCTTGCTTATCATCAAAAAATGCAAAAAAGCAACACCCTTTTTATATCAGATTTATCATGGTTTTGCTAAAATCAAATATACCTGAACATTGTTTGTTTTTGTACAGTTTATTGCGTAGCACCACATAACTTTAGCTATAATAGCCTTTTTATGCATGTAAATACTTGATGCATTTGTTTGCTAATGCATGTAAACTAGTTCTGAGGAATGTGTTCCAGATCAATTAACTCAGAAGGGATACAATATGACTAATGCTAATCTGTAAACTAAAGAAAATCTAACCTACAAACGTCATAGTTGATCATGTAGGTGAAGTGAGTCCTTTAATCTACTTCCAGTTCACAGGAAAAGTTCCAGGGCTCTCTTTTGTTGTAGTTTAAAACAAATACACCTTAACTTGCTGTGTGCCTTTGTGGTTTCATAATGAGTTCTGTGCTGAAACAGAAAATAAATGATTACATTTGTTGAAGTTTGTGTTTTGTTTGTACACACTGTGCGTATACATTCAGTAAGAATTTGACGTAATGTTTTCTCAATGAGAATTTTTTGAGTTACAGGTGTAAAATATTCTAGTTTTCCAAACATATAGTTTAAAGTCCAAGTCTAACTCTGAATATTAATCACAATACTGTTTCTGCATTTGATGTTTTCTTCGTTCTCCTCCCTCTAGGTCAAGATGCAAAGAACAACAGCAGATACATGTGTTCAAGACAATGAAATGATTAGTATGGCGAGGCTTCAGCCAAACCTCTTTTGTGTCCAGTCTTTTTAAATCTTGGCATCTTGCTCCAACACGAGCCAAAAATGCTACCAAACAATAACCACCATCACCATAAATCTCCCTGGTTTCCTTTTAGGTTCATCGTCTGGCAGCTCCAACAGCAGCATCTGGTTTAGCAGTTAACTCTTGACAAAATGTTCTTAATTATTTTTTCTTAGCCTATAGAATTGTTGGTTTGCAGAACTTCCTTTTATGATGCAAAAAAGAAACACATATCTCTTTGTTACAGCAACTGTGCAGAACTTACTGTAGCTAGCTTGTTTGCTAATGGCTGTTGGAGATTTGTGTCTCGTGCATTTCATCTGTTGCACGACAAATAATTCCTCATCAAACAGACTCAAAAACATCTCATTTAAGGAGAGAAAGGTAATGAATTGAAATCCCAAACTTTGTAAATGTGAGAGAAGTCTTAGTGTTATTGTTATTTATCTGCTTTTCAACTACTTATTTACCTAATTTTATGTTCTTGCATGTTAGACACAAACTCAATACTTTTGCAGTTTTTTTGTCATCACACTGTAGTTTTTTTTGTATGTTTCTCTGACTCATGCATTTTTGCCACTCACTGCTTAAGTCTAGAATGCTGTGATATTATCTGCATAATCCCTATGTTCTAAACCTTTTTCTACACGCCTAAACTCCAGCAATGTGACCTCTCTGATGTTTTTCCCCCAAAAGTATCCAAAATAAACTGCTGCCCTAATTTTCAACTTTTAAATCCTGTCCATCCATGTCCTTCTCAGAAATAACCTTCTTGGCTCAGTTATCCCCGCAGGTCTGAAACCCCCTCTCCTCACCCAGAGTAATGTGCTCTCAAATGTTGCTCTTTGCAAAACACCAGCACATCTCAACCTGACTAGGTTTGCTTGACTTATTATAGACATGTAAATGTAACGACTGGATTTATGTGATGGAGTTTACATTTGTTTACATTTGTACATAACAATGCCAAACAACTAGATCAGATTACAAATAAACAGCATACATATTAGTTACATGAGATAGAAACACTCACTTATAAACCACTCTTCCTTGAGGGAAGTGTTTAATTTGTTTTTCAGAAACACAACGCACTGTTCACTGCCTGATGTTATATTTATTTATTTTAAATTGATTTAGTGAAAACCCCACTGAAATGGAAACTACCCATAAGCACAGAGTCAGTTTAGAACCAAAAAATTAACAATTGTTAATGCTGGACTAACATATCAGTGACTGGATGTGTTTTAAAAACATAGTTTATTTATTTATTTTATTGATTAGCATTGTTTTTTTTACGCTCTGAGAGCTGTGTCTTTAAAGCCTTTTTGGCCTCTTCCACTCTAATGCACATAACTGCTCATTACACATGCATTTTTTATTGTTTGTTTGTTATACATGATTTATATTTTTAACAAGTGCTCAAAAAAGAAACTAATACATGAGTTAAAGAAGCACTGCGTAACATTTCTGAGAGGGTTGCCCACATTTTTTACTTTCAATAGAGATATTATTGCTTTGCCTGCAGCTTCAACTTGGCTCTGCAGATGAATTCCCACAATTTTTGTGAATTCACAAACTCTTGATGGTCCCTGCCTGCTCACTCTTCAGTCTGCATTTAGGACTCTGAAACACACCTTTAGTTTTCGCAGTTCTGCCGCAACAAGGTTAGCATACTTTCCCAAATCCTTAAACTTAACCAAATTAAACCAAAGCCTAACCCTAACCTTATCTACATCCCTGAAGTAAATAAATATGAACTAGTGATGGTGTTTGACATAACTGGGTTGGTGGAAAAAATCAGGCCTCTGAAACACTCGTGACTAAGATCAATCAGTGGCTGGCCTGGTATATCTTGTTTTTTAAAATGTAAACAACTCACCAGAAGCATGTACTTTTCCAGATGTCCCATTAACATGTAGAATTGAAGTTAGTTCTATAGTTTAGTCTTGCATGAGCCAGGTTAACGATTTCCGCACGGCCGGACCTTCTGTGTGGTTTGCATGTTCCTCTCTGTCTGGTGGTTTCCTCTGGTACTCCGTTTCTCAATAAATAACTGCATGTTAGGGAATACTTGTGATGGTCGGAGGTTGAAGCGCCTGGTGTTTAGCGAATCGCCTTGGTGAGCTGCCCCAGGCAGTTACTATCACTGAGTGTGTGTGGGGTGCGCTATACAATAAGATTACTTACTTACTTACTTACTTTTCCACAGTATGACATGCAATGTTTTTATCTTTATAAAGACAAACGAGTGTGCACAAAGCTGGGTTACATATCAAATCTCTGAAAGAGCAGGTTCAGAGAAAGAAAAGACACATACAAAACATTCCTGACCATACAGTAGGGATGCACCGATCCAGCTTTTTCAGGTCCGATATCAATCATGATACTTTGTCTTTAAGTATCTGTCGATATCCGATATCAGTCGATATAGTGTAAGAACTGAAATATCTTTTTTTCTTTTCAAAACAAAAGAAATTTGATCATATTGTGTTATGTAACTTTTATTTTAGTGCAATTCTCAACTAAATAACTTATTATGAATAAAATGTCAAACATTGTGAGATGTTCTGGATCAAAATCAGCCACTAAATAATTATCATATGCCCAATTAAAGGCACATCTAAGATATCGGCTGAACTGATATCATGGAGCCGATACCCATTCAGCAAAATTTCCTGAATCTGCACAGATATCCGATCTTAGTATGGAATCAGTCCCTACCATGCAGTAACATGCACAACAAAATGCTTTTTTTCTATTGCAATGTTCTTCCTCCAAGCTACTGACAAAAATATACTTTCTTCCGACTCATTACGGTCATTATTAATTAAACAACATCATAATCAGATTCACATGGAGATTTAAAGGTCAATGATAATAATAATGATACTAACTGTGATGCCATTTTGTCTAATATGCAAGCTGTGGAGCATTATGTCGACACCATTTGCCTATAAATGAGACCAATAACAGCATTTCAGCTCCATCTTCCACCGCAAAAACAAATCCATCCACGAAGAAGTATCCGTTAAATGACACTCCATGAATACATTTATGACTCTGCATCATGTTTACTAATTAAAGTAATGGTCAGATGTGACAGAGAGGCCTATAAGCAATAGCCGCCACTGCCCAGAGACAAAATGACAAGCGAGAAGAGAGAGAGAAAAAGAGAGAGAGAGAGAGGAGGGGGGTGCAAAGGGAGGGAAGACAAGCACTTGTGGGGGTCCCAGCTTTTCAATAATTTAGCGAGCGACTCGGAGCACTCAGAGCAGAGGAGGAGCACTGTCAGGTCAGCTCATTCACTGCGGAGGAGAGGAGAGGAGCGAGGGAGAGAGGGAAGGACTGTGGGATAAAGATAGCAGCGGCATGAGGAGGACAAGCGCACGCTGCATCTGTGTGTTCATAAAGACAGAAGCGTTTTGTGTGTGTGTGCGTGCAGCCTGATGGAAATAGACAAATTGAAGGAGAAACAGGTCGCTTGGTGCTTTCTCTTAGTCACCACGGCAACCGCCTCCACCCTCCTCACTCTCTTTCTGTCTTTTGCTTTCTCTCTCTTCTTTCTTTCCTCTCTGTCTTTTTCTCTCTTCTTGTTCTCTCTTTCTTCTGTCTCTCTCTCCCTTTCTCTCTCTCTTCATTTTTCTCTTTCTTTCTCTCTTCCTTTCTCTCTCTCTCTCACCCTTTTCTGTCTTTTTCTCTCTTCTCTTTCTCTCTTGTCTTCTCCTTTCTCTCTCTCACTCACTCTATCCCTGTTTCACATTTTCTCTGCCCTCTCTTCTTTTTCTTCCCTCTCTCTTTTTCTCCTTCTTTCATTCCTTAATCTTTTCTTCTCTCCCTCTCTCTTTTTCTCTCTCTAACCTTTCCCTCACATTCCCCTTTCTATTTCCCTCATTTTCTTCTCCCCTCTCTTTTTCTAGTTCCCTCTCTCTCTCTCTCTCTCCTCTCTCTCTCTCTCTTTCATCCACTGTCCCTGCTCTTATTTCTTTACCTCTCTCTTTCGCTCTCCATTCCTTCTCTTACAGACTCTTCTCTCTCATTCTCCCCTTCATTCTTATCTATTTTCATCCCTCTTTCTTTTTCTCTCTTCTCTTTCCCACCTCCACTCTCTCTCTCATGGTTCCCCTTTCTCTCCCATCTACTGATTCTCTCTCTGCCCCTCCCTCTCTCTCTCTCTCTCTCTCTCTCTCAGTCCCCTGTTTACTTTTTCACAGTGCCTCACCCATCCCATGCCCGCTGCTCGCTGCGCCTCACGCCCACGCTGGTTCTTCTCTGCTTACAGACGAGCGTGCCCTGTACCCCAGTCTGTGCCGCAATCCTCCCCCTCGCCGACCCTGCCTCACCCATCTGCAGCGCAACATCTCTGCACAACTGCTGGTGGGGATACTTTTTTACAAGATGCGTTCTAGTGCTTTTGAGTTGAATGTTTCAAAATGTAACTTAAATATCCAAATTAAAAGATTAAACTAAGGCTGAAGTTTGCTTTATCCATTGAGGCCAGTTAAACGAAATTTCAAATGAGATTTTATATTGGAGATGTGACGTTGTCTCCCAGTCCCACACAGAAACTGTTATTTTTTTCACTTTCCACACCAAGTACCGCTTAAGATAATATTTGGTTCTCCATATACCACCAGATCTAAAGTACATATACACTACTATAAACAATAAACCAGGAGGAGAGAGAGAAAGAGAGAGAGATGTGTGTGTGTAGATAGATATGTGTAGATGAACTTAAGTGAGAACAAAAACATGAAGAGATTTTTTTTTTTTAATTCAGCCAAACTGCAAAGGAGTATGTGCTGCACTACCAGGAAGGTACGTGGACCACAGTTTAAGAAACACGGGCTTACATTGCTCTTTGCTATGAAATCAAAAGATAATAAACCTGATCATTTACATCAGTGTAGTCCAGGGGTTTCAAAACTTTTTCTCTTGGAAAGTTATTTTAAAACACAAAAATGGCTGTGAGACGAGAATGATGAGCTGACATGGAGTACAATCAGATGCTTACAAAGCCTAAAGCTAAAGTCCATTTAGTGATGCACAAAATTGGGGATCTAAAGTTACACTTTGGCATGCAGGATCAAATCTAATTTGATGAGAATCAGAAGGTGTTCTATGTGAGTGGTGAGTGCTGTAGCTCAGACCCCAGGGCTGGATGTGGTCAGACAATAAACACTCTAAACTCTGGACATCATCATATTAATCTTGTGCAATAATGTGCTACCACTCTGGTAACTCACTCATGTCACACTGTATTTATTTACCTCTATTTACATCTTCTCAAATGCTGCTTTGTACATAAACATATAGTCATATTGAGACTTTTTACCTCATATTTATTCACTGGTATTTATTCTGTCCATATGCTGCAGTTGTCATAATCATATATTGTACAAAATACTCAAATTCTATATACTGATGCCATTTTATCTTACTGTAAATAAGAGTTTTTAGCTATTATAACTTTATATATAGGCTATTTTTTGCTAAGTCTATTAAAACAAAACAAAAAAATCTTGTTTGATTGCATTGTTGTATTTCCGTTCTTGAACTGTGCATTGCAACATTAACATTTCCCCATTGTGGAGCAAATAAAGGATAATGTTATCTTATCTTTATGACATCTTTGCTTGTCCTTATTTGTAAATACTGATAGAACAATGTGATGTCATCTGAAACCACTACATTTGAATCAAACACAATAAAAGATAATATTTACAAATAGTTGTTGTTATTTTTAATTATGAGTAGGCTATTAGGCTATTCATATTTTGATGTCCATAGTCGAAGTGTTCAATGATTATTTCAAATAGCTAATGGTTATGCTGTAAGTATACCCTTATAATTAACATATTGTATTATTGTTGAAAGTTCAAGAAACTTCAGCACTTCAGACATTTCACTAAACATAGTTTCTTCCCCCTCAGGTAGGCTAAACTACATTTAATGAAAGAAGCAGAAGCCGCTGACTTTCACAAGGTCAGCGAGACAAACAGCTCCGTCTGACTTGTGCGTGAGAGAATCCTGGCATCATGATGTAGCGGGAGAGACGTACGCACGAGGCCCTCAAAGGTACTCTGCGTCCCCCTCGCCCCGCCCCCTCGCCTCGCGCGCAATAAGCGGTGGCACGTCGTCGCATCTTTTCACGCACACGGACAGAGCCGCTGCGCACACCTGGCTGCTGCTGCTGCTGGCTCACTCATTTCCCCCCCTCTCCTTTAATTTTCGTTTCGCGCGCACTTTGGAGCTTGTTACCGCTTTTTTGAGGTGGAATGACTTGAGCACCCGTGACGTCACCATGCCAGGTAGAAAGTGAGATCTCCGTCGTGCTGAGGAGGAGGCGGAGGAGGAGGAGGGAGGAGGAAGGGGAGACATCTCAGTCACTGCGGTGCGCTCGCTGCTGCTTTTGGGGTGGACTATCGCCGTTGTGGTGGTAATGGTGATGATGACGGACGCCTGGCTGCCTCTGCTGCTGGCTCTGCTCGCCATCGCGGGGGGTGAGTAACTTGTCTCGCCTCGTAATGGCTTCATCGATGTTCCTTTTGTGTGTTATACCTTTGCACAGGGCAGGCCACAGTCAGCAGCGCACTACGTGAATAATACAAGGGATGCAGGCTGGACACGCGCGCACACAAACACAAAAAGCACACTACTGGTGTGCGTAAATGTTGCGTAAAAAAACGACTACTTCCTTCTCTCTAATGATGTGGCACCACGCTTTTTCGTAACAGCAGCGCGTTAGATGGAGGGACCCTCGCTGCCTGATGTGCCCAACTCCAAAAATAGAAATCATTTACAAATCAAACGCAGCGTCTCACCTTATCACTATTATTTATTCACAACGAACAGATAAAATGGCGTTGTATGTGTGCATGCTGTGATATAATGTGTATTCAAGTCACTTTACTTGCTTATATTGGTCCATATGTTGCACTGGCATGTTCGAATATATTGTAGCACATATCGTTATAACATAAACTTAAACGGCACATAGGCAAAATCTACTTGTTTGAGGTTTTGGTCATGTTCTGTATCAAATTTCGTAAATACATTTTAAGTGTAGTAGCTAAAAACTTGCTACTAAAAAAGAATATGTGATCCTGTGTACTTCTTTAGATGAGGCCTGTTTGTATTGATATCAGAATTTGTACATTAAGTAATTCATAGTGCTTCACAAAACAGGAAAATTAGATTATAATAGAAGATTGCTGCATATTTGTATTTATTTGACACATTTTTTGTCGTATAATTAAACACAAAGGGAAAAAAGACAATTTTTTAGTTAGATAAAAGAATGTGTCTGGAATAAGTAGGCCTAGTATTTTACATGTTTTGAGTAGATTTTGATTGGTTTGAACGTTGACCAATGGAACAAGCATGAAATATCTTGTCTTACGCAGAAAAATACACTCTAATGAGAAAATATAAAAAGTTTGTTCTGGAAAAAAGGACTAAATTTACTTGTTTCTATTGCCCAATCTTTATTTAAGAAATTTCAAACATGCTCAAATCATGAGAAACACCAAGGGCCTTGAAAAAACATGTTATTTGCAAGCAATTTTGGCATGGTTTAGTATTAAAAGATGTACTGTACATGTACTGCATCTTTAGTGTCAGTGTAAAAGAAAAATGTCAGCTACGCCAAGTTTTTACTCCCCCTAACCTGTTTGCACATGAGCAGATGCTTGATAAATCCCTAAATAAATCCCTAAGTAATTGAATCAGATTTAAACTTATTGGCGTATGAAAGTTTGTTGTTTTTTTCCAGTGCAGTAACAGATTTGAACACATTTAAGTTGGACTGACAGAAATTGGCCAAATATTGACCATTTGCACGTGTCGTCACGCTCTCGGGGAACGCCCACTTCTCCATGCTGGATGGCAAAAGCTCTGTCTGGCGCATTACAGCAATGGAAACTTGCCGAAACTTGCTCGTTTCTAAGTAATTTTAATTGATTTCAATTGTAAAATGGCTGTATCTGGAACACGCTGCACTAACAGGCAAGATCGAGGTTTTAAGCCTAAACCTGTAGCTTTTTTCGTTTACATTTTGATGAAGATAGAAGACGCTAGTGGATGCAGCAATAAATCAAAAGAACTGGAATCCCTCTAAATCGCTACAGATTTGCAGTGAACACTTTAAACAAGGTAAGTCAATGCTAAAGAGAAAAAAAAAAGACCTTTGACAAAAAAATAAATGCAATGAATATCTGAAACAGCCTGCATTATGCGTGGCTAACACTAGCCTCACAGCTAAGTGACTGAAAACCAACCTCTTGTAGCTTTTAAATCTGCTCCAGTGTAGACAAACCCCTGTTTACCACATAATGATGCAAATCATGAGGAGTAAAGTCAGACAAACTTGAAGATTTTATTTATTCGGCAAACATAGCAGGAGGAAGAGCGCATAAATCAGCTAGCATTCATTAGCTTTAAAAATACCTTGCTTTGCGCTTCGTATAAAAGTTGTCCTACTTCCACAGACAAATGTACTGAACATGCGCTAGAAGCATCCACTGCTTTCTTTACGGAAAAATAAGAAAATATGTGAGAATTTGTCAGTTTTGCGCTCCTTGTAATGCTGCGTAAACGCACTTCTGCCATCCAGCATGGCGCAGCCACGTGATCAAGTGACGTAGGTGCAAATGGTCAATAGTGATCGAGATATGTCAAAAGATTATCCAGTCATTCATTTTTGTCAGCATCACCCAGCCCTATAGTT
Organism: Mugilogobius chulae; assembly: GCA_038363315.1. Taxonomy (NCBI): domain Eukaryota; kingdom Metazoa; phylum Chordata; class Actinopteri; order Gobiiformes; family Gobiidae; genus Mugilogobius; species Mugilogobius chulae. The sequence continues at coordinate 3,604,959 of CM076413.1, read as the reverse complement.
CTAACATTGCTTCTTTATCAAAATATCAAAAACTCAGAATATTCTTACTTCTCCAAGCCCGCAGAAAACACTGTTTTAAATTTTCCAGCTTTGTGACGTCATAGGTAGATTTCTGAGAGCTTTACTACAAATTATATATATTTGTTAAAAAGTAAAGGTTTTCATCGTGAGCAGGGTTTAAAGACAAGAACGTTGCAAATGCTAAAGTCCTTGAACTAACTTTACCTGCAAGTTTTAGTCCAGCTGTACTGCAACGAAATATACTCACATCCCTTTATTGTATATACTGTATTATAATATACAAGGTCACAGTGTTGAATAGTGTTATTTATTCAATCCATACTCCTCTGAATAATGTTATTACCATTTATTTGACGTTTTGTAGCCTTGTGCGTTGTAGAGCTGCTATAATTGTTTGACTAATAGTAATCGTATCATCATCCCTTGACAACGAAATGCTGCATCTTAAGAGGCTTCCACAAATAAATTTCAAACTAAATGAACAATTGAGTGCCTCCAAAGGTGGAAAAGTGCTAAATAAATATATAGCAAATATATATTTGCTTATTTTGAGGTAAAAATGTGTTATTAAGTGAAATAATTTGCCAATTCGGTCAGAAGAGTTGACTAGTTGTTTTGAGCAGACGATGCTTGACAAGATTTTTAAGCAAATCTATTCTTGATTCCAGCAATTATGGGTTAAAACGGATACAAATTTGCTTAAAATAAGTTTTTATGTCTAGATAAGGTAAATCAGGAGAGAGGATCATAAAACAAGTCAAATCATCTTTGTAGGACTTGGTCCTTTTAAAGTTGGGGTAGCTGATTGTTACTCTAAAATCAAAATGTATGTTTTAAATCTGACAACAGTCTCTCATTAATTCTTTGACACATGGTTAATATCAACATGTATTCATTTTTGGTTGTAATTAAGGTCCCCACGCCACGCTCAGCCAATCAGAGCACAGCATTCGTCTCTTTATTAGAACTAAAGCTCTTTATTATTACATTCAGACAGTACTCAGTTGTCTCATTTTTTAGTTTAGTTTATTTTCTGTCTCCTTACAGAGCAATTGAGTTTGAGATGGGGGTCAGTAGCAAAAGAAAATGAAACATCCATAAAGTAAAACAGTGTATGTTATTGTTGCATGTGCCCTTTCTGATGCTGTTCTTGGAGTGTGCATTACAACACTGGAATTTCCCTATCGTAGGACAAATATAGCTTGTAAGTTTTTATGTTTAGTCATAGTGAATGCTGCTGACCTGACAGAGTGAAGCCGTGAGCTGAGGAAGTGGAAGCTCTCCGTGTAACATTAAGGTTCATTTGAGCTGCCGCTGCTGTATATCTCTGTCCATTAGAGGTGCCATTAGGGAGCCAGGGGGTGGGCATAAAATTTAGTTATCAGTCAACACTTTCTCATTAACACTGAGGTCCTGGATTGAGTGGGCAGGTTAATGAGTGGCACGTTGAGGTAAAAAAAAAAAAAAAGCACCCACTTCCTGTCAAACGACGCAGCATCCATCAACACAGGAAATTCTCATTGAATAAATCCATCGTCATTGGGTTGTATTGAGTCCTCTGAACAGTAATGGTCAGCAATTTAGGAGAACTATACAGGTTATTTTTTAAACATTCAAATGGCAAACAGGTGGAAAAGCTATGTAAATATAAAAAAAAAATATGTTTTGTGCAATGCTATAGCCTATTATTATATCATCAGCAGTTTATAGTTTGCCTTGTTTTCAAACTAGGGGTAAAAATTATACAATGACATTATTAATTAGAAAAAAACAGAAGTTGGACCAAGTCTCTGTCTGTTTTGCAAATACCGGGTAATTCTCAATTTTTTAGCTGCAAGTCAGAGCCCCACAAGTTTAGGTCAAGTTCAAGTGCTCTGCTTTTAGGATCAACTTAACTCTGACATGTATTCTTTCATTATTATTTTAAGCTAAATTTTAGCCATTTTGATTTCACTTATGTTCAAGTTCACAGGTCAAACAAACTGAAAACGCACTATGTAACTTTTCTAGTGGAGACTTTGCTCTCTGATGGCATTGCTTTGCCTAGAATATTTCCTACAGCATTAAACATAATAGAACTTGTGTGTTTTTATTACTCAAAGATAGACTTGAAAAACTGTATGACAGTGCGCAGGTGCTTTTTCACAGATCTGAACTTGCTTGGTAGTGTCATGCTCGTTTCCATGGAAATATTTGAGTTAAAAGCCTTTGTAAGAATATTCTTTTTCTCCATGGATTTGACATTTTTGAGTCTGTGTTCAGCATGACTTATCTAAAGAGAGACAAGTCCCTCTCCCTGATCTTTACAGATCCAAGTCGGATCTGTGGAGAGGCGCGCCAACTGTAATGCACACTGGAGCAGAGTGGTTAGTGCTGTGTTTATAAGGAGATCGTGGGTTCGATTTTGAGGTGGGACCAAATTACTGTGTCTGAGTAGAGTTTGCATGTTCTCCCTGTGTTATTGTGGGTTCTCTCTGGGTTCTCCGACTTCCTCCCACCTCCAAAAACATGTAAGTAAAGGAGTTTTGAATTGAAATTGAAAGATTGATCCTTTTTCAGTAAAAACTTGTACTTTGGAGAAGTCAAACTTTGAGTTAGAATATCAACATTAATTATATTTTATTATTTTTTCAGAGAAATGGAGCTTATCGAGCATCTGTTTTAAAAATTCTTATTAGGTATAGGTCAATTTCCTCCACTGTGAATTCCCCCCAGTGAATGAATGAGAAAGTGAACAATTGCATGTCTTTGTCTGTCTCTTTGTGTAAACCCTGCGACGAGTTAGCCACTGACCAGGCTGTCCCCGCCTAAAACCACCAACTGATAACATGCATGTTAGGGAATACTTGTGGTAGTCGGAGGTTGAGGCGCCAGGTGTTAGGTGAATCGCCTCTGCTGAGTTGCCCCCGGGCAGCTTACTGTCACTGAGTGGGGAGGGGAGGGGTTCATCTCACTGTGAAGTGCTTTGTGACTCTGTGTCTGTGAAATGCGCTATACAAATAAAGATTACTTACTTACTTACTTACTAAAACCCAAAGTCCCTCAGATAGGCTCCAGTTGGAAATGGTACTAGAAAATGAATCAATGTTTAATGCTGTACTGCTGGACAAAGCAATAGTGTCTCTAACAGAAGAGGTCACACATTGCACCTTTAAATTGTGACAAAATCAAAATTATAATCTGACTTAAAGAATATTGGGATTTCTTTCTGTAAAATAGCCCATCTCTGAGATATTTTAATGTTTGCAGAGGAAATGATGTGGCTTAAATAATTGCGGGGTTGTGATTTGGAGCAAACAGAGTGTGTCCATTAGCCTGCTTAGACAGACTTTACCTCCTTTACTTGTCGCTAATTTAGTGCTAATTTCTGCCCAGTGGCCTCCAGCAGAGCGGAAAAGCCACATCACACACATCGGCTGAGTGGGTGAATTACAACTGTCTTAATAAGTATTTGCAGCCAATCCATTTACAGTGACAGGGCAGACTACAGTTCGACGCCAAAGGAGCAGGACATATACATTCATCAGCGCGATTGTGATGCGACGGAGAAGCTACAAATAATAGAGCACACCTAAAGCTTGAGTCATGCACGCACAAGCCCGGCTGCATCGCACTGCATCACTGTGAAGAGCGACAATAGGCCCGCATAGTCAGAATGGAAAGCTATGTAAAAGGCAAGGCTGGGAATATGGCAAGAAATAGTTTGGTTTTCTCAGTAATACTGTACCTTGTCATGAAATATCTAAACCGCGCATGCGCCGGCGTTGCACCGTGTGTGTGAGTACTGGGGAAACAGATTTGTGTAAAAAGCGTGTTTAAGACGCCGTGGGAAAGCCACAACTCGATCTATACACATAGTGTTGTGTTGGACATTGGTATGACCGAAGCAGGTGGCCCAATTACGAGAAAAAGAGACAAGAAAGGGGCCGAAATGAGTGACTGCAGCGCTATCATGGCTGAGCTTAAGTCTCAGAAGCAGGAGTTCAAGACACTCAAAGCACAGATCAGTGAGACGCAAAGCCAAATCAGCGATATGCAGAGCTCACTTGAGCGTCAACTCACCAGTAAAGTTGAGCGCCTGGAGTGCCTTATCAGTCAAAACCGAGACGAGTTGAAAGCCGAGCTTGATAGAACTGCTAAACAAATTCAAGAAAGCTTTGACCTCGATGTGAGTCAAATGTCTGCCCGGATTGATAATCTGGAGCGAAAACTGGAGGATGCGAAGCGCCCCACTGTCCATTTTAACCCTGATGTCTCGCTTATTGTTGCGGGGCTTGTATTCATAGAGGGGGAAGATGTGATGGCAAGAATAAAAAACACTCCTGGAGGAGGGACTGGGCTGTGAACCGGTGCCTGGGGTGATCAGTGTGGAGCGGGATGACCTCTCGGGCCGTGGACCGGGGATTATCAAAGTGGAGCTAAAATCAGTGGAAGAAAAGGTGGCCGTGTTACGACGCAAACAGCGCCTGAGAGATAACGACACATACAAGTATGTCTACATCAACTCAGCGAAGTCTCATGCTGAGAGGCTGGTCGATCTTAACTTCAGAACTCTGCTTAAAGAACTTCCTCTTGGAAAGGAGTTTATTCTGGCGAGGAATGGGCGGCTCCTGAGACGCTCTCAGGCGGATGACGTCACTGCCAGAAGTGGACGGAGCTCTCCGCACCAGCGTCACAACACTGGCAGCCACAGCAAGTAACGGGTCACTGCCAACCACTGTCTTTGATAAACTTACACTAGCACATTGGAATATAAACGGATGGACTGATGAAAACTGTGATCTCAGAAAGGCTGTATTGACTGAATTTAACCCTGATATTATTTCACTGAATGAGACCCATTTAAGAGGGCAGCAAGCTATTGAAATGAATGATTATACATTTTATGGGTATAATCGTCAAATGCATTTCAGGGCTGTCAAGGGGTCCGGGGAGTTGGTTTCTTAGTCAAAAATATATTATTTGAAAGATATGTGGTTACTGTACATGACAAATCAATAGAGGGAATATTGGCAATTAAATTTAAAAATAAGATTTCTGATTATTGCTTTGTAGTGTTTAGCTGTTATTTACCTCCGGATGGCTCCCCTAGGACCTTTGATTCTATTTCTTTTTTGGTCATTTATTATTCCAGATGTATAGCCTTTCAGATGTAGATGCTGTCTATGTGTGTGGTGATCTTAATGGTCGCATTGGAAAATTAAATGACTGTATAATGGATGTAGATGATATACCTCCCAGAAATATGATAGATAGTTCTGTTAATGGTTATGGAGAGGCATTGGTAGAATTCTTAAGGGACGCTAAATGTTGTGTTCTGAATGGGAGAATATCCCCAGAAAAAGATAATTTCACTTCAGTTTCTATTAAAGGGAGGGCAGTGGTGGATTACATCATCTCATACCATGATTGCTTAAAGAATTGTATTGAGTTCAGTGTGATAACACCTATAGAGTTATTAGAGAAGTTAGGACCAGATGGTATATACTGACCGGGGACAGATGCAGAATGTCTGACCACTCCCTGTTGATGCTTTCATTTCATGCAGGACTACTCTTTAATGAGGGCCCTACCAGACAACAAATACTGGCCAGACCTTTAACAAGACAAATACCAGAACGGTTTCTGGACTCTAACTCAGGTAATAGTATTTTAGAGGAGCTATTTAATCAATTGTTATCAAACCATGTAGAGATAGACGTCTGGTATGATGCTTTTTGCAAATGTATATACAATGAGTTACGTAAAGGTGATGGAAATAGATTCAGGTCACCCCAGAAGGATTTAAGACATGTAAACCTTATTGGAATCAAAATTTACAAAGGCTCTGGAATATCTTAAGAGCAGCTGAAAGGAGTTACTTGAAATGTGATGACAAAAATAGGAGAGCAGAGTTAAGAAATGAATTCAATAACTGCCAGGCCAACTTTGATAAAACTTTACGGAGGGTTAAGCGTAATTTTTATCGTGGCCACTCAATGTATATTGAACGGTTGCAAACGCATTGTCCTCAGAAATTCTGGGATGAAATAACAAATTTAGGACCTAGGAAGAAATTGGAAATACCCATGGAGATACAGTTAGAAACAGGCGACTATAGCTCTGACATCAATGTGGTTCTTAAGAAATGGGAAAAAGACTTTGGAGATCTATTTCAGGTGGTAATCATCTATCTTTTGATGATAACTTTTTGCATAAAGTGATGGATTCAAAGGCAATACTGGAAGACGAAATGAATGGTGACTCATTTCGTGGCAATTTATATTTAAATGCAAATTTTGCCGCAGATGAGGTCAAAACAGTCATTGATAAGGCTAAATTAAAGAAAGCAACTGGAATAGATGAGATTTCTTATGAAATTCTTAAAGCCTCCAAAATTATTTAAAATATGTGTCTTCTATTTCAATTTTGTTTTGATTGTAGTATTATTCCTAGTCAATGGTGTAAATCTATTATAAAGCCTATACCTAAATCATCAAAAAATGATCCTAAATCTCCACTTAGTTACAGAGGGATAAGTCTTATCAGTAATGTGTATAAACTATATTCTGCTCTATTAAATAATAGATTAGTTGCTCATCTAGAAAGGTCTGGATTTCTAGTAGATGAACAAAATGGCTTTCGGAAGCAAAGGGCCTGCATCGATCATATATATTCCGTAACCTCTGTTGTTAGGTCTAGATTTGAAGAAAATAAGTCAACATTTGCATGTTTTATCGATTTTCAAAAGGCCTTTGATTGGGTCAACAGAGAACTTCTGGAGTATAGGCTCATTAAGGCAGGAATAAATGGTAAATTTTATCAGGCTATTAAATCCCTTTACCGAGCACCTACGGCTTGTGTGCAGCTTAACATTTAAGGACATGCTGGTTCTCCCACACCCTTTGGTGTGAAACAAGGTGATGTACTGTCTCCAACCTTGTTTCTCGATTTATGTCAATGATCTGGCCATGGAAATTAAGAAAACAGATCTTGGTATTAAAATCAATGACATTACCGTAGGTATTCTTTTATATGCAGATGATATTGTCTTACTAGCAGAATGTGAGCAAGATTTGCAGAATATGCTACAAAGAGTGTCCGATTGGTGTTGTAAATGGAGACTCGTAATTAATCAGGAGAAAACAAAAATTGTTCATTTTAGAAAACTTAAGGTAAAAAAGAAGTTCATTTGAATTTAAATTTGGTTTAACACCATTAACCTACGCAAATGATTACAAATACCTTGGCCTAACATTGGATGAACACCTGACCTTTCAACCAGCAAGAAGTATTTTATTAGACTCAGCTGGCAGAGCTTTGGGCTCTATATTGAACAAAGTAAGGAAATGTAGAGACCTAGGCTTCAAGTCATTTACTCACTTATATAAAGCCTGTGTATGTCCTGTCTCAGATTATGCAGCAGGGGTCTGGGGTTTTAACGATCAGACTAAATCTGACACAGTTCAACACAGAGCTATTCGCTCATATCTGAGAGTTCATAAACGTACACCTATACCAGCCATTTGTGGAGACATGGGATGGGAACCATCAAGTGTTAGACATAAAAGCGAAAATGCTCCGTCTATGGAACAGATTGGTTAAACATGCCTGAACACAGACTGACCAGACAGATTTTCAACTGGGAAATATCAAGGCTGTCTCCTTGGGTCAGTGAGATGAAATTTTTATTTTCAAGCTGTGATTTTTCATATGTATTTTATAACAGATTGCGCTGTAATGTGCAAGAGTTAAAAAGTATATTTTTTCAACAATCTAAAGACAAATGGTTTATTGAAATATGGAATAAACCTAAATTAAGAACTTACTGCCTCATAAAAAATACATATGACACAGAAAAATATGTTGAACAAAATTTATCCAAAACTCAAAGATCTTTCTGTGCTCAACTTCGATCTGGCACTTTACCTCTGGCCATAGAAACAGGCAGGTTTAGAGGTGAAACAGAGGAACAGAGACTTTGCTTGCTCTGTGACTTACAACAAACAGAAGATGAGATCCATTTCATGTTTCACTGTCCTTTATATGATGAACTTAGACATGAGTTTTATGAAAAAATGATTTTGGTTTCCAGTTCTTTCTTTTATTTAAATGATTATGAGAAACTTGAAGTATGTTTCAGACTGGGTGTTTTTCATACTGCTAATTTTATTTACAAAGCATGGGAAAAGAGAAAACATGTGCTGTATATTTAATCGCACACTATATGCAATGCTGTGTTTTGGGTAAATTTTTAGTGTCTTATAAGCCCATGTGGGCTGGGCACTTTGAGTGCATGACACTTGAATAAAATTCATTCATTCATTCATTCTAAAAGATAATTTCAAACTGTTTCAAACTGGTGATTTCCATTAGTGACTAGACCCGATCACTTTTGTATTACAACAAAAACTGACTTTGAACAAGATTTATTTGTGCTGCAAACATCTGTGTGAAGTATTATAGGTCTGGAAAATGCTGATTGATTTTTGCTTTCTTAAAAATGTAAACGAACAGAAATAATTCAGTTTAATTTTTTTTAACTTCAATCTACATGTTTTGCACACTTGCCTAATGCATTCTGAGCCTTCGAATTGTTAACCACGATGTGTTTTAAGCTTCTTTCACAACTGTTAGGAGCGAGATGTGCCTGTATGGTAACAGCTGTTAGCCACAATGTAACAAGAACAACAGACAAACTTGTGGATTTTGAAGTCATGATAGTGTGGAATCATTTTCACCTGAATAGACACATTAACAAGATATCAGTGCAGAGGGAAATTGACTGAAGTTTTTTTTTTTATGTAAAAAATCTGGCATAGTCCCTTTAAGAGCAAAACTTCTTAAAAATAAGGGAAAATTCAATGAAGTAATCGGAAATTAGACATGGATGCATGATGTAGCTTTTCAGATTTACCAATACCATAGGCTTCAAATGTTTGCCAATACCGGAAATGGATTACTAATGGTCCATGACGTGTAAAACTTTATATTATTTATTTCTCCTCAAGATAATAACATTATGTAATGGATCAAATTGATATGTAGCTGGTATTTACTATTTATCCTACAAGTAAAGACTGAATAACTGTGAATAAAACTGGAGACTGATACCTGACCCGTAGCAGCAACGTTTCATAGATCGTGCTTTGGTGCATTCCTAATGCTATTAAACTGCAATAAGATTAAGAGCAACACTGTCTTATTTAAAATATGAAGAAAACGGCTTTAAGAAACAGGAGACATTTTTAAGGTGCTGTGTTACTTCTAGTGTTTTCTTATTGTATTGGTTCCTACTGAGGTTGTTTAGAATGTTGCAGTGTGTCTAATTGTAAAATTGTTTCTCACATAAATGCAACACTTTGGAATATTCCAAACAAATCATGACATTTCCATAGACAATCGGAGCAGAAAAATCCCACAGTGCACAGTTAAACAACAGATCAATGCTTCCCAGACCAGTGCCATTTATCAGAGAGAATTGTTCAATATTTTCTCTAAACCATGTGCTCTTAATTAGAGCTAAAGGTCAAAGGTGCCCTAATTGTACAAAACTATTAGTCAACTAATTATTCTAAGGATTAAATCAGAAATTAGATGGTGAGAAGTTCATTTAGACATTTAGAAGCTTTTAAATGCCTTTGATTTTCCATAGAAATTGTTGTTTTTATTGCAGAATGATTTTGCCAACTTGTGCCACATCCCTCCTCAGTTGACTAATTGATCAGTAGGGATTATCTTTGATCAACCAAGAGCTTCTTGGGTTGATTACATGCACCTCTAGTTTTACGGTAACGCCTCAAGACAACTTAGAAACAGCATGTCAATAAAATCAAGAAGTACTAAAAACCGTCTGGCCTTACTTTATAGACCACACCTCAAGTCATGACTTGGACTCATCACTATTTTGATGACTTGAGACTTGACTTTATCAAATGCACTAAGACTTGGGACTCAACTTGGACTTTAAGGTCAGTGACTCAAGACTTGACTTGAACTTGGGGCTCTGTGACTTGAGACGTTATTTTAAATAGCATCTTTTTAAAGATTCAATAACAAGCTGTATTCAGCAGGGCTGTAGTCAACCAAAGAAATTCTTGGTCCACTAAAGCTATGTCCCATCGACGGATTAATGACGCTTTGAAGCTAAACAGTATGTTTTAATCTGTTTATCTGTTTATCTTATAAGGAAAATACTAAAAAGCCAATGGAGTTCATGCAAAAACAATAATCTATACACAAATGCATAGGAAACAGGGATATTTGTATAAAACGACAGATTTTAATCATTAGACCAACGACTCTGTCCCAAATCCTCAACTAAATCACTACTTCTTGTCCTTGTTTAATGTAAAACCTTATAATCTATCCAAAATTAGTCAACCAATACAAAGATTGGTCGATTAAGATGCCAGTGACCGATTAATCGATTAATCAACTAATCAAGTACAGGACTACAGCCCTAGTATTCAGTCCTTTGATGAAAAAGAATTTAAAAGTAGATGACTTGATTTGGACTTGAAGGCAGACTTACTTGAGACTTGCAAAACATTAACTTGCTCCCACCTCTGCCAACAACCAATATCTCATCAATAAAGAGACGACATACCTAGCAACCTTTCATAATTGTAAAGTTACATGATGTATTCATGTTGCTCATTTGTGATCTTTACAGTCCTGTGTGCTTTTGACCAGTGAGAAAGAATACACGCTAACATATGCATCACTGACATTTAGATTTTCAAAGTAATTAATCTACCCACACAAAGAGAGATAAGAACCCAAAATTAGCCAAGTTTGGTTGAACCATTCTCTAGACAAACCCTCGCAGCTTGTCACAGTGGAGTTATTTTTGTAGCCCTCACCACTCTGCTGCTCTGGAAGGACACACAAGGGCATTTTTGCACCTGTCTTGGAGCGTGGCGTGCGGATGTAGCTGCGGGGGTTGTCTCCTGCCATTTCCCCCGGGCCATGCATAGTAAACACTCTGACCTGAGAGAAGAGGTTAGACTTATACTGTACTGCACCATCAGCTGGAGAAAACATGGATGAGATCATGTTATTCCTGATCAAGTAACGGCACTCATTTTAGAATCCAAACAGGCTTAGAGGGGGCCTGTTGTGTTTTTTCCAACTCTTTGTAATAAACTAAAACATATGTAGATCAGCAATTGACATTTTGTTCCCCCTAAAATCCAAAATTGATCTAAAACAACTTAAAAATAGAAACAACTCCATAGATTTTTTTGTTTAAAACTGCAGAAGAACTAAGCCTCACTTTAAAATTGAACTGTAACAAGCAAAATATTTTAAATTACTAATTATTATTGATGGAAAGTGACTATGGGACAGTTTTGAACCACACATGCTTTGCTTTGAGTATTAATTTTTGAATTTAATAAGTAAATCCAGATAATGGGTGAGGCGAAGAACAGGGAGTTTGTGAACACTCGACTAAGAGCTGTAGAAGAATACAAGATTACGTACCCACACAAAAATAAATCAATTTAAATACAACTTTGAGTAAGCTAAATAGGCCCACTTTAAAGTGGATGTGACAGGTTTTTATATTTCTAATAATATTGTTTTGCATGAATCAAGAACAAGTTTGTGAAGAAAAGTTAAAATATATACAGTATGTTGTTTTTAACTGTTGACTTCACTTCAGGGAGACAAGTACATTCAGATAGAGTGTATGTAAAAATGGGTAAGTTTAGGCCTGATGCTTGGGTTGGATTAAGATTTACCTGTTAATACCAAAGAAAATGTCATCATGTGGCTGCAACTACAATTCTTGGTTATTTTATATTTTGACTTTTCGTAACATTGACATAAAAACAGCGTGAAAACGTACTTATCGTACTTTTTTATGATTCGTTGTATATTTATGTTTTCTCCGGAAATTGGACTGAATTTGTCCTGCTCTGAGTGAGTGACAGCAGGATTTAACCAATCACGATGAAGTCACTACTATTTCAAAAACAGATTAATTTTGTTTACCCCAAAGACAAAAGGGAAAATTGACAAAAAACAAGAATTGTGAT
>CM076413.1:3565415-3587915 GCA_038363315.1 Mugilogobius chulae | reverse complement strand
TTTAGATATTTAACAGGGCCTAATGGCTACAAATGCTAGTAGGCCTATGCATTAGATGCAGTATTAACACTTATTATTAGTTTTAATATGTATGACATTTACTGATTGTGATAAGCCTGTCTGCTTTATATTTATGTGTCTTATAAGCTTATGTGGGGTGGGCACCCTTAAAAAATGGTGTATGACACTAAGTAATAAAACTAAACTAAGCTAAACTGTAAAACGAGTTAATCTCATTGGCTCATTCTTTAAAGATGCTTTAAAATATTATGAGCTCTAATAAAAAGCGTCTGTCATCGATGACGTCGAATAAAATCGATTAAAATCGAAATCGTCCAAAGTGGTCCAAAAAATCGAGATTTTATTTTTTGGCCATATCGCCCAGCCCTAGGCCCAACCGCTGCAGTACTGCGGAGCGGCCAGATCGCCTCTCGCACCGGGAAAGAGGGGGCGGAGTCCAATCCAGATAATATAATACATCCATGGGCTGATCACGTAAAACACAGCCGGCTGCGCTGCCTAAAAGTCAACAAAGAGCACTGGTCTTTCCTGGTCATGTGACCTCCTCTGAGTCCTTGTGTTCACACTATTCCCATCATGTATTTGACTGAAGACAAAGTCAGCACATGCATCAGAGAGCCCTCAATTGCTGCATAGAATTAAAGTCATGACGGAAGTAGGCTTCACTGGCAGGGAAAGAATTAAATAATAAAACGCCTGCAGTAAAAATTCATATTAAAACAAATCTATAGGAATATCTTTGTGTCTTGTCTCCACTAAAAGAAGCTGAAAAAGTGTGAGCACCCTTGCTTTTAAAAGTCACTCAATTAAAGACGCAATTTAAAGAATACATTTTTCGCCACTTCCAATTTTAACTGTTTATTCCATTCAACCTTTATCTTAATCACTGAACTGTTTTGAGATGATTGACTGTTTGTATATCTGCATTTACAGCACTAGAAGTAGTATACCCAATAATAAGTCCAGTGAGCGGTCTGCATTAGTGAGAGTGTGAGAAGCAGAGACTTGGACAGCAGCGAGCTCGACCCGAGAGATTAGCCTGAAGCACCGGGAGCACTGAGGTTTAATAGAAACTTAAGCTGGCCAGCTGCAGATAAGGAACGTTTGAGAAGCTTCATACTGACTTTGTCCAGGATTTTGATTGAACTAGGTAAACACTTCCACCGTATCCTTGTCCATTTGGCTTAAAGCTGCACTGTGTAACCTTCCTGATGGAGTCCACACATCAGCTGTTATTGCTTACGTAGGATGTTATGTGGTTTTAGAGCTTACATTTATTTGGTGGCGCAGTAGCTGATTGCCTGGCAGTCTCGCCTCATAACAAGAAGGTGGCTGGTTCAAATCCCAAGCTGTAAGATGGGCTTTCTCAGCTGCACATTCACAACAAGTTCAAATCTTACAAAAGACACATTGGGAAAAGATGTGATTGTCATTTTGATGATGAAAGGTATTAGAATGAGATTAATTCTAATTTTAACTAATTTTGCACAAAGTAATAGGTTGTGTTCACTGTTCATGTTCTGCAATGGGATGATAAAATAAGTCTTTTCCATTAATAGCGTACTTTGTAATTAAACAATGTTTCACTAATTTTAACTTTGGTAATTTCTATATGTGGTTAGATTTATTATCATTTCGCAAAAATGCATTTAAACAATATAAATTTTAGCTGCCCTTTGTATAAATATTACACTTATGTAGGGGTGTCAAAATCTGCTCATAATCAATAAACCAACTTGATACTCAATTGAACAAGCATCAATACTTAAAATATATAACATAAACAGGACAAAATTAGATATTTTCTGAAGAATTTTAGAATATTCTTGAGCTTTATCAGAACAAGAATGTTTCCATTAAAGGACTACAGCTCTTAAAACATTACTATGCCATGCATTTTGACCTGCTTGTGTATTTTATCGGTCAACGTCACTTTACTCTTTACTACACATGTCGCCTGCAGAAAGGTGCACTGTCCATCTCGTTGGCTGAGGAAACTTCTTTGATAAAACAACAAAACGAGATAAGAGCTGTTTGAATGAGGTATGAACCTGTGTGACAGACGTCTGGCTCCTGAAGCTTTGACTGATTGATTTTATTTTGAGTTTAGTGCCAAAGAAATTGTGTTTACATATCCATTCATAAATACAGAATAGCACGACTCTCGAAAAGGACAGTGTTTTTCTCTTTGTTTTTCACTCCGCTGTATTAGGGTCGAATTCGTAGGGTCAAATTTCATTCAGAAATGTTGATTTAACAGCATAGCTTTTGTTTTTGCAAAGTGATAAACTCTTGTGTTTAGCTTACAACAGCGCTGGCTAGTGTTGCTGCTACAGTTTGTGTCAATCAGCCGCAGCTCTTTCTGCTATCTGGCTGGGTGCGCTTCCCCTGTGTTGAAAAACAAACAGTCTCTCTAAAGATACCTTTACCGGAGACACCAGAGACCACAATGAAGATTAAATTTTGCACGTACAGAGTTACATCTAAAAATACAGTTGCGCTGTCTCACTGATAATTGTGTTATGAAAAGAGGGGGGGCGTACTTAGCAAATCGCTTTTTTTTATTATTATTTAAGGAATGGCTTACATCAGGAAGAAGTGCTTTAGCTTAACAAGTTACCTCAGATGAGCAACTGATAATCTTCCATAGAGCTGAAGTTTTGTCTTAACAACAGTAATTGAGTAAATTGGCAAAATTTAGCAAAAATTGTTTTGTGGATGTACATTCCTTACAAAGCTTAGACAGAAAAAAGATCATCCCGTCAGTGCTTAAAATAAGAAAAAAAAAAAAATAAACACATTTTGGTCCACCTATGACCATGGTTTCATCCTACTTCTTAATAATCGTCATCAGTCATAAAAAAAATCTCTAATTATGTTACATGAAAATGTTTAATGCAGCCTTTGCACTTTGCTAATTGCTTTTATTCTAATTCAATCGTGATCAATTGTGCAGCTCAACCTCTCGCTGTAGTAATCCTGACCAAGCCAGCTCAACATTTGTGTCCCTGGATGTTGCTGCTTCTGACAGGTTTCCCCAGTGACATTGAGGAAAAGACAAATTACCCTACACCATAAAAATATATTAATCCTCTTCACCTTATTCGTTACAGCTGTTTTATTGCTTATGAAACACCTTGAAAAACCTTCATCTCGTCGTCCTTGTGAACACCTGCCTTGGAAATACTTAACATTTATGGCCAAACTGTTTCTAGACAATCTAATAATGTCTGAAAAGCATGTAGCAGACACTCACCTGTAGTTTAGTGCACTTTAAAAGACCCCAGCCTTATATCCATATTCATAAGAATGACTGAGTGGTCTGTAATGGTAAAATAATGATTGTGATTGCTGGCATAATGCAGTTTAAATGGTGTAGTAGAGCCACTGTTGAATTATGAAAGCCATGCAGTCAGACGTGCACACATGACCTTGAAGCTGTAAAACATTGAAATAAAGCAGCCAGCGCATCACCATCACTGCAGGATGAGAGATGTTAATGCTCTGTCGACTTAAAGTGATGCCAAAAATTAACAGAAGTTGGACTACACACATAGTTAGAACGTTTGTTTTTACTATGAGTGGGCATGCATTTCCCTAAACCAACTCTTTTATAGCTAAGAGAAGGTAGTTTGCTTGTTTTTTGCTTCTTTAGCCGTACTATTCCACATTCTAGCACAGAGGCGGCGAACATGAGGCGGAGAGCTGCATGCCCCTCTTGGACAATCCGAGTGCAGCTCTTTGGCTTATTCAGAAACATTTGCTCCTCCACATGTGCTCTCTTTCTCTCTCATTTGGAAACACACAACTGTCAGGGCAGAGCTACTGTATGTAACAGACAGATTGTTTCTTTGAGAAGCATTTGGAACTCCTAGCGATATTTTGTGCAAATCCGCCCTATATCCACGGAGAAAAGGTCCAAAATGTACAATGAAATAAAACAAAACAAAAAAAAAGCGACGCAAATTGCGGGAAACGGCGCAGCATGGAAATCTTGTGATGTTTACAACAGTTACTTTTGTCTGAATGAAGTTTACACACTGCCCTGACAAAAGTGTGTGCAGCAGTGTTTTGGTGCTCTGATCACTCAGGACAGTCCTGAGTCTGACTGACGCTCCTAAAGCCCAGTTTTACAGGGGCGAAGCTAAATGTGGCCTCTATGGAGGGGGAAGCTTTTGGATTTACTGAACTTATGTCTTTTTAGTCATAATAGAATTACATCATAAGTTACCTGAAAATATCACATCTAAAACACACAAAAATGCAGGAAATTGCACAAAAATTTAAAATTCTTCCACCAGACCCCCTGAAATACACCAAATGTATGGTTTTGCCTGTCTGCTTGTAAATCTTCAAGGATGACAGCTGAAAAATGTGACTCTTAGCCTCTGACCAGTTCATTACCCCTGGTCCAGCATAAAACTGATAGGTATCTGTATCTCTCTTTGCATTAGTGCTAAAAACAAGCTTTCTTTAGACAACAGGTTGGTCAAAAACATAATGCTGCTGACATTGTGTTACTTTGCTCAACTGTGCCTCAATGGCTTTTGCTTACTGGTGCTAAAGATGACTAGTTTGTGTAGTTTGTGTTTGCATTGCGCTCTATTGAAATACTGCTTTCTTGTCTTTAGCCTGTACATTTTCTTTGGGTTTAATGCCGCATCATTCCGGCCTTCTTCCCTCACTTGTCTGACTAAAATTGTCTAAAATTCAAACTAAAACTGTTTCTGAACCCTTTGGAACACAATGGCAGGAGTCTTTGAGAAGCTGAAACCCTGGAGTTTTAGCTTCTGAGAATTAACAGGCTCTAAACAGAAGTGAGAACTTTCTCCACACAAAAGAAAAACAGAATCTAATGTCTGCCTACTTTTCTTTTTTTTTTTTTAGATATAAAGACTGGTATAGCTGGTGTTGACAGCTGAGACCTGAATGACAGTAGATTTGGCATATATTTGGCTTTGACAATTCCTCTGCAAAAGCTGAAGGTAATTGAGGTAAAAATGACCTAATATTACTCAAAAAAATGTAGGTTGAACGAATCAATAAAAATTTTTTAGAATTTGGGGAATTTGTAAGTTTAATGTAGAAACTGACTTTGATTCATCCCAGAATGGCTGATTTGACTCTAAATAAGAGGGACACAGGGATATTTTTATCTTTAACATTTCCAGGTGGTTCAAAGTTTGTTTTATTCAGATACTAAACAAAAATAAATTTATCAAGAAAAAGTAGGACGGCAACCTGTAAATCTTAACGTACCCAAGCCCCCAAGCCCCAGTCCTAAACTTGATGTCAAAACTTACTCGTTATAAAATACCCACATGAAAGTGACCATACTGGGTTTCCCACAATGACATGCTCTGAAAAGGACCAACTGCATTAGTACCACTATACTGGAGAATTATTGTATTGAACAGAAAACTAACCCTAACTCTATGTGAGCTTCAGGCCTTATCTTGAAAACACATTCTTTCGTCAGTATTATCACTGTAGCTTGGCCTGGTGACCTCTCCTGCTTGTCTCCATGACAACAAATCATTTTAGCAGCAGTCCAGGCAAAGTAAAATTACTTCCGCACTTACACAAGAAAATATATGCAGAGGATGTTTAAGGAATCACCCAAGCGCTGCCAATCAGAGTGTGATTGACTTTATTATTCATTTGAGACATTACACCGTTGTTCAATTTTGTCACTAAGTGCTCCATTTACTATTTAATTTAAGGGGGAAAAGACAAAGTTAACAAATTTAAACCAAAAAAGTCATACATGTTAGGTTTAATGTAAGACAGAATTCATTTTTAAACTGTTATTTAACCTGAAAACAACCCATCGGCATTATCTATTATCTCATTGCAAAACTACATTGTTTTCTCTCGCCTGAATATCTGAACATACAATCATGTTTGAGTTATAGTGGCACAGCACAATACATGGATTATACAATTTTCTGGCTCTAAATTCCTTTCTGTCCTGTGATGGCTTTTTGAAGCGGCCACATCAAAGCCCCGCGTTAGTCCACAGAGGGATGGCTGTGTTTTCAAAGCACTATAACGGCTGAAGGATCAATAATAATATCTGCTTCTACGACCACTGCAGAGCCAATTGGGTGTTGCCGACGCATCCCTGCATTATTGATTGAAGAATATTTCAGCATAAAAGCACTGTAAATGGCTCCAAAAAGCTTATTTGGCGAACAATAGAAAGCAGAACTCCTTTTCTAATCCCTTGTGCCATCAAACAGGCTTATATAATTGAATAGAGTTTGTGTTGGTTTGCACATTTCTCTTTTGTGGCTGTGAAGATTGTGGTTTCTGAAAGGCAGTATCTGATATCTAATGACTAATGCTTTTACATGATTTAACGAGTTGGTTTACATCAAGTTACGCTGATCGCAGAGGTCATGAGACACAGATGCAAACTTTAATGTTCTCTCATGTTGGGGCCAATATAGTCTCAGTGAGTTGGGTGATGTGGCAAAAATATATAAGTGTTACTTTTTTCCCCATTTACCAGTGTTTCTCAAACTGTGATATGAGGTGTGGACTTGTATCTGAGTCAGACTTGAGGCACTATTTTGATGATTTGAGACTTGACTTAATAAAATGGACTAAAACCTACTTGACTTGGACTTGTCGCTCTTTGACTTGGGACTTAACTTGGACTTGTCTCTCTTTGACTTTGGACTTGTCTCTCTGTGACTTGGGACTTGACTTGGACTTGTCTCTCTGTGACTTGGGACTTAACTTGGACTTGTCTCTCTTTGACTTGGGACTTAACTTGGACTTGTCTCTCTTTGACTTGGACTTGTCTCTCTGTGACTTGGGACTTAACTTGGACTTGGTCTCTCTCTTTGACTTGGATTGTGTCTCTTTGACTTGGACTTGTCTCTCTGTGACTTGGGATTTAACTTGGACTTGTCTCCCTTTGACTTGGATTGTCTCTCTTTGACTTGGATTTGTCTCTCTTTGACTTGGGACTTAATTTGGACTTGAGGCCAAAGACCTCAGCTGCACCATATTGACAAAAAAATCTAGTAGCAATTATTCTGTTTAATATTGTGATAAGGTTAAATGTGCTAACATTAATACATGTGTTTTTTTTACCGTGCCATTTTCCAACAGTTGTAAATTGTAACAACGGAAAATCTAAAAATTAAGAACCCCGCCCTACTAATTTGCAAAGTTAAACTTAAAGACTATGCATTAATACTTCAGTTGGCCTGCAAACACACAGACAATGTCACAGACTGGGAGAGACAACAAAAAAGAAAGGAAGAAAATTGCAGCTTTTTAGATTAGCTAATTTCAGTTGTTAACATCACGATGTCGATTTAATATCATCATATCATTCAGCTCTACTTAGACTTACTTCTGACTTGGAAAACAGACACTTGGTTCCACTTCTGTACATAGCCTTGGTTGTACCCTATTTTTTTGTGGTATAAGCTCATATTCTGTGTAGCAGATCTATAACAATGAATAGTCCAAATCACGTCCTACAACCAATTAAATTCTGGCCCAATCTTCCAAAAAATATTTATAATATATATATATATATATATATATATATATATATATATTATATATATATATATATATATATATATATATACATTTTTTTTTTTTTTTTTTTACTGGTTACATTCTGGGTTAGTCTTAGTAGCCTTGTTCTAGTTCTAGTTCAGAAATGTCTTTTGTATTCTATTGTTCTACAAAAATGTATGTTTTAGTTGCTATTTTACAGTGTTTTTACATGTATTTTAGCTTGACAATATAAGTTAATATTTTAAGCTGATATTTCCAAGACATAAATCTAGAAATTAATATTGTACACATGACAGACAACTCACATATATGAGTTTAATTAATTTAACTTTAAGGTAGAAATTGTATCTAACTTTTTAGATCAAACTGCCTTAACACTTTTTTAGTGTGGTTAAAACATAATTTGGCTAGCAGTGAATAAAAGGTAATTTTTCTTGTTTCTTCCAAAGCCTGTTCAGAACAGTTTGTCCAACACGCTGCCTGTGAGTAAATTGTAAGTGCTTACAAAGCCTTAAGTGGTTCATTTATCTTGTACTAAAGGAGTGAGTCAGTTTAAGTTTGGACTAAAGATCTCAGTTACACCTGCTGCTTGTCTTTCAGCGCCAAACCACAAACTGTGTGTCACACTGATTCGATTTCAAACTCTAATACAATATGAAGGAAAAAGCTGGATTCTGTCAAGTCGTTAATGTGTTAATGCAATGTCATTTTCAATCAAAAATAATAGTACTTTATTTATTCACAAGCTTTTATACAGTATATAGTCTTTAAATTTCAATCATTTATTGAAGTCGGCATCAGAGGGTCCACTAAAAGACCTTCGTGGGGGAAACTTAACATTTAGACTGAATCAGAACAACAGTTTTATCACTCCACTGCTCAAAACCACAGCTGCAAATGTGGACTTAAGGAAATACAGTATATTGTGCCTAATACAGATACGAAGACATGGAGATACATTACTAAAAACAAAGTGATCCAACGATCTAAACATGTAAATATATTCAACAATGCTAACAATAGCTGAGAGCTAAATGCTAAGCTGATGCTAGCGCCGCCTGGTGTGTTTTAATGTCTTTTATAACTTTCTCTTTACTGACATAAATGCTACATTAACAACCTCCATTTAAAGTTGATTGTGACTTGAATTATTTTTGCTAATTAAAAAAATGTCCTTTTATAAGATTTCCAACATGACTTTCCCCCTTAGCAGGCCACGCCCACAAATATCTCAAATATGACACTTTGCCAACTGTATCTATAGAGCTACAGTACCGCCTACTTTGAACATCAGTATGGTTTTAGAACAAAGAATCCCAGAAAGAATTCTCAAAAAGTTTATTTTTTATTCACTTCAATTTTATCAGCATAATGTCCAGCACAAACTCCCAACCTGCATAAAGGCATGTTGGAGTTAACCAGCCATGTGCTAACTTTATATCCATACAACAACTGTTTTCAGCCCAAAAATTACATATTAGGCTAGAATTTTGAAAAATATTAAATTTAACATTAAAGTTGGGGTTTTAAAGTTTCAGTAATTTTTTAGTATTTAGCATTTAGATCTTAAAGAGGGAACTATTGTGTAAAATCCATCTGTAAATTGTGTTGAGTTTTTGTCATGTTACATCAGTGTTGTCTCAACATTATTTTATCCAAAGTTGTATTTGTAACGATTCATGGATGTTGAGTATTGTCCTGAAAATGATTCTCAAGACTATTCAAATACATTCAGATTCCAATTACAACATATGGGTTAAAATTGTCATGTAGCCACGTTTTTCTAAAAAAAAAAAAAAAAAAAGGTAATTTAAAATGGCTGCTTATTACTGTAGTGTCAAGTTTTGTGATGAAGAGGCGGGGCTTATCAGTTCTGCACTTCTGAACAGGAAGTCAGTGCACCTATTTATGTTTCCAAGTCGTTTTAGCTCATTTTAATTTTTTTTTTAGAAATTCAGTTTGATGTATTATGTTTTAGTTTATTCCTAAATATCTGTAAAAAAACAAAAACAAAATAGGTCTCCTTAAACTGCTAGGTAAAAGAATATAGAGTCCCTTGTAATATGCTTTTAAACATATTTGCTGCTGAAGAAAAGTGCTCATTAATAATGCATGATCTTAAGGTTTGTCATTGAGAATAAGTAATATATTAGTGTTTACATGATGGGCAGGGCTGACTCAAATGTGGACGTTTTATGCCTCATCGCTGTTTAAACCCACTGTATTAGCCCGGTCTCTCTCATCCGCCTGCGTTATTGCCGGGAGCTTGTGGGAATAATATACATTACTCATGCGCTCCATCCGCAGACAGTGACGCTTATTTCCCTCATGCGCCCCAATAAATACGCCATAAACCCGGGTCTAGATGCGCACGTGCTGACAAGATGGCAATTGATGAGGGTGGATTGGTGAGGGACGGGCCTATAAACGCAGAGTGTCTTTCAGCGCGGAGGAGATGGAGATAACAGGACAGCTACAAGAGAGCGACAAGGAAGAGGGGCATTATGGGTAGTGACTGGGTGATGATGGAGATTGGGCTTTAGAGTGACAGGAGGAACAGAGCAGGAGACAGAGAGAGAGAGGAAGGATGTGAGAGAATGGTGCTGTTTGAGTAAAAGGTAAAGAAGCATGCAGTGGCTTTATTGATCCAGCAGAGACACAGGCCATTATTTCTGTTTGCTGAGCACAACGGAAGCTCCAGGGCACAACACCAAATTATAGGCCTCATTACAAACTATCGCAATAGGCCTGCACTGTTTTGTGGAGAAAAATTTGTACATTTTTGACTACTGTGCATTGATAACAGAGATGGCAAAATACTGAAGTTGACTACTCAAGTAAAAGTTTCTTGTCTAAAAAAACAACTCTGGTAAAAGTCCTGTTGAAACTCCCTTATTGAGTAAAAATAAAACTACACTAGTGTAAATTTACTTAAGTGAAAAAAAGTAAAAAGTGTCAGTATCAAAAGTTATGATCTCTTGTTAAAAACTAAATATTTCAAAACATTTCTGGTTGTTTTCAAGAGATTTGAGCTTGAATCAAATTTGCCCCTGCGGGGAGTAAAAATGTCTTACTTCAATAGCAAATAATTTGACTTGAAATAAGAACAAATTTATTAAAACATGGCAGAAAACACATCGAAACAAGTCATATAATCTAGATACATCAAGTAAAACCATCTGAATCAGAAAAAAATATCAAAAATAAAGATTTAAATCCAGATTTAATGACAACCAAAGTTGGTTTGTAATGTCTTGGACCATGAGTTGGGTTGTGCAGTGAATTATTTATAAAAATTGTGACTTTTATCATGTGATAATAAATATACAATTGTTTGAATTTTTTTTACATTTTTGGCAATTTTCAGTTGTTATCTTGTTCACAGAGCTCTGATACACAACAGCAGAGCAGCTCTGTAGTGTTTTAAAAAGAAAAAAAAGTTTATGGAATTATAAAGTACCTAACCAGTTAAAAAAAATGTTAGAAAGTACAGATACTTCTTGAAAAATGTAAGAAGTAAAAGTACAAAGTCACCAGAATTCTTAATACTACTTAAGTACAGTGCTTGAATAAAACAAAAAAAACATTGTTAGCATTGTTACTTGCCACCTCTGACTGATAAAGATGTTAATAAGTAGCTGTCTTCTGTGTTTTGTTATGTGTGCATCCGTTTACAGTATGTAGTCAGTCTGGAGCCACATGAACTCAGCTTTATTTCATACAAGCTTCAAGGTCAGGTATCACAGAACTGCAGATGGTTCCCTAAAACCAGGAACAATTATCGCTGCAACCAGCTGCAAGATGTTACCCATACAATACACAAAGCAACAGTAATATTTGTGTTCATGGTTATCATCATGACTGGTATTTTCATACCATCTTATCCCTAGTTAAATGTAAATGCCCACAAGAGCACTGCACACATTATAACTATTGGTATGTTATATAAATATAGTCTGTAACGGGTCATGGCCTGCTGTGGGGGAAAGTCATGTGTAAAGTCCAATGGGAAACTGAACTTTTGACCCCTTTTAAGACATTTTCTAGCAAATAAAGTGTATTTTAGCACAGAAAATGCAAATCAAGTCAAAACCAAGTTTAAATGGCCTTTGTTGATGTGGAGTTATCTCCGAGAATTGAACAGAAAGTAACTGTGATAATGCTCTGGCAGTGTTAGCATTGTTGGATATATTTACAAATACATCACTTTATTCATATCAGTGTCTTCGTGTCTATATTTTACATAATATATCTTCATAAGTCCATATTTGCAGTTGTAGTTGTTGAGCAGTGAGTGATAAACCTGTTGTTTCCCCCCACAGAGGTCTGTTAGTATGTGTTGCCTCTGATACCATCTGTATGAGCATTGTTTGCTTAAAATTTTCAACATAGAAATATTAGTCTTTTTTATTTTGCTTTTCTTATGTTGAGCATAAGATAATATAATCTTTTATTTTCCATGCAGTATTTATTTATTTGGTTCAGACAATAATCTCGAAAATAACCCTTTCATATTTGAATCTGCCATTTTTTATTTGTGTCTTTGGCCCTTTCACTTTATTTTAACACCTGCAGAAGTGTGAACAGCCAGGAAGAAATCAGATTAGTCGTAACTCCAGAAATTAGATAACAATTAGATTTATTTTTATTTTTGCACGCTAAGATAACCATTGTTAAATCCAAGATCTTACCAAAGCTTCACAAGTTCATGATTAAGAGCACTCACTTCTTTTGTTTTGTTCACACTTTAGCGATGACAACGCATTAGCACCAGGTTAGCAGCTAGCAGCCCCTGTTTATGCTCTGCTAAAGGCGCGACAGCAGAAAATATGTCACTGGGAAAACAGCAGATGCTTCAGAAAGTGTGGCTAAGCTAAAGGAGCGGCTCTGTGTTTCCCCTTCACTGTATAAGCCGACTTTGAGGATGTGTTATTGTGACAGATCTGCTTTCAACAACAGATTCAGGAAGAGAAATGACAGAATGAGAGAAGAGAGGGAGAGAGAGAGAGAGAGGAGGAGAGAGCGAGAGAGAGAAAGAGGAGAGAGATAGATGAGAAAGAGAGAGAGAGAGAGGGAGAAAGAGAGAGAGAGAGAAAGAGAGAGAGAGAGAGAGAGGAGAAAGAGAGAGAGAGAGAGAAAGAGGAGAGAGAGAGATGAGAAAGAGAGAGAGAGAGAGAGAGGGAGAAAGAGAGAGAGGGAGAAAGAGAGAGAGGAGAACGAGAGAGAAAGGAGAGGGAGGAAGAGAGTCAGAGAAAGAAGAGAGAAAAAGAGAAAGAAGAAAGAGCTAGAAAAAGAATGAGAGAGGAGAGTGAGAGAAAGAGATTGAGAAAGAGACAGACAGCAAGGAAGACAGAGAGTGACGAGAAGAAAGAGAAGAGAAAGACAGGAAGGAAGAGAAGAGAGAGGGAGAAGAGAGGGAGGGGGACAGAGTCACAGAGAAAAAAGAGAGAATGAGAGAGAGAGACAAGAGATAGGGAGAAAGAGAAAAAGGGGGAAAGAAAGAGAGGGAGAGAGAATGAGGGAAGAGAGAGAGAGATCGAGAAAGGGAGAGCGAGAGAGAGAAAGAGAGAGAGAGAAGAAGAAGAAGAGGATGAAAATAACCCAAAGCTACAGTGGAGTGGCTTCAGCAGAGCAGAGTCTGATATGACATCAGTAACATTCACAAAGTCTGACTCACTCCCATAATGTCAGATCCTGTATGAAAGTGCGTCTCACACTGACAGAAAAACAGCAGGCTGGGAAACAATATATGAGAAAAAAAAATCACACTTTTTATGATAAACTGCATTTTTTTATTTGGTCAATTGTAATTTATAAAGCATTATGAAAAATATATTGAAAAAAAAGAAGATGCATGACTTATGTTTTATGGTCATCAAACTGTACCAAAACTAAGGCTTGCTGCTGTTCTAGAGATTCAATTTCTTACAGCTGCTTTACTGTTTTGCAGTAAAGCTTTTAGGACAAAAGGGTTAGAGAACCCTGGAGGGAAATTGATTTTAAGTTGTTATATTGTAAAAATAAAATAAAATTATAGCATCTTTAACTGCACAGCCCTAAACAATATAGTATGGTCTATTGAACTACTCCTGGACATTTGTCTTTATTTACATGTAATAATGTTGTGTTGTTGTCGTTTCAGGAGGCCTCGGCGCAGACACAGAGGAGCGGTTGGTAGAGCACCTCTTAAACCCTGCCCACTACAACAAACTCATCCGACCGGCCACAAATGGCTCTGAGCTGGTCACCGTGCAGCTCATGGTGTCGCTGGCCCAGCTCATCAGCGTGGTAAGAACTCTACTGGTTTTATATTTTCTCAATATTGCAAGAAAATACTCAAATGTTCTCTGAAGTAAGAAGGCCTCAAAATGATATATGATTATAAAATGAATCTTTTAGCCATGGTTAAGTTTACAGCCGTCTTAGAAGTTTTGTAGCTCTTCTAGTTCAATTTTAACTCACTGTCAGAAAGAAAGACACATCTGATACTGACAACAAACTGGGAATTACTCATGAGCCTTGCAGAAACTAGGACAGCCTATGAAAAAGAAAATCAGTGGACAACTTTTCTACACTGAATCTATTTCAAATGACTGTCAGCCTTAACAAATAATCACTGATTAATTGTTAGTCTTTTCTCTTTTCTCCGGCTGGCGTTTTTCCTAACTTTTTGCTCAAAAACCAAAGTAGCGTTTTTTAAATAGTAAAAAGTTGTTTTGCAAAGAGATCTGTCTGCTTTTTGTGTCCTGCAGATCATGTCATCACACCATGCTCTGAAATCAGACAGACATTGAAATTATTAACTCCAATGGCAGTGAGGCTGCTAAAAGTTTTGATGTGATATGAAAATGTTCAGCTAAAAGAACCACTTTTCTGTGGAAACACAGGTGTTCGAGCCATCCTCCAGGCCAAATAATAGA
The DNA here is from genome assembly GCA_038363315.1 of Mugilogobius chulae. Taxonomy (NCBI): domain Eukaryota; kingdom Metazoa; phylum Chordata; class Actinopteri; order Gobiiformes; family Gobiidae; genus Mugilogobius; species Mugilogobius chulae. The sequence goes on along the minus strand of CM076413.1, from coordinate 3,573,429 downwards.
TGACATTGTGCCCATGCAAGCCCACTCAAAACAAAAATGCAGATTTTTTATTAATTATTTAGTGCAACAAAGGCACCTACATAACTAGAATATGCATTTATGCAATTTTAGTTTTGGTTGCGCAGTGCACCTTTAAGTTGAATGAAATCAAACTTTTTGCATGAAAAATGCCAATGTGAGAAAAACTAAATGTTAACATATTTGGGTGGACCGCTTGTAAATTATTATTTATTATTCATTAATTAGTTTATTATTTGACCTCCTGCTGCTGTCACAAAGTGACAAGTGTTGATACCAATATTTAAATTTTTAAAGTCACACATTTCCTTTCCAAAATAAAAAACTCAATGTATTTATCGGATACAACATATCTGTGATCTGTACCAAATGTTGATCTTTTTCCTCTAAGCCTGGCTATTACCAATATGCATAATTACCCCTTCATTATGTATAGAGAACTAAAAAGCTTTCATTGTGCTTCTAATATTGTCATGATTATTATTCTTTTGTTCTTACGACTTTTTGTGACTTGAATAATCACAATTATAGAATAACCTAATGATCTTTGTTACATGCCTGATACTCCTCATCTAAATAAATAAAGTTGGCTTCATTTTGAGCAAATAACAAAATTGTTTGAAAAAAGATGCTGAAGTTTTGTGTTTATAGTAGATTCCTACTTGCACAGTGGAGTTCACTATATTCTGTTGAAGGGTAAAATGTTAATTATTTCTTAATAATTAACATTCTAGAGAATATACAGTTTGTACTTGTTGTGGGGGGACACATAGCAGAGTTGTTAGAGTTCTTTGCCTTTTCGTAATGAGCAACATCACATACCAAATTCCATATGAAAATCTTGTAAGATACATCAGTTATCACAAATGAGACAAAACTAATAGTGAGTCTAATAGTGATTTAGTAAATGAAAAACCCTCTAGATTAGAAGATATCAAATATTTTGCCTACACTTTTGGTACTTGCCTAAAGATTTCAATCCTTGTTTCTAACTTTAAACTTTTCTCTTGCAGCACGAGCGGGAGCAGGTGATGACCACCAATGTCTGGCTCACACAGGTAAGAGGCTTTCCACGCTTCACTGCATCAAACATAAAACCAGATCTTAGAGCACCTTCTCCTCCGAGTACGTCTGCACTTCTCAAATACGTCTGTTATATTTGGCTCAGACTAATCCTGCCGCCTGTTATGAGGAAATAAGACTGCAACGCGACTCAAGCGAAGTAAGCGTCAAACAATACTTCCACTTGAGATTCAGTGACAAGTGAGACAAATGGGACTTTCATATTGTGCTTTATAATGTGATAGTATGGGAGCACAATGAGTGTTTTGACACTTCACTGCAAAAGTACGAATTATGAACAAAAACTTCTGAGTCTGACAGTGATGACCACCAAGAAGCAAATCACACTGGAAACAAGTTATAAAAGAGCACAGTTATGAAGAAGAGTCTGAAAATGATATTTTCTTATGACATTACCTAATAAAGGATGTATTGTCTGTGTTCAAAAGGTGGACTATGTGAGGTTCTGCTTCTTGCTGTGAGTTCTTGTGTCTTCTTTCTGCCGTTTATGTCATTAAGCGACACAGTGGTTAGTAGGGATGGGACGAGAGCTCGTGCCGCGAGATCTCGCAAGATCTTACTGTCACGATACTGTGCGCACCCGTACTGAACTGTCTCGTGAGATTTTTCCATGGTCATGAAATTAAGTTTTGTAACTTTGAGCAGCTGTAGTAAATATTCTCCTCCACACATAGACTTGTAGCGGACTTATTCTGACAGACAATTGTCTAAACTCTCTGTTTTTATTTTGTAAAGATAAGACCAATATTTACAGAGATAATTAGTCCTATAAACATTGTAAAAGTTATCGCGAAAATATATAATCGTCAAATATACGCGCGGACATTGATCAAATTTGGTTTAGTCTGGATGCTAGACATTTTTATTATTTAAGCATTCGGCTCAGTTGCATTCTCAGTTTGTTAAGCATTTTAATCAGTTTGATTTGGTTATGAAATAGGCTACAATTAAATTCTATGGAACAATTGTTCTTATGGACTCCGTGTCTAAATAGTGTCATGCGTGTCATGAGGATGCTTTTTACATGTCCATTTTTTGGCGTTGTAGACACATGTGTTTTGGTGTTCAGGGCACAGGAGGTTTTATTTGAGTTTAACGCACATATGTCAAACTCAAGGCCCGGGGCCAGATGCGGCCCTCCACCTCATTTCATCGGCCCTCAAGGTCTTAGATCTACTTAAGATCTACTTAAGGTTTTAATTTTACATAGTGCCATGGAGTAATCTGGGTCTAAAACGTAAAAGTAAGTCATTTTACAGACTAATGCAGATGTATATTCAGTAATTGTGACTTCAAATTAATACACAATAATCAAATACAACTATTATTTGTAGTATGTCAAAGACTTATAAGGCTAATTTTAGTTACAACCGGCCCTTCGAGGAAAATCTCAATGCCGATGTGGCCCTTTGCCAAAATTAGTTCGACACCCCTGGTTCAACGGCTAAGTTTAGGTCTGAAGTTACAAAATGGTAAGTTTAGGTTTGAGGCTGGAGTGGTTTCAGATTCAGATTTTCTGGATTTTGAATATTAACACATCTTTACATCCACCATATTGAACTGAGGTAGCAAATGCATGAAATAGGCATGCATATAATAGAAATTTGCGTGGTATCAAGGAATTATCTTTCGACGTCACTTTCCGCTCTACTGCGTATGCTCCATGGAGAAAGAGATGCTGTCTATCTAGTTGGCTGGGGAAACTTCTTTGGTTAAAACAACAAAACGGAATGAGAGTAGCTATTTCGGCCAGATCTGTAGTATCAGTGTGACAGATGTCTGGCTCTTGAAGCTTGAGACAGTGTTTTTCTTGTTTTTTTCTTGAGACAGTGTTTTTCACTTTGTACAGTGATAAACTTTTTAGTTAGCTGACAACAGCGGTGATTGTTGTTGCTAAAGCTTCTGTTAATCAGCGGCAGCTCTTTCTGCCTGCCGGGTGCGCACACAACTTCTGTGTTGATAAAGAAATAATCCTTTGACACGCATATCTGTGAGACCAGGCTGCTAGGGTTCATGTATACTCTTCACCAGGTTGAAATAGTTTGACTTGTAGAATATTGACACAAACACAATCCACAACATTTCTGTGAAGAGAAGACACAACTTAGTGCACCATTAAATGACCAGCTACTGACATCATAATATCTTAGACTTTCTTGTATATTTCAGAATTTTCGTCTAACATTCTTAACACAAGAATCTTCTTCAAGTCTCAGTATGAACATTTTAAATACACATTTGTGCACTAATAACTCAATCTATTAATAAACAGCACATTGTGAGGCACCGTGATCTCATTTACTGTAACATGATCATTTTCTACTCCTGTGAGCTCACCTAGTAGTAATGATCAGTTCTGTGCCATTGACTACAGCCTGACCTTCTTCTACATGACTGCTGCTGTAAGCACACAGCTGGGGCCCATAACAAGCTATTCTGACAACCCAATGAAAAATCAACTTCATGATGACATATTTTTAGCTTTTGCTGTTCAGGTCGTGCGTTCAGTCGAATCAGAAGTGTACTATTTGCTCTGGACGTAAATTGCAGTGTTGGTTTTGCACAGCGACACAGAGTTAAGTACAGCGCTGTAACATGGTGGCTGTATTTATGATAAGCTTGTTTATAGTTGATGTATATTATTGAGCGTTCACACGGATTTGCACCTGAGCACAGTTTAATTTATGACTTGTAAGCCGTGGCACAGAGCGCCATCAGTGGCCTATAGATCTATGGACGTCTACGAGACCAAGGGGGATCCAAGGACACTAAGCATAATAGGAGCAATGCATCATGGTTACGACACTGGGGCGGCATAAAGATAACGCCATAGTGTGTGGTTATTGGCTTTGCTGGGGACAGAGAGAAGGGCAGGGTTTCATCGCCTCGTGGGACTAAAAATCTGCTTTAAAGGGACACATTGGGCATATAGCCTATTGCGTTTTGTTTTATATACTATCTAGGAATAAAGTATATAATTTGTTGATTTTGTTTTTTGTAAAACAAAAAAGTGATGTTAAACAGCTTAGAAATAGTTAAATCTATCAGTTTGAATCATTTGAATAAGCATAATTAAATACAGACAAGTGGGCGAGGATAGGTGGTAGGTGAGGACAGGACTTTTCTGAGCACTCAATCATCAGCAGCAGGACAATACAAGATTACTCAAACAAGAATGATTCTTAGTAAATCTTTGAGTAAGCTAATGAATAATAAATGTCAAGGCAATTAATCATAATTGCATAAATTGATCTAATTTTCCAAAAGTCTCCTGTTCACTGGCCTTTTATAAAGAACACATCAAGTAATCTAAGAATTACATGATTAAAAACTCAGAAAACTAGAATTTACATAGGGATGTGGCAGGGCAAATTTATTTGTATAGCACAATTCATATACACAAAGCAATTCAAAGTGCTTTACAGGGCAGGAAAAATTCATAAAAATATTTAAAAAAATCAGCATAGAATTTACTTTATAAGAAATAAAGAAATAAAGAGTGTCGACAAAGAATTCAGTCATATGCACAGTTTGAGCCTAGATTTAAACATTGTCTGAGTCAAGGCCTGTCTTACATCTTTAGGAAGACTGTTCCAGATCTGAGCTGCATAAAACAGAATATCCATGTTAGTCCTGACTCTGGTCCAGGTTTAGTCCTGACTCTGGTCCATGTTTAGTCCTGACTCTGGTCCATGTTTAGTCCTGACTCTGGTCCACGTTTAGTCCTGACTCTGGTCCATGTTTAGTCCTGACTCTGGTCCATGTTTAGTCCTGACTCCGGTCCATGTTTAGTTCTGACTCTGGTCCATGTTTAGTTCTGACTCTGGTCCATGTTTAGTCCTGACTCTGATCCATGCTTTGTCCTGACTGGTCCTCGTTTAGTCCTGACTCTGGTCCATGTTTAGTCCTGACTCTGGTCCATGTTTAGTCCTGACTCTGATCCATGCTTTGTCCTGACTGGTCCATGTTTAGTCCTGACTCTGGTCCATGTTTAGTCCTGACTCTGCTCCATGTTTAGTCCTGACTCAAGTCCATGTTTAGTCCCGACTCTGGTCCACGTTTAGTTCTGACTCTGGTTCGTGTTTAGTCCCAACTCTGGTCCATGTTTAGTCCTGACTTTGGTCCATGTTTAGTCCCGACTCTGGTCCACGTTTAGTTCTGACTCTGGTTCGTGTTTAGTCCCAACTTTAGTCCATGTTTAGTCCTGACTTTGGTCCATGTTTAGTCACGACTCTGGTCCAGTTTAGTCCTGACTTGGTCCATGTTTAGTCCTGACTTTGGTCCATGTTTAGTCCTGACTCTAAGCACCAGCTGCAGGCCGGTCCCTGAGGTTCTCAGAGTTTTAAGTTTTACCCTTGTTATATCTGCCTTCTCTCCTCATTGGTTTATCTAAAGTTTTAGCCACATCTCCACTTTTCTGTAAAAGGAAAAGGCCGGGTAATTTAAAATCTACTGGTTGAAGTACAAGTCAATGGACAATGCATTTTAGATCAATTTTCTGTTGTACATTAAATCAAATTTCAATCATCTACATATGTAATATTTTTGGTACTACATACCAAAAATCACAAGATGTCAACTGCATGTGCATCAGTTTGCTCTTTCATTCATTCAGTGTCTAAAGAAGTCAGGAAACTCTACAACCAGATGTAGGAGGCACTTAGTTGGGGTTAGGGTTCTTGAAAGAATCCAGACTTTTAGAGGCTGGTGAAATGTAATGTTATCTGGATTTAAGAATTATTTGGATTCAATTCTGATGGATTGTGGTATGCATTTCATGTCAACAAGAAAATACATTAGTCATGATTGACAACAACCAATTTGTTTACCTAAAAGTCAGCTGCTCCATTTTTTTTTAACTAACTTTGAACTCTGTTGTCTACAATGATGAGGCCAAAATAATAGATTCTCATTTACCTAATTGTAAACAAGTGCAGCCTATAGTGCAGCCTATAAAGTATACGTTTTTGTATATACTGTATACTTTTTTCCGAGAGTAAGAGAAAACGTTAGGGGTACTTGGGACCAGCAAGGCTATGCAAGAATAATCTTTGTTAGACATCAGTGGTCAGTAGTGAGTAGTCTTGAGCGTACACCTGGGTATCACATAGACTACACTACACCAATGTCAAGAGGGGTTAATAAAGTTTACATTACCTTACTTATAAAGAATTCATATGCACCAGCAGAACAAGGAAGGTATATGGAGTTAGGCAGCTAGAGTGTTAGACAAGAGTTTACATGTCCCAACATAATTGTGTGTTAGAAACGGGCTTGTCTTTTGGCAGATAAAACACTGTCTCTATAAGGTCTCTGACAATACAGTAGATTTTATCGATGTGATTGGTGCATATTATATTTAGAAGCACATTCGGGGTCAGAGAGCAAATGAGCTCTTTTGTCTCTTTGTCAGGCTGAAAAGAGACAGCGGCGTTAGTTAAAAATAGCTTGTGGTCACATGTTTATAGATTGAACTGAGGTAAAATAGAGTTTGACAGACTAAGTGCAGATGTGGCCAAACACATACAAATTCATAAAACTTAATCACTGTAATCACTTTTCCTATGCACAAAAGAGCTATATTTTAAAAGCTGAAAAGTAGAAAAATGTGTTTCGCTGTAAATTGTCTCAAATTTGGGATTGAATGAGTTCAAATTTATATAGTGTGATGTAGTATATTCTTAAACATGTATCAGCTAATCCTCACAAATCAAAAATTAAAAGTGTGTGTTTCCCTTATTAGTTTGTCAGTTCACAGGCTGATTTTGTTTGTCTAATTGTTCTGTATTTGTTTACAGTAAAGTGACACTGTGTAACTTTCTGGGGGCGAACAATCAAATGCATATACATAATCCCTTTAGAATAGAATAATAAAACACTAGTTTGGGGCGGTCTTTATTGTAATACATCAGTTTTCTGCCATATTGTGGAATATTGTTGCTAAAGGAACAAGATTTTGATAAATACAAGAAGTGGCTCTCATTTAAGACACAACTGCATTTATTTTCGGAAGAACCAAGTCTGCTCAGAGTAAAGACACACCACTTCAGAATGTTTTAGTTAAACAAAAACATAAAAAAACAGCAACAGACAAACCAAAAACAGTACAATGTTCAAGCCGGTTGATTGGTTAAATACATCTCAGTATTCGATTATTAACACATAAATCACAAATTGATTCACCAGACATTTTGCCAAATCTTGCAGTCTTGAAGTTGTGCAGCCTTGTGTCTGACGTGTTGTTTCGGTGACAGGAGTGGCAGGACTATCGGCTGACGTGGGTTCCAGAGGAGTTTGATGGGATGCTGAAGGTCAGACTGCCGTCCAAACACATCTGGCTCCCGGACGTGGTTCTGTACAACAAGTGAGTCACACATCACACATAACAACACACACACTTACACAACGACACACATAAACGACACGCCCAGGCTCATGTCTGACCCACTGCTCTAAGGCAACATCACCTTCAAGTCTCTTTAGATCACAAGTCTCCAACTTTTTTCGCAGGAGAGCTACTTTGCACAACAAATGTGGTGAGCTACTACTTTTAGCAAGAACAAGAAACTGTCAGTAAACATGGCACAGTTGCTCACAGGTGCTTACATGGAAACATTAGTCATTATTTATTTGAACTTGAACACAGTTAAGCATTGTAAAGACACATTTACAGTAGAATTAATTTAATTTAATTTAATAAATACATTTTGTATGACCCAAAATCCTTTGAGGAGCTTTAGTTAAATGGTTCTCAAACTTTTTATTGCAAAATGAGCTGGCATTCCACCTCCAAAACTGGGCTGTTCCAGGTGTTTATATTGGCTTTAGAAAGAATGTTCACTTTATTCTGCTCCGCCCACTTTTCTTGGTATCACACTTCTTGTTAGCCTACGAATGTAAGCATGTTAACTTG
>CM076413.1:3457915-3560415 GCA_038363315.1 Mugilogobius chulae | reverse complement strand
CAGACATGATGCTAATTTTTTATGTTTACATTTGTTTTGGTTCTGAAGAGGATTATCTAATCAGCAAGCTTACATACGTTCCTTTAAGGTTGTCATTTTTCCAATGCGGTAACAATTTGAAGACGTTTTAAAATGTTTTTGTAGGACTGACAAAAAAACTTCCAAATATCGTTACCGAGATTAGTTTAGTTAGATTATACATTTTTTTTATGTCGCCCAGCCCTATTCACATGAGAAGTTATTCACATTGCAAACACAAATCTGCGAGGTTGTGTTTCATAAGTATCAGAATATATAAAAGATTTCATTGTGTCTTTTCTCTTTTCTCTCGCAGTGCTGACGGAGTGTACGAAGTCTCGTTCTACTCTAACGCCGTGGTCTCCTACGACGGGAGCATCTTCTGGTTGCCCCCGGCGATCTACAAATCCGCCTGTAAGATCGAGGTGAAGCACTTCCCATTCGACCAGCAGAACTGCACTCTGCGTTTCCGCTCATGGACTTACGATCGCACCGAGATCGACCTGGTGCTGCGAGCCGACGTGGCCAGCATGGACGACTTTACGCCCAGCGGAGAATGGGACATCATCGCTCTCCCGGGAAGACGGAACGAAAACCCGGGTGATCCCACCTACGTAGACATCACCTATGACTTTATAATCCGACGGAAACCTCTTTTTTACACTATCAACTTGATCATCCCATGTGTTCTCATCACCTCTTTGGCTATCCTGGTCTTCTACTTGCCCTCGGATTGCGGTGAAAAAATGACTTTGTGCATCTCTGTTCTCCTTGCTCTCACTGTGTTCCTGTTGCTGATCTCCAAAATTGTCCCTCCCACCTCTCTGGATGTCCCGCTGGTTGGGAAGTATTTGATGTTCACCATGGTTCTAGTCACGTTCTCCATCGTCACGAGTGTCTGTGTGCTAAACGTACATCACCGATCGCCCACCACACACACCATGCCCCCATGGGTCAAGCTGGTCTTCCTAAATAAACTCCCCGCCCTCCTCTTTATGCGCCAGCCTCGAAACAACTGCGAACGCCAGCGGTTGCGCCAGAGACGGAGAGCCCAGGAGCAGAAGGAAGGCGGGAGAGGAGGGGAGGTAGGGGGGCTCATGGTTGGGCTCGGTTTGGGCAACGCCGGAGGAAACGGAGGCGCTACTTCCACAGGAGTTTTTGGGAAAGAGGACAGTGACCCGTGTACGTGCTACGTGAACCGGGCCACAGTCAAACAGTTCGGAGGCGAACTGAGCGGCGCAGGAGGCTCCATGGATGGTCTCAACAGAGTGAGAGAAGGAAGAGAAGCAGGAGCTGGGAATGTGCCACGAGGGAAGCAGGCAGCAGGGGGTCCCGCGCTCACCCAGGCCCTGCTGGCTCAGGCCTGTCCCGGCTTCGAGGAGGCGGTGGAAGGGGTCCGCTTCATCGCAAACCACATGAAGAGCGAGGACGACGACCAGAGTGTGAGTATCTCATCCTGCTGTACAAGTGTTTTCTATCATTTGTGGATTGTCATGAAAGCAAAAGAATAAGAAATAGATGAATAATTCGATCACACCGTAAGTTATAACATTAACCATGTTGTGAACTTATTCAGATACTGCTAATGCAACAACACAACAAGTTTGTTAAAGGAACAAATGTTGTCAGATGAATAAAAAGCTTACACAGTGTAGAAAGCTGGGTTGTCAAGTTATTAGGTTAATTAATAATTGTGATTATTCAAGTTGCAATATAATCGTAATTGAACAAAAAGATAATAATTGTGACAGTTTAAGATGCAACTTTATTGTAGTTCATTCTATAGAAATTAGGATGGGTAATTTAGGTTTTATCTTAGATAAATGCCTTTTTTTGTTACAGTGAAAAGTTAAATCATGATTTTAGTTTAATTATTGGTGTTAGCAAGTATTGAAATCAAACCGTTAGAAATCAGTTTAAAAAAATCTATCTCTAATCATGGCCATTTTAGAAGCAAAAAGTTTTTTAACCTAAAAAAAAAATAATAATTTTGAAGCAAAATGTTTAACTCAATCTATACTATAGTATTTCAGAAAGCTTGATTTGATAAAACATATCACAAAATCACAAACTTGCGGTAAAGTGACATGTTAGACAGTGAGAATGAAAAAAGTATACAACAGATCTATTTGATTAATTACAATAGTTAGAAAATAAGAAGGTGGATTAGAAAAGAACGTATTATTACTCTTTCAGCATAACATTTGCTTTATATTCACCAAATGCTGATTTGTTACAATATTTTTTACTGGAGTCGGTGGAAGATTGTTTATGTCTCTCGGTTAAAAACAAGAGATGGATAATAGATAGAATATATTTACTAAACTAAGCATCAGAGCGATACATTTCAATTCCTGCTAAAATATGTTTTAAATAAGGTGAGACAAGACTGGTGAAATTCCAGCGTCGCACCTCACAGTTCATGAAGGAGAATAGAAACATGTTATGAGTGCATGAGCTTAAGATAGATTTGTATTTCTATTGATTTCAACAGTGACAGTGCACATGAAGGAACATGTCTGTAAATGTACCAGTTTTTGTTGCAAAGCTAATTGGCAAGGTGGAGATTTTCCATCATCAAACATGAAAGACCCATATTATAGACATTAAAGACAAAAAATATCAATACATACAAAGTTGATGGATACAAAGGTCCACAATAGCAAAAACATTTATAGTACAAATGTAATAATCATCAAACAAAGACATATGAACATGAGCAGGTTTAAGCAGCACAAGAAACAAACCATGGTAAAAGACAAATCATCCTACAGAGAACCTAAAATATCTGGGACGTCAGCTTTATCATCAGAATTGAGGTATAATATGTATTGAGCAGTTTTCTGTGGCTGTAACACGCTGCAGTGGGGCTTTAAAAGCATCGGAAGCTCCAGCAGAGCATGAACGAGGAGGACAGATCTTGTGACGCAATCGCAGCTCTTTGAATATTCAGAAAAGACATGTAATTATTGAAACGCTCGCTGTAGTGGCGTGTGCACCAGGAAGAGTGAGAAAGCCTGGATAGAGGAGCTCGGGAAAACACCCCTGCTCCAAAAATGTAACTAAATTATGAAAAATGAAGAAGAAACTCAAAGCTTCCTTCCCAGCCATCCATTAAAGCTCTGCTGTGTAACCTTTATTCGACAAGTTTATTTTTCAGCACAGAAAAAACATTAAAACTATATTACTAATATAACTAAAAATGTCCACATGTGAAACTGCTGAATAAAATACATGGGTCATGTTTCCAAAGTGACCAATTTTTGAAAGGGTTTTATTTTCTATTTCATTGAATCATGCGTTTCACTTTAAAATAAGAAAAAATACATCCTATTTCTCACCTAAAAATGGGTAAAAAGAAAATGCTGTTAGCACATGAAATTTGATAGAACAATGTGTTCTATTGCCAAATAAATAGGCTACTGCTTAAAGTGAAACTCTCCCTAAACTTCACACACAAACACATTCAAAAGAAAGCAGGCTGCTGGAAAAGCATTAGGAGAAAGTGAAATGAGGGGCTGAGAGAGGAGAGTAGTAGTGTGATTGGTTTGTGATCAGTACACAGTTTTGAGTTGACAAATGAATGCTGATGACAGTCACACAGTGTAGATATGACTCTGGCCTTTGCAGTGAGACAGGAGGTTTGTGACTGTTTTGACCTGAATCTTGCAAATTTGTTCAGTTAAATTTGCCACTGCTTCACCTTTGTTAACTAATTTGTCAATTGTCCACATTTAAGCTTATTTACTCATACAGTCATTTTCAGCGTGTAGCTTCCTCTTCCACCTGTGTGTGGACAGTGTGAGACCTCATCAGTGCTGTGTGGCTGCACTAGTCTCTCCTCACATTAAGTCTTCACCTCCATTAACCCTCCACAAAGGCGGCAAGGAGCCGAGTGCGAGGCTGTTATTACAGCTTAATCTGTTTTCTTTTCCTGCTTCCACTAGAGAAATGACAGCTTGCTGTTTTAAAGATGAAAATAAGATTTTAGACAATACAATGTGTGACTTTTCTGGTGTAAGATCTGCACTCTCTGTCTGTGTGGAGGTTATTCCTTAGCCTCCACAGTATGGGACTAAACCTATTTTCTCATTTATTGAACTACACATTTTAATTTTACACGTCTTGAAAAACATGCATCAACAGTGTTATCCCAAAGTTTGTATCAATGAGAAATGTGAGCAAAGTATTGATGTTCTTTATCTAGTTTTCTACTACTGTTTACCTAATTTTTGCTTTCTAAATCTCAGATACAAAGCAGTAATTAATAGAATTACAAGTGTTTTTTGTTTTTGTTTTCTAGCTATAGCCACTTTTTCCTATTTTAGTTAAAATGTGTGACATTATTATTGGCTGCATTTTGACACTCACTACTGAAATTAAAATATTGTAATGCCATCTCCATTATCACTATTTTACTTTCTTTGAACAGGTGAGCGAAGACTGGAAGTACGTCGCCATGGTGATCGACCGCCTCTTCCTGTGGATCTTCGTGTTCGTGTGCGTGTTCGGGACACTGGGCATGTTCCTCCAACCACTTTTCCAGAACTACACAGCCAAGACCATCACCAGCACGCCGGGCTGATCACGTCCCGGGAACTGCGCCAAGCTAGCGGGCACCCCTCACCCCCCTTCTGCCCCTTTGACCCACCAGCCCGGGACAACATAATGCTGGTGACAAAGGAGGAGGGCGTCGGGATTTGCGTGTGTCTTTTTTGGAACCGGGACAAAACATGGAAACTGTAAATCACGTCCATTATACCTTTATAGTACGATTTTTGCAAAAGAAGCGTTTTTTTTTTTCTTGTTTGAACAAAAGGAAGTCATATTCTTTACCTGCAGTTTTTGTCCAGCTGCTTTGATGGACTATCCTTCCCTTTCCGCTCTCCGCACCCCTCCTCAGGTCGACAGAAGTTATAAGGAATCGCTGTTTTAATCCTTATCAAACCTATAAAGCCAGCCAACTTGATCTGCCTGACACTGACTGCTTCCACGCATTTGTTTAATTAATGAAAAACAGAAAGGGAAGGGAGGTTCATATCTTCAAATAACATTCCCACATTGTTCATCATAGCATAGCCACACACACACAAAACTATTATTACAACTCATGCAATTGTTTTTTTTTTACTGAAAGAAAAGCTTGATCAAACTGTGTCGCTCACGTACTTGCTAACGTGGGCTGGTAGCAGGAGATGAAAAGAAGTATATATATAAATAATATTATGCATATGCAAGAATGAAGCAGGTTGCGTTATTAGCTGAAAGGATAGAATATGCATGGGTAGCTTCCTCTATAGACAGTTTTGCACAGTTTGTGGAGCAGGGCAGGAGAGCACAGCTGCGATGGGGTCAGCTCAGAGGCATCACGGCTGACGGACCCTCCTAACAGTGCGACTAACAGGGAAAGTTGGGCAAATACCTGGAAATATGTCTAAGAGCTGTAGTCGACTGAAGAAGTTATTGGTTGACTAAAGGGCTGCAGTGATTAGTGGATTGAACGGAGCAAAGAATTAGCAAAATTACCATAAGAGCACTAAATATTGTTCTAAATTGTGTATTTATGAGTAACATGCAGAGTAATTTCACAATTTACCTCCACACACAGCTATTTTGTCTCCAGTCTAATGTGAGCCATTATAATTTAAAATTCCATTAAAATACTTACCTCATCAAACATTTGCTCAGGTACAAAATAGGTGAAACACAACTGACATTTGTTTCTCACACAGACACTTTTTATTCATTGCGTGACTGAAGCAACTTTTTCAGTCTCCCATGCATTCAATTGACCTGTGTTTTTGGAGGGAGGGAGCTGGAGAGAACCCAGAGTAACACAGGGAGAACATGCAATTCCATCCATTGAGGGATTGTGAGATGTTGGTAACTGAGTGCAAAACATTCCCCAATATCACATGATTTTTTACAGTTTATACTTGCAATTTGCCAGCTCGATTGATAAATGAGGCCCTTAGTCAACAAATAACAGTTTGGTCGACTGTGGTGCAAATGGATTAATCAGCTAAAGGCTGACAGCTCAAGAGAAATGCTATTTTGCTGTTTTAAAGATGCACTGTGTAACTTTTCTGGTGTCTGCTTGTCTCCATGGAAGTTTGCCCTTTGCCTGAAATGCTCATGGTATGGCATTAACTTTGTATTTGTTCAACCACAACATTTTTATTGCTCAAAAATACATTGAAACTGGCTGTTAGTGGCTTATTGTGGAAAATTCTAACGGGGCTTGTCCAGATTTTTTACTGGGTGGACCAGTCTAAATCAAGGTTTAACCTCTGTGAATAAATAATTTATCAACACTAATTACAAATTAAAAGTTCAGTTGCAAAACTGTCTAACTTTGTTTTGGAAAAAAGAAGCATATTGTGGTAACTGAAGTAAATTAGAGCTATTGGATTGAGGCAGGCCAATATGATTTTGGCACCTTTGATTCTGGTTTTTTTTTTCCAATAACAAATTAATATCTTAATTAATATCTTTTAGGATAGCTTTTTGAGATAAAACTAAACTAATTTGCCATTTAACACAAACTTTCTTTCTCTAAATTTGACCTATGCTTCATGTTTTGTCGGTGTAAAGTTTCAAGAACTCTAACCATATATGTGCTTCTGTACTTACAAGCATCTCCTTTCAGTTCATTTTATGAGGTTTTCACAACTTCACTTTAAAATAATAAATAATCAGAAGATCAGACAGACAGTGGAATGTCTCTAAAAAACAAGTTCAAAATTTACAAATCAGCAGAATCTTTCACCAAAGGACCAAAGTGTGTTTTTTAAATAAATGCTAATGCTAACAGGAAATGCAGAAGTTAGCTGTTTTAAATATAAACAAGCTGATATTCTGTGCACAGAGCCTATTTGACATAATTAATCTAATTGTCCGCTCTGTGTTTAACTTCAGGAAACATGAACCACTCATCCCTGCATCTCCATGGAAACAGCTAGTGTCAGAAAAGCCACGCATGCGCCTTTAAGTGTGTTTTCGTGTCACTTTTTGTACTGTACGTCACTTACAGTAATTCTCACTCCTCTCGCCTTTGTCTGTATTTTTCTTTTCATCTCCTTATTTCTGATTTGTTCTTTCATGTCCTGCCAAGTGCTGTTTGTTTATCGACTTGTGCGCTAGATGCGTCCGCGGCCTATGCCCTCATTACGCATGACGCATCTCTCATTACGCATCAGATCCAGAAACATGTGCGTCAGCCTTGTTACAACCTCTCTCGGTCACTTTAGGTCTTCCATGGGCAAATACATAACATTTTGCCCACTTATCCTCATTAAAAAACCTCCACAATGGCTGGTGCGTAATGTTTTGTCAAGCCTTTGTCATCTGTTGTTGAGACATATTGGATAAGGTGGATTGGGGATGTGATCGGCACTCATATGGCAATAAAACACAACTTGTGCATCCAAAATACAGCTGTGGAACTAAGGGAATCGCTGCTATAGAGCACAATACGGACAGCACGGACTAGAGAAAGTGTCCGAAATACATACATACATGATCATCAGGAAAAACCACTAATGATGAATGACTGTGTTAAATCCCCCCGTCACTGTCACTCCGTGTGCGCCCCTTCGTCAGTTTACATGGCCAAGTTCATCTCGGAGATGTTTGGAGGGGATTCCCAAATACGGCCTGAAACAGTGTGAAAAGCCTGTACGAGAGACTATAATGCACTGCACATGGACATAACGGACTATTTTCTCTCTAAAGACGTTTTCCACTCGCTGTCCTTTCTCTTGTTCCCACGCGCGTTAACCCCTCCACCCCTTTTTCACCTCAGATCTGCTCCTGTGCACACCGCAATCAGTCAAATAAAGGTTGTAGGTACAGACGAAGCAAACAGTGTGGTAATGGTGCGTGTTTTTATACTATAGAAGGAGTGGTGAGAGATATATTTCCTGTCATTCTAATAGACACTTCCTTCTGTGTACTCAAGGTATCAGCAGCAGGGCATATTTTTTACAGCAATGGGTTTTTCCAAGGTCAAAGTAACCCTGACACAATTGTGTTCACATGGGAATGCCATAACAGAGTGCAAAACTTGAAATAACTTTCTCAAACTAGCTAACAATAATGTTTTAATTCTTTGCTTCACTTTAAAGACAAGAAGCATTTGTTTGTCCAACAATGGGGAAAATTCGATGTTGCAATGCAGAGATAAAAAAAACAGCAAGGAAATAAAAACAAGATAATAATTTTAATATATGTAGACATGTAGATCAGAGTTGCCAAGTCTGCTTCTTTCTAGTGACTTTGGCGTCTTTTTTTGGAAAGTCGCTTGTGAATTTTGATAGTTGTAGGTTTCAGTTTCTTGGGCTTGCTTTTGAGCCTGCTTCAAGTTTGATCTATGAAAATATGTCTGCTAATGACAAAAACTTAGACTGAATATTTCCAAGTTTTAATAATGATATTTTAAATAGGCCTATATGTCAAAATTATCATCATGTTGTGCCGTGTCTGTGATGCATAATGTTTAATGAACTTTAATATTTTATGCTTTTTAGAAGGGCTGAGGTCATTGTTTTGGGCTTTTTTGAAAAGCTTAGTTACTTGTTGCCTTCTGCAATCTGGCAACACAGAAGCAAACATATTAAAATAACAAAAACAAGCACAAGTGCTTATATGTATGACTTACAATATGTAGATGTAATTCCACAGCTGGGTTCTAGGCAGGCTAACAAGCATTCAGTTTCAGAACTTAAATTAATTACTTTAGCTTTTATTTGTCAATAATTAATTTGCAACTTCACTGCTGCAGAACTCTCACAAGAAACTACAAACCTCTAAGTCAAAACTAGGGGAAAAAAAGGATAATCTGTCAATTGGGCTTTAAGGAAAAGGTACTGTGTGCAGTATAAAGTCTGTTCAGATAAATGTTTGAATCAAGTGATCAAACAAAACAAAAATCCAGGAAATATGTTAGAGCCATTGCAAAAAATGTACAAGAGGCATGTCCAAATTGTGGCCCAGAACCAAATGCAACGCTCTGACAATTTTTGTTGGCTCTCCAAGCTCCTAAGCACTTACCTTTTATCAGCCATTATCAAGCACTTTATTACATACTAATGTGGTTTTAAGCCTTGATAAATGTTCCGTGCATGGCTATTCAACTTTATTTTTGATGACAGTGATTTCTGGGGCTGATTTGCACAACAAGCCACATTTTTATTTGGTGTTGCACAAAATGGTATTGATGTATAGGCTTTTCTATAAAAAAAAAAAAAAAAAACAACAACATTTAGATACTGAACTAGAACAAGAACTAGACACTAAGGTTAACCCAGATTCAAACAAATGAATAAGAACAAACACAGATCATGTTTGGAAGATGGATCATGGTCCTGATTGAATTGGTTGGAAGGCCTCTGATAGTGACTTAACTAATTGGTTTAACTTGGTAAATGCAGCATTTAAACCAAATTCTGTTGGCTCTCAGATCCTCTATGCACTTTTACTGTTTTATTAAGTTAATATGAATGACTTTATTATACTAGTTTGGTTATAAGTCTTGATAAAAGTCTAGTGGCTCAATTTAACTTGTTCTAATGTATTTGAACATTTCACTGCATCTCCACTTTCATATGACCCAGATTGATTCACCATTCAACATGCTGCTCTTGATGAAAATCTTTGGACACCCCTCCCTGCTGTAAAAGGACAGTCGTTTGCCTGCATGACCAGCTTCAACAATCAGAAGGTCTTGTGCTGCCCTCTGGTGGTATGAGAGCCGTGATTCAGTTCTTCTGTCACCTGTAAATGAAAACCATCAGGCCTTGTGGTAATCTGATACATCACATTTATTCTTTCCAGGGAGTACAGCATTTGAAAGTGTTACAAAAGACACAAAACAACAAGAGAGATATGCACACATCCAACAGCTCTCCAGGTCGCAACGCCGGGGCACAAACGTCCCACACACACAGCCACTTCTCCGGCTGATGGATTTTGGGTTGTCTGCGTGTGTGTTTGTGTGAGCCGCAGCAGGAGTCCTCTGCCCCCCCCGTCCCCGCCCACAACCTACCCACCCCGCCCTGCTCTTCCTCCTCACACCTCCCTGCTGGAGCTTCCTCACTTCTTCTTCTGGTCCTTGTCGTTGTATTCCAAGAAGAAGTCGTTGCAGGCCACAGTGAGCGCTCCACCAGGATTATGAACTCGGTGAAGTCTACCTCTCCATCGTTGTTGGAATCCAGGTCTCCCATGACTTTGTCTACTGCCTCTTTGTCCTGGGCGTTCTGTTCAAACCACACAGTTCATATTAGTATCATCTTTCCCTGATTCATGTCTGTGGTGCAGTGTTGACGCTACTTACCCCCAGGTAGTTCCCAGCTCTGTGGTGAGTAGCTCTTTAAGCTCAGCTCTGCTCAGTGTGTATTTGTCTCCTTCGTTTCCAGAGTATTTGTGGAAGGTCTGGATCATGAGCTGCATGGCGCTCTCCAGAGTAGAGGCGTTTTCGAGATTAGGCAGAGACATTCTGTGGGAGAAAAGGAGACATCACAAAACTGTCAAAGGAAGATCCTTTTCACATATCAACATAACAGGCCCAAAAAACATTCATGGGTTTTCATTTGAGAACCCATTCAGAACTCAGAGTGCTTTGTTGTAACTTAGTATCTTTTCATTCTAAAACATATGGATGGGCTAAGTATGCTGATACCTTTTCACATTCAGTCAATCAATCTTTTCAGCTCTATAACATATGGCTTTTACTAAACTTTTCATGTTGAGAACCAATTCAAAACTTAAGAGTATGTTGTTGCAGATTGTTCATCCTAATTCATCATCATTCTGAAACTCATGCATAGACTAATGAGGACAAAATCGTCTTCATTTCATTGTTTCCTCCCGATCAGAGTGTGATCAGATCTGGAGGAGCTCAGGGAGGGCACTGGGCATGGTCAGGAGCGGGACATGTGAGCCAGTGTTAGGTAAAACTCAAATAGATGCAGCAACGTGATAGTCCTGGAGCTGCTTTGATGGAAACAAGCGGAGAAAGCTCTGAGAGTGAGTGTCAGTCTTCCACCTTTGAACTGTGAGGGCTGCTCAACTGTCACTCACATTTAACTCTCATCGTGTTGTTTAGAGACACAGGTAAAGTGTCAATTCTACGTGCATCCAGAGCAAGACTTCCCCAAACACATACATCTAAAAAAGTCACTCTGTTTCTTACCTGAGTGATGGGTGAGTGCTGGTCTTACGTTCAAAGCTGCAGAGAGAGAGAGGGAGAGAGGACAGGCGTCTGATGCAGGTCCAGAGATGGGACAAGTCTTAAATACCCCCCTCACTCCTCCCATCCCACCTGAATCACCTCCTCCTCCTCCTCACACCTGCTGCCCCCCTCCTCATCCACATCTTCTCTGCTTACACACCAGACACCTGCTATCTGCGCTGGGATCCTGCTGTTGTCCTGCTCCAGGATGACATAATGGCCAAAACGCTAATGGGACTGAAAATACAGAGAGGGCATTAAGTAAATTGGAAAAACCCATAATGTTCGAAACTCAACTCTAAATGGTCTGGTGGGACTCGGGTGACAGCACAGACAACAACTGTGGCAGAATCCACTGCATCTGCACAGTCCGAGTATTTCAACATAAACTGCATGAAAAAATGTAAGAAATGGTTGTTCAGCATTATTTGATTGTCTGCTGCAGATTTTGTGAGAACAGATCCTTTGATATTAACCACTAGAAAAAAGCCCTACGAGATCAAAACAATTATATAATATTTAGTAGCAAAGAAATACTTTATTAATTATATTTCTTTCTTTAATCATACTTTTTTTATTTCACTGCAAAAACAAAAAAACAAACTAAAGTTAAAATAATCCTATTGTAAACTTCATGTTTGGCAGTGTTTAGCCCAAAGCAAGAGGTCAGCTGACTACATGTAGAATCACACATTCAGCAGACAGGGCCCTGTTGCACTCACATGACCATTAAAAAGATTACAAAAATGACTTAAAGCCAATATCGGTTAGCTAATCTGAGATAGCAGGAAAATGTCTAGACTATTTCTGAGCAATTGTTTTCACTTGCTTATTTTGGATTCTAGGCCTCATTAATGGACCTTTTCACAAATTTAATTGTCTTCAGTGTTTGCAGAAATATAAGTTTTTTATTGCATTATATTATAAAGAAGTGATAACAATAATCAAACATGTCTGAACCCAAATTCAAAACAAAAATGTATGTGAGTAAAATCCAGACTCCACGCGTGGAAGATTAATTATTAAATAACAACAATTCTTATCTTTTTGAAAAAAAGTCTAACCTCCTGAACATCACCCAGAAATACATTCAATCAAACAGACATCACCTAGCAGCTGGAAAAGCTGCCAATATGAAATAATATGTGTGTTTCTTACATCTTCTTAAAAACATCAGTTTTGTTCTGTCTTATTTTTGTGATTTGACAATGTAATACCTGATTTTAATGTCGGACTTCATGAATTTCAAATTGCAAATCAATTGTTAATCTATTCTTAAAAGTTACTTTTATTTTATTTCTGCAAAACGTTCCTTGAAGACTATTCTATACTATTTTGATGTAGCTGTATATTTATTTAAACTGTGTAACATTTTGACCAAAAAACAAGATAAGACAAAATAATGTTTTTGTAGTTTAGAAGTCTTTGGTGCACCAAACATAAAAAAGATGTCTTTACTTTGAGTGAGCTTGTATGGCCTCAAAACAAACCAAGAGGACGGCCCCCTTTTGTAGGTTTCCATAGAAAAAGCTGCTCTTTTATCTATATTTCTTCACATTATGGCATAAAATGTATCGATCCTGATTAAGCATGTTCCAAAGTTTGGTGTTATCTTCATCTTTCAATTGAATTTTGAAGCCACCTCATTATTCAGACCATTAATCTGTTTGAGACCAGTGACTTTTGGCATTTTAATCCTGAATTTTGTCCCTGTCACATCCTGCCTAGATGAACCTACTCAAATATATGGAGTATTTTCAAACTGTCAGCTATTCTCTCACAGCTGAATCTGCAAAGTCAATGTAGTAACTGTCCAAACCTTTTAAATCCGTCCTTTGCACATGCAGAAGTTCGATGTAATGTGACTGTGAAGAGGCACAAGACAGACTCGTGTAGTGCATTTGAATGGATGTTCTGCGCGGTCATGCATAAACGGACACAACATGTACATCAGATGAGCGCGTATATCTCATGTGTGATTAGCTCTGTGATGGAGAAGCATGCGTCCTACGGGAGTGTTTGCGTCTAATGTTGCACTGAAGAGAAGACCGCACAAAGGGAAGAGCATACACTGTGTCAGGCTCACATTTCAATAGTTCATGCTGCACAGTTTGACCACTCAGGGGTGTCAAAGCTAAATTTAGTTCACTATAGGAGGCTGGTCACAATGGATGAGCAGGTTCCAGAGAGAATAGAGCATGTGCATGTAGAAATGAATATGCAAATGAACGCGTGGCAGTGGTGTTTTTAAAGTATTTATTGTTTGGAAAATACAATCTTCTTTCCATGTCACACATCAGTCCTTCAATCCTCGACAGCCTTTAATGATATGACTTGAGTGGTTATATATGTTTGTTTGAGAACTACACCAGGGCAAATGCAAAATGAGATGAATGAGTAATTGGTATACAATTATGATGAGATAAAATGGCACATATAGAAAATACATGTCGCTAGATTTGGCTAAAGCCCATGACTTCCAGTTATGAGGAAGCTGCTTCAGTGGTGCCAGTCTGCTTCTGACTCATGGCTTTGGCCAAGTAGCCAATCAGATGGAAGTATTCTTCGAAGTTGACCTTTCCATCGCTGTTGTCATCTAATCCTTTCTGCATCTCTTTGACTGCAGCAGAGCTGTCGGCATCCTGCACAAAGAAACATGGAGATCACACATCAGAATGAATTCATTACTACAGGACACTGAAGTGTCCAACTTGTTTGATCAAGGGCTGTGGAGGGCCAATCTGGGACGTAGTAATGTGGTTCTTAGGCTAAATGGAGCCTTATGGAAATCTTTTAGTTATTTGTTACTAAGCATTCTTGACCTGCCAGAAAGGTTCTACAGGCCGAGGAGTAAAACTAGTTTTTCTGACAGGAGACTCTTTGGCTGATTTATCAAACCAGGTGCTAAATTTTTTTTTTTTTTTTTTTTTTTTTTTTTTTTTTTTTTTTTTTTTTTTTTTTTTTTTTTTTTTGCTAATTGGCAGTGCAAAAATAAAATAAATCGATCATGTGTTATTTATGAGATTTTTACACCAACTTTAATATTTGAAAATGTACCAAAACAACATATGTACAAAACCAGATATGAACCACCTCAAGTTCTGCATCTTTAGTCTGTGTGTGAGAGAAAAATGTCATCTCTGAAGCAAACAAGCATGCTTTTCAGGTGCTCCTGTACCCCTGTAACACTGTAGTTTTAGGTCGATCTCATGAGGCGACCAATTATGCTATCTGTTAAATAAGGATGATCACGCACAGAATCGGTCTATCTACTTTTTAACAACTTTGTCTTATATATAGAATACGTTATCGAGTCTTTGGCAAGTCTCGTAGAGTGTCACAATAAAATCAAACCATTTGTACTAAGAAAAAACAATACCAATTGAAACCACAAAGATAAATGCCTTAAACACATCATTGAAACTATTGATGAAACTCAAGATTCTTTAAAACTTTCAGAAAAGAACTTTTCAGAAAAATCAAAGTTTTTTTTTTTAGCGATAATCGGTCGATGGGAAAGTTAGTCGACCAAGAATTCTTTGGTCGACTAAGCCCTAGTATACAGTAAGTTATTAGGAGCTCTCCTATCGACTAAGAGAGCTTTTCAAGAAGAAACTGAGACAGACTGGGTGGACAGACTGCGGGACAAGGAGAAGGCGAGACCACCACAGACTGGAACTACTACAACAGACCTTTAAACTTTCAATTATGCATAATTGTACGTTTAAATAAACCAAACACTTGAAGTAACTTTCTATGATCTCTCTATATATTGACAACATTCTTTATATTTATATTGACAAAAGATTTTTATGTAGTTAGGGAAAATTTCAATTATTGTATTTTGGGCCAAAGCTTGGACCAAGAAAAACTGGCGGCCCAGGGGCCAAATGTGGCCCTCCAGATGATTTCATGTGGCCCTCCAGATGATTTCAGATTATTATTGGTAGTGGCCTGAATGAATAATTCATATGTCTATAAAAATTCTAGTATGCACTAAAATATAACAAATTACTTGTTATGTTATTATTTGTATAAATTTCAGGGCAGAATAAGTGGACCTGGTAACCCACTTTTATTTAGTTTGTCACTTGTGTGTGTGTATGTGTGATGTAACATGTAGAACAATGGATGTGGACATATTAGACTATGTGCTACATTATCCTTTATATAGCTTAATACTGTTGCTTATTTATATAGAAACATAGTCCTGTATTTTAAAATGTGGTCCTTGACCAACTCTGACTATGATTATTTTGACCCCAACTCCATTTGAGTTTGAGAGCCCTAAGGACATACAGTATTTGTCCTAGGTGAAAGTCTGAACATGCCTGGATTTAGGAATACGGCCTTTTAGGTACCTGCTGTCATTGGTGTTATGTAGCTGTTATTTATTGTGCAAGTTACAACTTAACAACATACTATTTTCACAATTTCATCTAATATGAGGCAGCGAACACCAGCCAGTAAATAGTCCCATACGTCAACTGACTCTGTGCACGAAAGGTCAGTTGTTGAGTTTATTTTTAAAAATGTTAGCATCATCATTTCTTGTTTATTTCATTTCTAAGGCATTTCCACTGCCTCAGTCTACAATAAAAAAAAAAAAAACTTTAAGATCGGACAGTGAACCGTGAGTAGTGATTGATTTTGTCAGAAAACATGTTAAAGACTTTACAAATGAGAAAACTTCACCAAAGGACCAAAAGGATGTGTTTGCTAATGCTAACGCTAAAGCTTGACAATCTGAAAATAAACAGCTCACATGCACAGTCAGTTAAAGGCACAGCCAGGTTATTGACTGACTGATATCATGGGACTGACAGTTAAAAGTTAATTGATTGGTGCCGATATCTGATGATTCATTATGGGATTGCTGCATTAAACAAACAACCAGAACAAAATAATCTGATAACAGATCAGAACAGAAAACAAAAGAGGTTTGAAAAAGCCTGGATTGTAGGCTTGCAGGTACACACCTCCATGATGCCTCCCAGTTGTTTGCTCACAAGTTTCTTGAAGGAGCTGGAGTCCAGGTTTCCTTCCCTTTGGAAGACTTGATAAAGGTCATAACAATCGTCTTTATGGCGTCCTCCATTTCTAAAGAGACAAAACAAAAACAAACTCTGAGAAATGTGTTATTAAGAATGTGTGGTTGTTTCAGAATTGTTACATGAATTGTACAATGGGAGAAAAATATCTAATTGTGAGACAAGTATTACAATTGCCGTTCCATTTGTGGTACATGCTTGAAAACTTTTTTTTTTTACGTTTTAAGTGCCCACGTTGAACAATGACAGGTTGAACTTGCACTAAAACAAATTTACAATGATTCTATTCCCTTGCTCTTTTGGTCGCCAGGCCTGGGAACAGCAGCTGATGAGAAACGTCACCTAGGCGACGTGCGACGCCTCTGACGAAGAAGGAAGTGACCGTCGAAACTAGTCAGGTAATAAACCATCTCTTTCCGATACTTGACTAATATAGAAGAAAACGCTTTCATAAATACTTTAAGAAGACATGATGAACATACTTAACCTATATTTAAGATTTTACTTAAAACTTTTCCAATTTCATTCAAGTTTAGCTATTTTTATAATTGAAAATGTACTTCCTGTTCATAGATAAGGACATTACATTACACCAGATCTATCCCACACTCATTTTATTAGATTTATGTTTACAAGCTCATAGAAATGTACAGAGCCTGAAAGACGGGATTTTTTTTATATATGTAAAGGGGGTCTTTTTTGTTTCCCCCACTTACCAAGTCACACTCCTGAGTTAATAAGTCACGAATGTGAGTTAGTACGAGAGCACTTTTGCAATTTGCTCATTGTGTCCATTAATATTATGATTGAGATTGATCTCAAGGTGAAACTGGCCAGGAAGGTTCCATTGAGATACAATAACTCTTCTTTCAGAGAGTCCTGAATTAAGTTATGAAATGTCTGATAATAGTTACCACTTCCTGTCTTGAAATATCTCCCAGCCAACGGAAGTACTCTTTCATGGATGAAGATGGATGAATTACATAACAAAAACACCCCACTTAGCCAGATCGTGATAATGCTGAATAAAAAGCATGTGATTTGAGATGGAGAGAGATAAGGAGGCCCTCTGAGGTGAGTGCACAGTGAGGGGAGTCTCTGCACTGTACAACATAGAGAGCTGTGATCTCTGACGATGGACATTTGATCCTGTGGGACGCAGCAGGAGGCCCCGAGGTCATGTTACTGCAGCCTGCCGTATGCTGCACATACATCAACACACAAACAAACAAGCACTGAAGCTGCCTCGGGAGTCTAAATGTATCTGATCTAACAGAAAGAAAACATGAAGCAACCACACTGCACACTGAATTAAAGCCTTTTGCAACAGTCTCTTAGAACTGCCTTTGAAACAAGATCAAATATTAGTCATTCATATTGGCAAGTAATGCAAACAGAAACAACCTTTAATCAGAAGTTTATCACTATTGGTATGAATTATTGAGTAACTTTATAATTATGTAACAACCAAACCTTTGGACAATTTTTGCATGTAATATTTGAAAAAATCACTAAAAGCTTAATCACATTGAACATTGTGTGATTATGTCAAATTATTGTTATAGCATTAAGAGCGTCAACACAAAATACTGGTTTTTGATAACAAAAGTCTTTAAAATCAGAGAGTCCAGATTTTATTGAAGGATACAAACACAGAGCATCTGTAGTTTGACCTGCGAGGATCTGGGTCTGTCGGTCAGTTAATGCCACAGGATTTCAGTGAGAAAACTAAATCATCGTGGCCATACTAGCTTTTTAATATCGGATCCTATCAGATCTCAGAAGCTAAGCAAGTTGGGCCTGGGCAATGCTTGATGGGAGACCTCTGGAAGCTCAGGTGCCATAGTGGGACAAGAGTAAATGTGACTTCACCCACATTGTCTGGCATTGATCTGGTGGTAGTGTGATGGTGGTGGTTGGAGTTGCTGATGGTGCAAAATGACAGCCTTGCTTCCCTCAGTCTGCCACCGGGCCACTGTGGCTGTGGTTGGATTACTCGGTGTTCCAAAATGATCCTCAGTAACCTGACTCTATTCGATGGATTTTTGCAACATTTGTGATTTTCACAAAATCTTGAGAATCATCTGGCCGCAGGGTTAAAGAAAAACGCTGCATAGTGGAGCACTGATGCTCTGATGCAGATTTATGTCTACTTGCATATCAAACTAATGTATTCATGTCTACATTTCCTACGTCAGGGGTGTGAAGATGGCGGCCCGGGGGCCAAATGCGGCACGGATGATTTCTTATTATTATTGATTGTGGCTTGCAGACAAAAGCATCACTTTGAACTACAGGTCCCACATAACTCTGCAGCCTAACGCTGATGAAAGGGGCCACATAGGTCCGAATAATAAGCCCATGGAAATGTAAAGGCTTATTGCTGAAATGTGACTATACAACGTCTAAAATGCACCAGAGTGCAGCAAATTGCAATTTGCTCCAATTGTAACACTTTGTCCACGGTCTATAATGTAACATAACGTAAAGTGATGCAATATACTGTATATATGGATGTTATATTAAGCTTTATATAACCTCAGTGCCCTATATAGATATTTTAAACGTGGTCCTTGATCAACTTGACTTCAATCAATAAGGCTGCAGCTCCATTTGAGTTTGACACCTCTGTTTACATAATGTTTTCTATATAATAACTTTTTGTGTTGGGGTCATGACTATAAAATGTTGAAAACCCTGAAGCGTATAAAACATGTAAATCCGAATATTATAAAGTAATTTTGAAGCAGCCTTGAGAATATTGTTTGTCATGGCAAATAATCTCTTTGAAACTACTTTGCCCAGCCACTTGTAGCTTTGCAAACTTTAAACATTCATTTGACTCGCATCAACAATAATGCAACTTGATCATGATATCTGAGTATTGTAAAGCTTATCTCTCTCTTAATCCGTTGATGTCCTAAGTTTTGTCAGAGTTCAGGCTTCAATAGGCAGTTGGACGTGCACAGTGTTGGTTACATGCCTGTTTGCACACACTGACAGCTCTACCTGACGCTGCCTGTGAACTATTTTCTTCAGGGGAGCAAAATACCAAGTTGACAGCTCTCGGAAAACTCCACATTGATAAATATCACTCATCAGCCACATAGCATAGCAGGGCGTCTTAAAAAACGTGCACCTTTCCAGAGCGTATTGGAAACTGAAGATAATGATATTTATGGGTGTCGGGCTCGTGTTATTGGGGTAACCGTACACGCCTGTAAATGTCCCATCTGACGCCGGGCCACGCCTTCAAACATGGCCGAAAAACACACAAAGGCCGGGCACAGACAGACAGAAACGAGCTGATAACCAAAGCAGGACAACAGCAATTAGGGCTCCGCTGCATTAACCTAATTACAGGGCGCGAGATGAGGACACGCTACTGGTCAGGCGCCCGAAAAGACTCCGGCTTGGGTTTCATTGCGCCAAACACACACACACACACACACACTGGAGTGATCAGCTGTCATCATATGCAAGCTCTTCATTATTATTTAACAGGTTGCTATAACTGTCTTGACACCTACCCAGCCCAGCTTCGCATGCACAACATAAGCAAGGCCCACTGTCCCCATTCGGTGTCTGTGCGGCGCTAAAGACCATCGATCAAGCCCCTGACAGACCACCATCCATTAGTGTCCTCCATCCAGCCTAATGAGATGAACACGAGAGTAAGTAGGCCCCGGTCTACACGAGAAGTGACAGTAGCTACAGTAAGAAATGACCTGCAGTGCATTTGTTGTGGTAGTGGTGGTTGTAACTGTACCTCAGGCCTGTCATGATAATTGCGGCTGAATTATTGTTCAATGAATGAAGCATGAATCATATTATCTAGGGTCACTGTTCTAGTTTTTGCACAATAGCATTTGAGCAGTAGATGGTCGGATAAAGGTGCAGGTTAAGTGGCTAGTTTGAAGCCATGGATGTGTTTTTTTGCGAAGGATGCACATTGTTGATCATGTTTAAAGGACACATATTATGCAAAATTAACTTTTTAACACATACAGTCAGCATCAGAGCCACCCACTAACGGACCTCGTGGGGGAAACTTAACATGGACAGTGCATCAAAACAACAGCTTTGTCACTCACTGTTACAACAATTACAACAGTAAATGTGAACCTAAGGAAATATATTGTGTCAAATATAGATACAAATACATGGAGATGAATAGAGGGAACCTACTGTCCAAATATGTAGATTTTTAACATGATGTTAGCACTGCCTGGTGTGTTTTAGCATCTTTTCTTTAACTTTCTGTTTACTTTTCTGACATAACTCTACCTGGATTTGACTTGACTTTAATTAGTTGTGCTAACATACACTTAAACTACCAAAAATGTCTTTAAGAGGTAAAAAGTTTAGCTTCCTTTTAAACAATTTTTCCCACGACTCTCCCCTGTAGGCCACGCCCCCAAATATAATACTTTGCCGACTGCATGTACCTTTTTGTAACATTGCTTTCCCATGACAAACACAATTGCAGTTGTGTCTGTGAGATAGTGTTCTTTTTTTTCTGAGCCTCAGAAAACACTGCTCTGAATTTCACAATGTTGTGATGTCATAGTTAGGTCTTTTTTTTTTCTGCTCCTTTTTGTCAAGACTCATTTTGAGCATTTCTGCAGTATATTGACCAAGACGTGTTTGATTATATCCACTTTGTTTTCTTTACAGCCACTAACTGGAGCTCCAACTCAATACTTCTGTGTGAAACACTGTCACTTGTGCTGTGTTACGCTCAAACATATAAAATGCCAAAATAAACCTTCTCAATAGCACGTCTAAAAGACAATAAAGCTACATATTTGTCCTTTAAGTTCTACTTTACTGACGTTACTTTTCAACTCAGTAATTTCAGTTTGTCCATGCTGTATTGGACAAAACCAACACTGTTTTCTTGTGGGTTATCTGCCAGAGAAAATTATGATACTAATGAAAAAACAACAACTTTATACTAGAAGAAGCGTCACTGCATGAACTCAGTATCAAAATCAGTATCAGTATCAAATCGCAAAGCAATGCACTCGTATCAAAAGTCACTGCTGAGTTTTTATTTGTTGCATTTTAGAGATAGTTTTTTGTGTTTTGAGAATTAAATGGTATTCAACATTATGGTTATGGGATGTTTTCTTCAACAATATATTAAAAATGGTTATTGGGACAGGTTCACAGTCCTGCTGACTGTTAAAACTTTATTTGGGTTATGACAGCAAAAATCAAAGACTGGAAAATATGAGTATAACTTAACTTGTAAAAATAATTTCAGATGTTTACTGTAACTCAGAGATGAGTAGGAGATCTGCGACATAACGCTTTCAGATTTAGAATAAAACTTGTATTCCATAATCTAGTATACAACATGGCAAACTAAACATTTTCATAAAGATGCACTTCCCATAGTTTTTACTACATGTAATTGTTCTGCAAACAGAGCTGTGCCTCTGAACAAATGAGACTTGTCTGCACAGCTTATAATTACCGACTGAGTGAGTCAGTCCAAGCTTGTGCTTGTGCACTCTGGTCCAGGATGTGGCCTCAGCAGCTCTCACACAGACTCTCTTAGCCTTTCCCATCAATGTCTTTATCCAGGAATAAAGAGTGATGTCATTAGATCCAGGAAATGCTCCAATCAAGAACTCTACTCAGCTTACCTACTTTACATTACCTACTTAAAAGTAACTATTCGATTGATTGACTGATTTAAAGTGCACAGGACGGGTTGGATTACATTTTTCAGTAAAACATAGTGATAATTACATTTAAGAAGATTTCACTAAACATTTTGCTTGTTTTTATCCAGATCGCCTATTTTTATGAGGTATGTAATTATCTTTTGGTCAACAAATACAACATCTAGAGACACTTCCACAACTGTTACCTGGCAACCACATTGTAAACGAGGGGAAAAAGCGCATGGTTTGACAAATGAGCCTAATGCTTGATAACCCTTTTTGTTAAATGGTTGTTTAAACAGTAGCCTAACCCTAACCCTTGGGCCATAATCTGGTTACCACAAGTTTTCTACAACTAACCCTAACCATAGCATATAATTTGGAAATACATTTTGTAAAATATATAAATATGCTAGTTTAGCCAACTATGCAAAGTTGGTTGGTAAAAACATTAGGTGTGTCAGTTTTCACATTTTGGTGCTTTTTGACTCACGTGTGGAGGAATTCTGTTTCAGAACTCAAAACTAACACTTTGCTGCTGTAAAACTATGATAGATATTTACCACAAGTCCTTTGTGTCTCCTTCTTGTACAGTTTGTTTGCACAGAATAAGTGTTGAAATACTTTTGTTGATGTTGCTTACACATTATGTTAATCTGCTGATACCAATGAGCTCAAGCTTCAATAATGCATTAGCTACAATAAGTGAGCATTTAACCCAGGTCTGCAGTTATGTAATAAGACAAAAGCAGTGCTCAAGGCCCGGTTGTCAGTCCGAGCATTGCAACACATCATGAGGACTGAACAACACTGAAAAACAGCCGTCAATAATGTGAATGTCTGCAAAGAATGTTGGTCCACAAAGAGGCTCTTCAGTTTGTCGTTGGTGAATTTGTAACATTTAACACTGGTATTTTCATCAGCACATGACCGCACATCATGTTTGTGGAGCTGCACATTATCATAATCACATCGGAATCAGCAGAAAAGAAGACTGTGATGATAGCTTCATTCATTTCACACTTCCAGCAGAATTCAGCAGAAGTTAAAGTGTGTAAGACAGGTTTGTACGATTGTATCATTTTCACTTCATTTGTCAGATATAAATGATAGTTTAATGTTAATCATGAACACGTTTGTGGAGGGAAAAAAGTGTGAAAATAAGATGGAAAAAAAGTAGCGCAGACTCCAAACTGATGATATTACAGTGGGAGACGAACATTTACATTTTTGTCACAAGAAACACATATTTATGTAACAAAATGAGGGTGTTCTTGTGCATTTTTTTTTCTTAAGTGAAAAAGCTTGTAACATTAGACTTTTAGCCCAATTTATTACATGGTCGCTTGTCAATTATCTTGAGTGATGTCATCATTTATGAACAGGAAGTACATTTTTAATCCTACAATCCTAAAAAGTGTGTAAAATGTTTGGTAGAACCAGTTACATTGGCTTCCTGTTCAATGCTGCAGAACTGATAAGCTTCACCTCTTAATAGACACATTTCATTATAACTTATGTTTCATTTTATTGCACATTGTCATTTTTTTTTATTTTATTGTGTTTGTGTTATTGTGGAATACTACATGCATTACCTGAAGTCTTCATTTTTCAAATAATC
This sequence comes from Mugilogobius chulae, assembly GCA_038363315.1. Lineage (NCBI taxonomy): Eukaryota > Metazoa > Chordata > Actinopteri > Gobiiformes > Gobiidae > Mugilogobius > Mugilogobius chulae. Next base: position 3,536,820 of record CM076413.1, on the reverse strand, counting down.
TTATAAGTAAAAACAGGATGTGGGCAGAGATAAGGAGTATGAAAACATGACTCTTCTGAGTCTCACAGGCAGGACAATACAGACTATTGAATACAGAATACTCTACATAGTCTAAACTTCTATGCAAAGTTTTTAATCCCGTTATAACATTGCTTTTTTCGTTTGTGAGATGGTATTCTTTCACTTATGAGCCTCAGAAAACACCATTCTGAACTTCTCGCAAATTTGTGATGTCATTTCTGAACATTTCTGAAAACTTCTGCACAGTTTATAAATCCATAACTCATCCAGACTGCTTTAGGGCATGTCTGCAGTATCAGGCAAGATCAGCTTGATTATTTCTTGTTGCTCACAGTAGATGGAGCTCTAACTCAATTGCTGACATAAGAAACACGACAGTCGTATGTCCTTTATCACACTTTTTTGTCACTAATTAAAAACTGCATTTTTGGAGCTACAACAGCTTTTGTTATAATGGTGCTTGTTTAACCAGATGGTTCTGACCAGAAGGTTTATAGTACGCCCCTGAGCTGCTGTGTGTAAACTGCTTCAAGGAGCTGAAAAAGGAACTGGAGAAAAAAACAAAAACAAACGATTATTAAAACGATTAGCACATGTCTTTAAACCCACAACTCAAAGGAGTTGTGAAAATCCCCAGAGGTTAAAGGTCAGCACTAACATTTGCCTTCAGGGCGCGTGCATCCCACAGTTCCACGCGAAACGCACTGTGCTCCAGCTGGTCAGAAACTGCTCTCACCCTGTGTGAGGCCCAGAGACGTGTACAAACGTGTGCGCTACAGGTCTGTCAGGCTGGGCTACCCCACCTTAGGACAACACGCGCGTAACGCCTGTGCTCGGGGAGGTTTCCGGGACTTCTGGGGGGTGCCCTCTCTGCCCTGCTCCGGTATAATGTCTCTGCCTCTGCTCAGATGATAAGAGCCGTGCCAGGACTCCACCCTTCTGCCCGTGGTGTTTGTACGAGGCGTAACTGACTCACTTCCTCCGCTGACATGTTACCTGTCATCGGACTGGTCAGTGCTTGTTCTCCCCCTCACTGCCTGACTGACCGAGGACTCATTTCTCCGCTCCACCACAATCTTATCAGGACACTGCGTGAATAATTCAGCCTGATAAGAGCTCAATCTGACCGGCTGGCTTCGGTGCGCCTCGCGATAACGGGCACAACCGGAGCGCGCGGTGAGACGCAGGGCACGCTCACAGGCTTGGCCCATATTCGCGTTTAGCCCTAACTAATCTTGACAATTTGTAGGGGGACCTGGGACCACTCGAACACAAGGCGGATGAATAAGTAAACGCGATGCGGGGCTCGGGTTTCTGTGGAAGTGTAAAGGACTCGGGTTTACGTTACCAAAAAGGAAAACCTGATCCCCACGGCCACCAACACGCACACTCCCCGCACATGCAACTTTCATGACAGGCTTAGAACAGGAGGATTTTCTAGTCAGACCCAGAAAACGAACAACAAAGTGAGAAATAGCAATGCGTAAAACTTACTGTGTGTGAATCTAGGCTTTCCTCTTCTCCTTGTGCAGCTGCTTGTGTCCCAGCAGGATCCTCCTCCCTCAGTCCTCCTCTAGATTAACCAGCAACACATATCTTTTCCGTGATTTAACTACTCACTCAAGCCAACTTTTTTCATTGTCACAGGGCGTGTGCCTAGAGAGGAGGAATGCGCAGAGAGGCAGCTTGAGCAACTGCGTCTATCACACAAACACCCGGTTACTAACATGTCTTTGTGGAAGCTTAAGGTATAAACATTATAAATTCTTTGAAAACATGATATTTAACTTTTGAATAACTGCTCTTTATGTGTCAACGCGTTAAACGGTGTTGTTGTTTTTTTTATCTTTTTCACATGATGTAGTGAGGACACACCCAAAAAACTTTCCTCACTGGTGTAAAGAATGCAAAGATGAGAACATTTGAAGGTGAAAAATGACCCAACGTTTGGCAAACACATTACAGGCTTTCACTTCTTCAGCTTTATTTTCTAACTTTGGCAGTAAATTGTATCTGGAGTTGAGTGCACAACAGCGCTGCCTGTGCGCGCGCGGAGACGTGCCAAGCTGCACAAGACTTTCCAAGAAAAAAAAAAGGAAAACAAGGAGAAAAGTGCTGCTGTTACAGACTTGTGAGCACAGGCATCTGGGACTGTGAGAGAGCTCAAAACACAGACTGACTGGTTTCAATAATGCTGAAAGAGCTGAACAAAAAAGGGAGAGTGCAAGCTTACTTTACACAGACATTTGGAACTAGTCCAGTTCTCTAACAGAGCAAACAAACTCCCAATAGTTAGACAGGTAAATGCTATTGGCCGGATCCGCCATGCTTGTCAGCGAGTTGTCCAATCAGCTGCCAGAACTCCAGAAAGTTGAGTTGTCCATCGTTGTTCTCGTCCAGTGATTTCATAAGCAGGTCAATGGCAGATGAATCAGTGTTCTGTGGCGCACAAAGAAAGAAGACAAGATGGAAAAAGTGCAGTTAAAAACGAATAAAAATATAATAATTACAGACTAGGTTGGTTCAGAAGAGGAGCTCACATGGGGCGTTGGAAAGAGAGAGAGAAAAATCATGCACATTCAGCCCTGTGGTGGTTTGGCACGTGCGCTCTGAGCTCTGTTGCCACCTCGCGGACATTTTAAAGAAAGCAAGCTTGGAAAATTCCACAGCTCTTCCTCGTGGACTAATTAAACTAAACTAAGTAAGTATTATCTGTAAAAAGCTCTTTCTGTCGCTCATTTGAGGAGAATCATAAGTTAAACAGTCTCTGCTTGGAAAGTCCATGTGCACAAGAAACAAAAGAACAAGTCTGCCCACATTAAACCAGAGTAAACACACAGTCTCTAGTATGACTAACACTTAATTATACCAGGCATGGAGCAATGTGGTGACCAGATGATCCTTGTTACCAGGAATTTGGACAAAGACTTTCCAGGCAACAACTGAATCTTTCTATCTTTGGAAATGTAATCCTCTCAAATGAAAGAGAATCTATGCATAATATACATGTTTGCACAGTGATCTCTGAGATTGGACTGCTTTATCTGTTATGATGACAAAGAAGTTCACTAAGTAAGAGAAGTAATACTGTATTCACACAATTTAGCCAAAAAACTACCCCATTAACTTTCTGTTGCAATGGCATTATAGATCATTTCCCACTTCCAGATGATGCATGCTAATTTTTGTAAAAGCGGTAAATAGATCAATGTCAGATGTGTTGGTGAACTGGGCAAAGCAGTCCAACACCAAGTGTGCAATGGTTTCATTTTCGCCATAGACTGTATTTATTATGGTAATATGATGCTGTTATGTTCACTCAATCACAATGCAGCTTCAAAGTAGAAACCAGCTTTTAAATTCTACATGAATCTATGAAAATGTTATACAGAACTGTAAGTTTTATTATTGAAATGAAATACCAGAGAGAAAAATGTTTACGTATAATGTATTGTGATGCTGATAACCCTGTAGGCGCCAAAGTAGAAAGTCATTTCAAACTTTCTCCTTCCAGACTCCAGATTCTGTTTCTGATAAGATTCAGAAGTTTGGAAAATTCAAGTTTCCACTTTGTACCAATGTTGTATAAAATAATACAGAGATTTTTTTATTTATTTGATTCTTCAAGGTCAAGTTTACTGTCCTTTTTATTTACTGGATTGAATTTCAAGAGAAAAACCCTGGCACCCTAAAGGGTTAATATAAGGTCGAAATATGTTTATTTTTAACAAACCCATTTTAGTCTGTTTTCTTCTGCTGGTCAGTTGCAAGCATGGGTGTTCTAAACAACTTCCATGTTGCAAGTCTGTCAATTAAAGTAATTTCCCCCTGAACATGAATAAAGATAATCTGATCTGAAAAATACATTCGAATGAGACATTGTGATTGTTGTTGATTGTTGACTAATTAGTTTGAGTTTATAACAGATAATTCGCTCTGAGTCCGGAAGTCAGTTGGTTATTTATTAGAAAAATTTAACTTCCTTTTAGCATGTTCATTTCCTGTTTAGTTCATTTCTATAGGCTTTCACTGCCACAGTCTAAAATGAAAAAAAAAACTTGTAAGATCGGCAGTGAACTGTGAGTTGTTGGTGGTTTTCTCTGAGAACATGTTAAATACTTTACAAATGAGGAGAACATTTCACCAAAGTACGAACGTGTGTTTATAAAAAGATGTGTTTGCCTGTCAATGCTAACGCTAAAGTCTGACAATTTGAAAATACACACGGTCATTATGAAGGCAACTCTATAGAAACTTTATGACAAGCATCTGTTCCACTGTAGAAATTTTACGTGACAATGAAATCTGCTCAAATATAATAAAGATAATACTTCTAAATTTAAAATAATACTTCTAAATTTAAAACAATTGAACCTATAGATAGTATTTTTCTTGCAGTGCATACATCCACACATTTATTACATTAAATGTCAATTAAGTGTGCATGTTTCTTGAGTAAACACACATAATATTCTTAAAGCATTATATACTTACCCCACTAAGTTTGGGAGCTCAGAAGTGACCAGTTTGTGGAATTCGTCTCTGCTCAGAGTGCTGGTCGAGCCCTCAGCGCCGGCGTACGACTTAAACTTGGACACCAGCTCTCCAATGGCAGCCTCCATCTTTGTCTTAAATCTGAGGAATATGAAGTGAAGGTACAATGTGGTGTCTGTGGGCCTTTTTGTAGTCTGTCCTGGAGAAATGATTGACTTATTTCTTAAAACACACATACATTGTCTTTCCTTCAGGCTGTTGTAGCCAGTAATACAATAACCCAAGTTTCCACCACATTTTCCATGTTGAAATTCCACACTTTTAATTGTTACTTTTGTTTGACCTCTGAAAATGTCATGCGGAGGTTATAAAACAGCCTGGACTAATGAAAAAAACTGTCACAATAATAATGACAGTTGAAATCTCTTATCTACATTGTACAAGTGAAAACCACTAAGTCTTCTGTATTTGTCCTTAAATGACCTCAGCTGTAGCTCAAAGCAGACTGAAACAGGAGGGTCAGTTTTTGCCAATAAAATGTTACACCATAGCTTTAAATTCAGCTATCTCCATGGAGACGAATATATGGCACTATCAGGTCAAGTCAGATCTGTAATAAAGCATGTTTTTCACAGTTTTTTTTTTTTTTTTTTAACAAAGTGAAAGCTCATTTTGTGCTGTGGAATAAATGGAAGTAGCAGGTAGAAGGCTGGCAGAGTTTTAGACTGGTCAGGCTAGAGTTTTCAGCGTAATTGTCTCGAGGGTCAGACTTGTCAGAGAGTTAAGGCATTGGGCTGAGTGGTTCCACAGTGTCATCATTTTGGGGTTTTACAAAATCTGCTTTACAGCACACCCATAATTAACCCTACAAAATGTGAATGTTTGCAGTATTTGGAAGATGGATTGAGATCTTGGAAGCCAATTCAACCTAAGGTCAATGTCAGGTTAACCTTAAGGTGAATAGGACTGATGTAGACCTATACTGTATAATAAATGCTGAGCTGGCAGTGGCACAGGGAGAAATACTATTCTCGCCCACACTGTGGAATATTATAGCCAAAGGAACAACATTTCTATGGAAATAAGCAGGTGGAGAAGGCTCCCTCAGGAGAAATGAAAGAAGAAAATTTGGGGAAATGCGAGCTCTTCAGAAAAAACAAAACAAAACACATTTTGTAATCATGTTTACCAATGCATCCAAATAAAAAAATAAACATGGTTAAGCAAACACAAGTGTGGAGGGGTTACACAGTGAACCGTTAAAAGAAAATACATAGAAAAATATGTATTTACCGTTTTTCTTAGTTACTTTTAGGTTGACCCAAAAAAAATATACAGTATGTATAAAATCTATACACTACACACTTAACAAGGATTTTTGTCAGAGAAAAAGCCAATAAAAAGAGAATATACATTTGCTGATTTTCATCAATGTTTTTCTCAGTATTCTCTCTCTAGAAGCATTCAGTCTCATCATGCCAGTCACAAGTTTCAGCCTTTACTTGGTTGACAAAACATATCTTAAAAATCCCAGTAAAAATAACTATTTTAGGACTAATATACTAGAATCAAGCTTGTCTGACATTTGACTAAATACAACAAAGGAAAACTAAAAACTGCCTTCTGCCCCCCATAGAAAATAAACATAAAATCTCTCTATTTAGATATATTTAGCTTAATCCAAGGTAATTTGCTTTGCCTGTAAATATACAGACTTACATTAGTGTTATCGGAAAGTCTCTTTAATGCGGTGACTTCATTGTGTCTGTGTGAATTGGCCTGCAGCAAAAAGGTTGGACCAGTTGTGATTGGCTCAGCTCCAGTCTTAAGATGGTTGTATGAGGCTAAGGTCAAACTAATGACATGAATTCATACTCATACAGTGCTGAACTCCAGACATATCTAAGCCATTAATATAACTTCAGTGGAAAATGAGTTAACCTATTAACAGTCAAAGACAACGCAAAGTTCTTCTCGTCAAATTTATTAACACAAAAGTCTGACAAATACATTTTTACGCTGCCATGTGGTTCCTCGAAGACGCAATTCTTTTAGCAAACAACAAAAAACATGAGCTTCAAACAAAAGACAAATAATTAAAACTTTTAGTGCACAAAATACATTCTGTACCTGAAAACCTGTACATGATCAACATGTTATTATAATTTATGTGCTCTGTCTTTAAGTAGGTTTAGGTACCATAATAATATCTAAAAATAAGTTAAACAAAACAAGTTAGCACACTGTTTTAAACCATATGTACAAAACACAAAAATTCTATTCAATTTATCCATTACAAACCATGCTTAAAGTGACACCGTCTAACTTTCTGGCAGCAAAAACAAAACTGCTACACAATTCAAACAGAAAGTAAAAGCTATACTTTTAAACGTTAGTGGCTGCAAACACATAATGTGAAAATATACAGCTAAAGGATCAACTTTTGCATGGAAACATACAAAAAGAGACCCTCCTTTGGATCAAATAATAATCAATTTTGTGACCATGCAAGCCCACTCAAAGCAAAGACAGATTTTTATTATTAAATTAGTGAAACACAAAAATCTAATCTACAAACTCTGTTAAGTAGATTTTTTTTTTTTTTTTTGGTCAGAAAGTTACATGGTGGACCTTTAAATTTGAAGTGGTTGCAAATGTATACATCAGTTTTACAAGGACCAATATTATGTAGCCTTGATTTATTTATTTAATCATGTATTGCATCAAAAACACAGCTGGAGTTTTTTCTATTAGATACTGTACTTGTTTCCCACTCATATTGCCCCAAAACTTTCCAAGATGGCTGCTCAATGTATAACACAACCAGTAACACACCCAGAAAGATCCATAGCCATAAAGGGTGAACACCAAAGAGTGGGGGGTCTGGGGGTCCTTCCTTATGAAAATTTGACCCCAAATGATGTTCCAGTGAAGAAAAGTAGTTTATCATCTATGTTGCTCACTTTATCTTAGAAATGCTATAGTTTGTGCATTATTTTACGATAGACTAATCATATTCCAGGACATTTTATTTTTCTATGGCAGTTTTTTTTTTACTAATTATTTTTCAGCTTTCAAAGGTTTTCCAGGATAGAAAACGCACTTCTGAATTTCTCAGATTTGTGATGTCATTGTACAACTCTGAGATCTTCTTGTTTGTTTCAAAATCCATAAATCATCCCGAGTTGTTTTAGAGCATTTCTGCATTCATAGCATATCAGGCAACATCGGTTTGGTTATTACCTGTATGTAATTTTTTTGCAGCCTGTAGATGGAGCGCTAGATTAAATCCTGAGAAAAAACATGGCAGCTTTATTCTTCAGTTCTTTATAGAATTCTAATAGTGAAGAGACCAAAGTGAAGGTTCAAAAGAGTAAAACAAAAACAAACAAAAAACAAACAAATACCAAACAAACAAACAAACAAACTTAAAACCAGGTTGTGGTTTTCTTAACAGTGGTTGTATAGTGTGGCAGAATTGAGATTTAGCTTAGACGGAAACAAACAAAGTAAAACAAAAACAGGAAATGTTTACTTGGCAGATGTGTGGCCATAAATAACAAGCCAGGTGTGGTGAATGAAAGTTTTCTATTGTTGAATTGTTCCTCGGGGCAGCACGAATAATCACGGTTAGATTATAAGTGCAATATATAAACAGAGGTGACAAAGTACTGAAGTTCACTACTCAAGTAAAGTGCAATAGGTTGTGTTCACGTGACACATGTTACAGGCCAATATTATTTAATACAGGAGGATGTCAGCTATTGTTAAAAAGAAGATTTTGATGCAACACAAACAATCAGTGGATAGGTATGGTCATTTCATAGTTCATGGGCGTTCTGAACTCATTTGTTCTCGCTTGGTCAAATTTTCTGAATCCCTTAGTCTCAACCAAGAGAAAAGTTTGAATCATACGATGAAACTACTGTAGATTAAAAAAATAATTAAAAAAAAAGTGTTTATGTGATTGAGGAAAACTGTCATTTAAAGAACTACACTTTTTTTTTTTTTTTTACACTAAAATAACTTTTCTTGTGAACAATTTGCAGAAAAGGAACAACAATTTCTGAAGAACATTGCACAACAGGAGCCTTTGAGTCAGGCAAACAACAGTCTTACAATCGATGCCGTGAGACTTGAACGGGAGAACCAGGCAGCTCAGGCCCAGATTTCACTGCTAAGTATCAATGTGTTTGAACAAAACTTGACCAATAGTGAGCAAAAGAGCTCAGAATCACTTCAACTGCAGGGACATTTAGAGAGTGCTAAGTCTTAGTTACAGAGGTCTCAAAAACTACAGGAAATGTAATGCTGAGTTGAAGGAACAGTCTTCAAACCGCTCAGAATGATAGCGAGGAAGTAGTTGACAAAATTCTGAGCCTCAGCTCAGGCCCATATTTCACAGCTAAATATCGATATAGCTGACCAAGAGAGAGCAAATGACCTTAGAATTACTTAATTTAAGGGAACATTTAGCTCTGAGTAAGAGAGTAAGAGAGGTTATTGGGAAACCAGAGCTCTAACAATCTACTGTTTAGCAGTGATTCCAAAAAATGATATACAGTGGCACTTGAGCTTCATCTACAGATTTCCAAACCATTTCAATAAAGAATAATATTTAAGAAATATTTTATACTTTATAATATAATATAATAATATTTTTATAATATTTTATACATGTGTTGAAATTAGTATAGCAAATGTGTTTTTAAACTTGATATAGACATTTTTTGCTTGATAGTACTTAATGCTAACTTGACTCACAACAGATTTTGAGTTCTCCCACATTATCGATCTGGAACCTTTCCCGCTGAGAGTGTTCGGAAAAAGGTGGGACCAAGCCTGTAGAGGTATAGTACATCCATGTGTGGGAAATTTTATGAAATACTTTGAGCTGATTGAAATGACTTGTAAACCAGTTCCTACCTTAAGCCGGCTGCACACTAGAGGAGTTTAGGATCTTTTGTGATTTTTTTAGACGCGCCAAAAAAGAACAGACATAAGGACATTCACAACGACTGTCTCACAGTCATATATTAACGCAAGAAAAACAGAGAAACAGAGACGACACAGAAAAACAGAAGAAAAACAGAGACGACACAGACTTGTGGGGCGCAGAGTGTTTTCTTTCATGTGCGCAGTTGTAAAAATGAACAATGAAACGTGAGTGGATTAAACCATAAACATCACAGGAGAGCAGAAGGGCATTGTGGGTCTGAAATGAAAAAGTTCCAACAAACTCTGTGTTGGCCATGTTCTATAGGCCCATAGTAGGCTTCACACAACATTAAAGGAGCAGGTGTGTTGGAGATAACGTGCGTAATGCTCGTAAACACTTTGACTACATGCACAAAACGTTACATTTATTTACAAATGAGGATAAAATGTTTCTTATTATTTTACATTTTAAGATCCGACATCACATGTCAGATGCACCAGATGCTTCTGTCATAAAACTTATGAGTATGCAGCCGGTTTTAGTTTGTGCTTAACCAATCATTAATCAGTTGTAATGTGGGATTAATACATCATCTTATCTCAAATTATAATCTTAACCAGTGAGTTTAAAACATGAAATGTAAGTGTCCAATAGTGATTAGATGTTATTTCAAAAACAGTTGGGCCTAACCTGGTTTTTCAGTCGACTTTGATCAAAACAGAAATGACACGACACTGGTGAAGCAGGAAGAGGTAAAATGAAGGAGGTCATCCTGTGAACGTGTTTGTTGCATTCATGGTCCATTATTAAGTTTCCCTTTTGAATAAACTTCTGCGTCAGGCCTGGCTCTGCTTCCTGCATCAGACCCCTCGCTTCCTTCAACGCAAAAATGATTATCTGCCATCAGATTAAATTACTTGAATTCCTTAAAAATGTATCTTTTATCTTTTAAATGTACTTTATTTGTTTACAATTACAACTAATGAATGAGTGCTGTAAAGGTTTCGAAGTAGAGTCTTAAAGAATAAAGACTATAATGTTGTTGTGATATAAAGTATGAATTTTAGAGATGGCATAGTTCAGTTAGCAATTATAATTACATTTTTCAAAACCGCTAATTTAGCAGACCCATATTTGTTATTTATGTACTATAAAGCTACATTATGATACTGTTAAGTTTGTCATATTTCAAGCAAAAATAAGTTCCAATGGGGTGAAACATTCTAAAGGCCAATAATAATAACCAATACAGATGTTTGGCAGCTAAAATGAATAATGGTTAAAATGCAGTTTTTTGTTGTAATGCAAACATTTATTGAATCTAGTTACTAATTGAAATGATGAGGTTTAGGAAAAAACTGGCACTCACCCAATGAAACTATTGTGAAATGTCATAATCTTGGTTCTTCTAGATAATAGATAATAACTTAAAGTTGCACTACAAAACTTTTCTGGCGCTTGGCTCCAAGCTACAAAAGTTACATAGAGCACCTTTAATAAATCGGTAAACCTACCTAATTGGTTGTGTGCACAGAATTTCAGTTGGCTTGCATACGTTCAAAATAGCTAACTTCTGTACATACGACCATTTCCTGTTAGCGTTAGCATTTAGATACAAACACGTCTTTAACATGTTTTCTGTAATATTCACTACAAACTCACTGTCACTGTCTGATCTTCTGAGTATTTTTTCGGTTTAAGCTGGTGTAGTGAAAACCTCATAGAAATGAACTGAACAGGAAATGCTTGTAAGTACACTAGTTAGCTATTTTGAACATAAACAAGCCAACTGCAGTTCCATGCACAGAGCCAATTCAGTTTAGCATTATGTGATAAGGTAAATTTAAACTCATACTAGATAATCATTTTTGCCGTGCCCTCTTCAGCCTCGTGCTCTCTCACTTTCTGCATTCCCTCCTTCCTTCTCCCCCAAAAGCATAAACTTCTGCATCACCTCCTTTTCAAATCCCTCCATCTCATCCTCTACAGTCCTGTCCTTCTGTCTGCTGCTGCTGCCGTTGTCTTCTCCTTCGACTAAATCTTCCAAAATATCCCCCACATCCTCCACGTAATCCTGAAAACTCATCTTATCGTGAGGAAAGACGCCATTTTCGAACATCTCCGTCGCCAGCTTTTGCAACTCGTCGATTTGGGAAGCCTCCACTCCCGCCGTCTGCGCTTTCGACAAGTAATCCTTCAAGATCGATTCAATTCTGCGAGCGACACCGGACGCACCCCTTCGGCTTGGGCGCAGGAGTCCGGGGAATCGCATTGCTCAGGGGGTTTGGAGCTGTGTTGGACGCGCTCTCTTTGATGTGACCAATATTCCGGTTGTCCCACTGTGAGCTTGGATTGGGAAGGTTTTTTATCAGTCCATGTACGCTCGCTGCTTTTATGTTTGTCAGAATTATCTTTATGATGCCTTTTCTGCTTATCTTCATCTCCATTTCTCTCATCTTCTTGCTTTTTGTCATACTTTTCCCACTTTTTCTCTTTCAGTTTGTCATATCGCTCTCCATCATGTTTTCCATATTTATCTTCAAATCCATCTCTCTCTTTCCAAGGCCTTTTCTCTTTAAACTCATTCCTCTCCTCTTCTTGTTTCTTGTCCCACTTTTTCTCTTTCCGTTTTTCGTGTCCCTCTCCATCCTGTTTCCCGTTTTTACTTTCAAATCCATCTCTCTCTTTCCGATGCTTTTTCTCATTATACTCAACTCTGTCCCTCTCATCTTCTTGTTTCCTCTTCTCATAATTTTCCCACTTTTTGTATTCTTTGCCTCTTTCCCTCCACTCTTCAAAATTTTCAAATCCATCCCTCTCTTTCCAGTGGGTTTTCTCATGCTTTCTTTCTTCTTTATGCTCATCTCTTCCCGTTTTCCAGTGCTTCTCTTCAGATTTTTTGTGTTTTTTGCCTTCTATAAAATCTCTTTTTTCCTCTTTACTCCCTTCATCTCTATATTTATCATGTTTGTGTTTTCTATCACCTTCACTGTACCTCTCTTTCTTAACATTCTTTTCCTCTTTATAATCATCTCTTCCCTTTTTCCAGTGCTTCTCTTTATCTTCTTTGCGCTTTTCTTCTTTACTTTCTTTAAAATATTGCTCCGCCTTGCGCCTCTCTTTATCATGTTTGTGCTTTTTGTCACCTTCATGAGTCCATTCCTTCTTCTCTTTCCAGGACATCCCTTCATCCCCTCTCCTAGACTTGTCCTTTTTCCACTCTTTCGTCTCATCACTTTGCTTTGAGTGCTTGTTCTCTTTCTGTCTCTTGTCAAGCTTGTCTTTATTCCAGTCTTTTTCTTTGCCTTCTGCCTTCACTCCATTTTTGCGTTGCTTTTTTTCCCTTTTGAATTCGGATTTCTCTGCGTCTTTCCACTCTTTTGTGATCCCTTTGTCGTGTTTTTCTTTCTTGGGGACTTTTGGTCTTTCGCTGCTGTCCTCGGTTCGTCCATCAGGGGGAGTTGTAGCAGCTGCACAAAGAGAAAAGACCAACATTAGACAATTCTGTACAGTAAAAGCTAAGCAGAAGTTTGAAAAATGTATAAACTGAAAGTTGGAGCAACTAATTAATATTAACAATCTTTGTTTAGTAAAATGAATAGTTTTTTAAAAAGCATGTTTTTCTAGTTCCGATGTCTTTGTGGTACTTGTATGACTCTACTCTGAGTGGGCTTGCAAGGCCACAAAGTGAGCTTTTATTTGACTAAGAGGAGAGCCACCAAATGTTTCCATGGAAACGCTTTAGCTAAATTTTTGACATTATGGAATAAAATGTTTATTCCCAATGTAAATGTTCTAAAGAATGATGCTAATGGTGCTACATCAAATTACTTTTTTTTTCTTGCAGGAAAGTAGCTACATGACCCTTTCACAATAATAAAGTCTAGATTCAAATCATTTACAGTTAACTATTAAGATAACATTACCTGATCATTACTAAATAATTGGATAGTATTTACTAATAATGAATAAACATTTGCAAATCATTTACTTCCATCTTATTCACCCCAAAAGAATAATCTGGGTCCGTCGAGTAAACCATCTTAACCAGAAAGAAATGCCAAAAATAAAGATTAAAATCTATGTTTTAAGACATTTGAACCAATCTAGAGATACATTTTTTTGCACTGCACAAGTTTTAAGAAGAATATTAAAACTGTTTATGGGTATATAAAGTAACTAACCTGTTTTTAAAATGTAGGGAGTAGAAAGCACAAATATTTCTTAGAAAATGTAAGACTCAAAAGTAAAACGTCACCAGATTATGTAATACTCAAGTAAAGTAGAGACACTAAGAAAAACGACTTAAGTACAGTACTTGAGTAAATATACTTTCCACCTCTGGCTTTGAGTAAATTCATAGTGATGAAGCACTGTTGTAACAAGGTTAAAAGCTCAATAAAGTTGATTTTGCATAATATGTCATTAACATTAATCATCATGGTGAGAAGAACACATAACACAGGATCTTGAGAAATGGGGTTAATAAAGCAGTTACAGCTCTACCTACTGGTCTAATCTAATCTCTACATTCTAGTCTCTCTCTTGTACCTGCAGAGAACTTTAAGTGTGTCAGTGCGGACCACAGAGACTCTACTTCCTTTTGCAGGAGCGACACACACTCCAGCTCAGTCCTCATCTTCTCCAGCTCTTTCTGAAGCACAGGGACACTCTCCATGTCTTTCTTTAACCTACTGTGTTCCTCCTGCATCGCTTCATGTCGAAGTCGCTCAGCGCTGCCCTCTGCTGCCTGCGCTTTGGCCACACGGAGCTCCTCGTTTTGAGACTGCGAAGAAACAGCCAGAAGAATTTTTTTTAGGAACAAGCAGAAGCACAGTTTGTAGCGTATAGACCCCAACCTTCAGCTCAGAAGCTACCACAGCTCTATAACCAGTGCCAAGTAGCTAGCTGCAGGAGTTTTAGTCATGCCTTACACTTTTAACACAAATTTTACATACCTATTGTAAATGTATCTTTCGATGCTTAATTGTGTCCACTTGTAAATAAACAAAGAGTAATATTTCATTTACATAGCAAAAAATGAATTTCAATTCAAGCTAAAATGGCTTGATTCTAGGATTTGAACGCCCAATTTCAACCAATTTTGATACATTTAAGGTCTTTATTGTAGAGACCTAGATTATTTTCCTTGACTCTGGAGCTCATAGCCACCATCACACAAAAACATCTCTTCATGTTTTTCATTAAGGCATCGACTGGGGGCAAAATATCGCTCACAGTCTGTAGCCGGAGCTACTTTTACAAAACAAAAAATCTGGCTGGAGCCACACCTCCTAGACTGACAGCGTATAGAGAGAGCCCACTAACGGCCAACAGAAGAAAAACTAAGACAAGCTTTAGTGCTGGGGGCAAAACAGAGCCCTGTGTGTTTGAAGACCGCTTGTCAAAATATTAAAAAACAGACACTAACCAACAATCAATTTAGAAACTAGTTTCAATGACTACTGTTTCTACAAGAAAAAAAAAAAATCACTGGATACAAAAAATAAAATAAAAATCTTCCCTTTCTTGTCTTTTTTGACAATTTTTAGAATAATTCTTTAGATATTCCAATTTTGTTGAAAACTGCGGCCTTTTGGCTAAAAGATTATGTCGCATTACCATTAAAACAACATGCTCTGAAAATTGTATTCGAGTCTTTTAATCAGAATCAAAGTACAGTTTGATATTGTGATATTGTGACAACACTAGTTTGTGGTGTAGAAGTTTTGGGAGTGTGCATTTGTACCTGAAGTTGGGCTTGTAACATTTCAATCTGCTCAGTCCCTTTATTTAATTTGTTTAAGAGCTCTGCTGAACCAGCCTCTGCCTCGGGCCGAGGAACGTCTGGGCTAAGCCACTCCTGTCACACAAGCAGTCATTTGTCAAAGACCTTTAAGTAAATAAACTCTACTGTATGTTACAATTGTGATAGTTGAGAAACAATAGTTTGACTGACCTGTTTTACAGATGACTCAGAATCCTTCAGCTCTACAGGAGGATAGTCACTTTCTGCAGGTAAAGGACATAAAACTCAACATTTAATGCTTAAAACACTGCTGGAACAATTGGCACATACAGTATTCATCTGAGTTACAAGGTACTGAAGCAATTACAGAAAACAAGGCATATTTAGTGATACGTTTTATCCACACCTGACCTGTGTGAAAACCCAGTATCCTGTATGAAGCTGTTTTTTTTAAACCTGCTTAAAGATGCACTATGTAACTTTTGGGTGGGTGGTGTGCTACCTGCTTGTCTCTATGGAGATGTTGCAATTTGGCTTGGAATAAGTGCATTAAGCTTTTTAATTTTTTTTATTTACCAAAGACATTGTCACTGTGATCAGTGTTTAATTTCCACAGATCGTATCTGTAACTTTACCTGGTGGTAAAAGTATTTAATTAATCATGGGCCAACAGTCTTTTTTGTGCAGCGGATAGATCTTCAGCGAGGAAAGAGCTTGTTTTCTGATTACAGGGTCTATATTTATCAGGTAATCTTAATAAGTTGTCAGCACCTGTAGATCTTATGTATTTTATTAATCAAGTCTTTTGTCCTGAGTCTTTACTGAAGCAAAAAAACAGTTACCTGTGCTTCAACCTTTGCATCGCTCTTAATTAAGAAAGAAGACCATATAAAAGTGTGAAAATGTGCAAGAATCTTGAGTGGTGACAAAGCAAATCTCATTGAAAAAAAATATAGATACATATTTTATGTTTTATTGGGTGTTCTCCATTGAAAATTAGCAAAGTAATGACACATTTATGAAGGTAAACACATGACAGACCATCCACCACAACACTTGCATAGTGCATCGATTAATGCATTTCTAAGTGATTAAAATAAATGATTGTTTTGAGTTGACTGCCATTAGACGGAACAGGGTTTTCTAACATTATCAAGCAAGCAAAACTTTGTGCAGGACCATATTTTACATGCACACCACAACCAAGCGGTGAAAGCTAAGGAGCTACCACTGTCATGTGCAAGGCTAGAAACAAAAATCCTACCCTCATCCAGGTCCACGAAGACACCTGCAGGTACAATACACCTCAGTCTCAGCTAAGTTCATTATGCAGAACATCATGTACAAAAGAACAAAGAAGCCCTATCACATTTCAACACAAGAATTCAAATACATGCATAAAAAACACTGTTTACCAGAGACGAAAATGGTCCCGAGGCCCAGCAGAATGACAGCTCCCAGAATGCACTTGTTCAGGGTGATGCCGGAGTCTTCGTCTCTCTGGGGCAGCTGAAAGTCTTCCTCTGCCTCCTCTTCCTCGTCGTGTGGGCCGATCCTCTCCAGAGGTGCTAACCTCCTCCTCCTCAGCTCCGGCTCGGTCTCTGGAGCGGCTGTGTGGACAGTGGGATCTGAACAAGAGGAATCTACATGTTTATATGGTGGTGTAAAGAGACTAATGTCGTTGAATTTTTGTTTATGTTATTTGCAATTTATTTAAAGAGAAACTAAGCACCTGTTTGGGAATATTGTTCAAACAGCATTGTCCAGTAATTTCAGTGCAAATGTGCAGTTTTCAGGTCAAACTGACTGTGTCTTACTGCAAAGGCCCAAGTCATTTCTAATTTCTATGTGACATCCTGTTGGAATGATCTATTTACAGCTAAATGTGTTTGAATACAAAGCTCAATGTTATTGATTTTTATTAAACCAGAAAAGTCCCACTGAGATTTGGATCATTTTCAGGAAAGTCCTGAATGAAGGAAAGATGAGGAGCTTGTTTAACATGGTAAAGTCTATGCAGACACGAGGAGAACATGCAAACTCTACATAGAAAGCCCTGTGGCACCTGGGAGTCGAATCTGGAACCTTCTTCTTGGAGGTGAAATTGTGGGATCTTATTACAATGCCTAGCATAGCAAGAATCACAGCCTGATCTGAGAATGTCATTAAAATAAATAGAATCATAAATTCATGTAGTCTTTTTATGCCAATAGTAAAATGTTTATTTGCACAAAATATTTTACTGGTGTTCTGATATTTATAAAGACAAGCCTTCTTTGCAGGAGTTCTTTATTTACCCTGCTGTGCACAGTTTTAATCAGTCTGCAGCACGCTGACATTTCCCATTTCCACAAACTGCATAAAAACACAATTATGGGTCTTAGATTGAGCTGAGAAGGCATTTATTTGCCTCTTTTAGAGTCAGACTGTAAAAACACTTAAATGAAGTTTTTGAAGTGAACCAAAATAAAGAAATGCACAGCAGCAGAGCTCAGTAAGAACCACATAATGATACCATGACAAACATCTGCACAAACAAGCCACAACAATGACACAAACTATGCTGGTCTTATGGTCCTCACATTCTCCTAATCTGTCCAATGACTTCATTTACAAGCAGGTCTGCTTGCTTATATAACAAAAGTAAAGTGTCAATTGTGTAGAATATATATTAAAAATAATTTCCAAATATTTTTAAATAACTATACAAATAAATACAATTTACCCAATTCAACCTAAATATTCCACCTCTCCCATTCAAATCTCAGTGGTCATCATGGCGTTAAAACGTCTTACTAATGGTTGCACAGCTGCCCTGTTTAGGAACTAGAAACTGAAGTTACCCTTGCAGGATATTACAAGCTCCTGCTCAAAAACAGGTGCTTTCTAGTCAGCAATCTCATTTTCATTCATTATCAGACTAACACAAATCTTTTGATCCAGAAAACAAGATCACTTCTACACTGTAGCTCCAAATATAAATCTGCCAATGAGTAAAATTAAATTATAATGATACATAACTGAATAATAGTGTTTTAAGTAATGTAATCTTTTGCTTGTAGTGCATCATCGCTTTATGTTTATGGACCAAATACTTTGTTTTGTGTACTAAAATCCATATTTAGATTTTTTTAAAACATACTTTTTATACTTCAACACAACTGACCCTTTGAACGTGTCGCCACGCTCTAAGATTGGAACGCCCACACTCCACCCAAAGCGCTGTTTGTGTGCGTTACTATGGAAGCTTTGCCAAAAACCTGCCTGTTTCTAAGTTAATTTTTATCAGTTTCCAATTGTAAAAAGGTTCCATCTTGTTGTGTGATTGGCTGCACTAACAAGATACATTGTTAGCCTAATGTAGCTTTTTATATTTTACCTTTTGATCCCACTAACTTCTCGCGGATACAAGGTAAGTCAATGCTTAATGTGAAAAAAGTATGACATTTGAAAAAAAAAAACAAAAACACCAATGACTATCTGAAACAACTTGCATTAAGTTTGGCCTATCACATGTTATTGCCAAGTTACTGAAAACCAGAGTCTTGAATGGTTTAAGGAGGTAAAGTCTGGTAAACCTTTAGATTTGATTAAATCGGGTAAGCACAGCAGGGAGGAAGAATGTATTTGACCAGCTAGTTTCATTAACTGTTTCAAAATACCCGTGCTTTGTGTTGCCTAAAAGATGTCCCTACTTTCACGGACAACTGTACTGAACACGCACTAGAAGTAGCCTTTACTTTCTCCAAAAACAAATCACAGAATTTTTGAGAATCTGTCAGTTTTGCCACCGTGTAGTGCCTTGTTCACTTGTTCTGCCGTCCTGTCATGGCGCACCCACGTGATCATGTGATGTTGGTGGAAATGGTTGACTGCTGTGTGAATGCAAGCTAGTTTTTCGTACTTTCAGATTCAAAGTTTACAAGGACTTAGAGCCACTTCCCATTTACGGAAACAGTTTTTTTCCAACAGCTTTCCATCTCACTGTCAACAAGACTAAAAACTGCTTTGTCCCTGTCCCACGATAAGACAGTTTTTTCATTAATATTCACATTCTAGTCATAACTTTAGTGCACAGACGGTTTACCTTGAGGTGTTTCTATGGGACTCCACTGCTGTGTGTCCTCCTCTGTTTTCTCCTGCTCTGGCTGAAGTTCTTCTATGACACTTTGATGTTGGGTCTCATCCTGAACCTCTGCTTGCTCCCTGACCTCCTCCTCATACGGCTCCTGTCCCGAGTCCAGATGTCCCAGAGTCTCAGTGGTCCGTGGGGCAGCAGGAGTCTCAGTGGTCAGTGGAGCAGCGGAGTTCTCATTTGAGTTGGGGCTTAGGTGAGTGTAGGAGTCAGAGAAGCACTCTTGCTCTGCGCTGGACAGTCCTGAGTCCACAGGTGTCTCCACTGGGACGGGATCGCTCTGCACCTCTGTTGGAGCGGAGGAGGGGAGGGAGCTGGCACTGCTGTCTTCATTTGGTTTAGCTTCCTGGTCGTCCGATGTCTAAAATGACAAGTTGATGAAACAGTATGAAAGCAGATCATATCATTCAATTAACTTTTATTTATGAAACCATTTACAACAGACACACAATACGTACTAGTAACACACACAAATGTTGATCTCAATCGATTGCAGTGTTCAGAAATTTATTTTAGGTTGCCGTTAGTTGCATTTAGTTTCACAAATGTAAAAAAAAATAATAATTGAAAAAAAAAATCATGACAAATGTGCAATAATTGTTCAAACATGGAGCAATATTTTAGCTCTTTATCTTTTTTAGTTATATTTTCACAAATTCATCTAAAAAATATCAACACAATTAGGGCTGTGCGATATCATATTGTATATCATATATCGCAATATTAATGTGTAAAAGTGGAAAATGAGAATAACGTGATATAATTCAGTTTTTCCTGTTAGTTGTAAGGAAGTCTGACAGAAAATATGACTAATTCACAATGTTGCCAGATTGTGTCATGACATTTTTAACAATATTTTTCCTTAATAAAAAATATGCTATAACTATATATTTTTGTCATTTGTGGTAGTGAACATGACGTAAGCCCAGACTGTGGAGGCTCTGCAGAAGCAAAAACACAAATAAGAGTAGAAGTAGTAACTGAAATAGTCTGAAACGTAATTACAACATTTATAAACGCCAGCTTTAGCTATATCGTCAGTTATTTTGTTATTGCAAATGTTCTTGTCTGTATCGTGATAAACATTTTAGACCATATTGCCCTGCTCTAAACACAAGAACAACTATTTGTCTGGAAAAAACGGCTGCCTTTTGAATTTCAGTGAGCGTGATTGACAGATTAATCAGTCAATCAGGGACACGCATCTTTTCACCAACATGGCTGCTTACGACGAAAGAAAAATACATACAAAATACATACGTGGAAGTGTAAAACATTGTCAATTTCTGCAGAAACAATGAGTGAAGCAAAAAAGTGAGGTGAGTGAAGTTAAATTTTGATCTAAATGATAGACGACCAGTCAGCTCATTTGTTTCACGTGCATCAATCAAATAAACTAATGTGACCAGACCAGGGATGAACCACTCTCCACAATTTTTTGTCAAAATAAATAAAATCAGGACCACTTTAGACAGAAACAGAAATAGTTACCGGGTGATTTTCATCAGATAACTCATGTGGATCATCTGATGGTTTTGTGTCAAATCCTGTTGAAATAAAAAGCAAATATAACTGCCAGTGGTGAGCTTTTATTTGACTAAAGTGAAGACTGAACTTGCACAGACCATGAGTGGGTGCAGTGGGTTCGTCCTGGCGCTGGGTTCCCTGTGTAAGAGGCCTCAGGGTTTCAGCTGCAGCGGTCTCCTGACACAAAAACAGTTTGAGGGCAGAAAATAAGAAAACTCCAAAATGTGTCAGCACTTTAGTCAGCACTGTGTAAACAGAGTGAGTGCATCGTTTATAGAAAACTAACTAAAATGCTGAGAGATGATAATCGTATTCCAGGCACACTGTACACATCCTATTCTCATTGAAATGTTGTTGAAGTCAGAGTAAATATGTTACCTCAGGAGTGACAATGGTCCAACTGTTGTTCGGGCTGCTAGACATGGCCTCCTACAGGCTTTGTGCTTTCTGCAACAGACCAGAGAGAACCAGCCGTGAACAAAAAGAGCCAAACACACACCACTACACACAGTCACAGAGTAGGTAGGTTAAACATCAGCCCTCTAACGGGATGGGAAGTGGTTTGAAATGGGGCTGCAATCGAAACAAATAGAAAATCACAACGACAGCAACTTTTGAGGAACCCTTATTTACTTCCATCAAAAAAATCTTAATTTGCAAACAATCAGATAACAATTAGAAATCGATCAATATGTTTATTTCTTTGGTCGATGCTGATACGGATATTTCAAAATTTTGTCCGCCGATGCCGATATCAATGGCCGATTTTTAAGGCTGATTTTGGAGGCCGATTTTCTTATTTTAGTTGTAAAATCAAAGCTGGAATGAGATAGAAAGACCAAAAAAGTTTCAACCTAAACTATTATCCACCATGGTACATGTGCGTCTCTTTCACACAGTGTAATGATGCTCGATTGCATTTTGTTCCAAGAAACAATCATAACGTCAAGAAAGACATTCATATTGTTCAAATTGACAAATAAACTAGCATTTTGTAAAGCTAATTTTTGCTTCTAGCATTGTCATGATTTTAAATGTAACTTCTTAAAATTATATTATGATGTAAGCAATGCATAAAAAAAACATCCCCATGGTAGACTAAAAACACCTTTGACCCTATTATAATTCAAACAAAACATATTCATACAAAAAGGCAGTAAACTAACAGGTGAATTAGTGTGGAGCAATCTAAATATAGCTTGTATAAAGTTGCTCAACAGCTACATTTTCTCTCAAGAGCTTGGTGAGACTATCTTTGCCTGCTAAACCTGCTACATCCTGTGTGACTGTGACAAAAGACAGGAAGCAACAAAAGTACATTAAAATTCCAGCTGGAGTCGTGAATATTCCTGACAGCACAGAATCGCATGTGGAAGAATGATGTACGAGCTGCGGACCGGCAAATTTACATCTCTGCTGCGATCTCACGTTCAGCATTTGAATACCGTCCTCCCCATTCAGCCTCGCCCCTGATGCCCATAAAAGAGCTACAGTAATGTGCGCTAAAACATGTCCGAGCGCGGCTGTGTGCAGGAAGTGTAATTCACTGCTGCATTGAGGTCTTCATTAGCAGTTAGCACATGTCCTTTGCCTTTGGTCTCACTGGTTTTTAGTGGCGGAAAAATGTTTGGCAGAAAAGGCCGGTTACTAAGGCCTACACTACTTTCACTAATCTCATTCTCGCTACAAAATGAACTAGAGTGGCTTCAAACAAGTTCTGAAATACATGAAAATTAGGGCTGTTGTCAGCTAAGGACATTCTTGTTTGACTTAAAAAATACTTGTGCACCAATAAGTTGAATAAAAGGGGTCTGGCAAAGTTCTTAAAGGAAAACTATTATGTAAAATCTACTTTTGAGTGTTTTGACTATGTGTTATAACAATGTTTTCTCATTATTAGTTGACTGAAAGTTGTGCTTGGATTGATTAATGTAATTGAGTAATTCTGTTTTGTTTTGTCCTGCAGTTCACCTTCCCCCTATCCCCGCCCACTTGTCTGTATTTATTTGCGATTACTTAAAAAATTCAAATTCAGAGTAAAACATGTAAGGCTCAAGACTGCCACAGAGTCACTTTCCAACAATAAAAACAGCACGTTTAATATCGGCCGCTTATTACAGTAAAATTTTACAATGAAAAGGCGGAGCTGATCAGTTCTGCAGTTTTCACCAGGAAGTCAACGAACCTGTTAATATTTGCAAGCTGTTTTAGATCAATTTTGTGTTTTATTCATTCATTTTCTACCGCTTAATCCCGTTAGGGGTCGCGGGTGACTGGAGCCTATCCCAGTAACTGTGGGCCTTAGGCGGGGAAACACCCTGGACAGTGGCCAAGTCGTCGCAGGATTAGACAGACAAACATTCACTCTCTCATTCACTCACTGAGGGAAATTTACAGTGATGCCCAATTAACCTAAACATGCATGTTTTTGGAGGTGGGAGGAAACCGGAGTACCCGGAGAAAACCCACGGTGACACGGGGAGAACATGCAAACTCCACCCAGAGAGATCGTGAGATGTTGATATGGTCCGACCCGGGAGTCGAACCCACGACCTCCTTGTTGGGAAGCCAGAGCTCAATTTTGTGTTTTACTCTGAACAAAAATGTAAATTACAGATTCACACTTTGTCTACACATTGCAAAATACTGTACATGGACAAAGCATATCTCCTTTAGGCTTAATTATCAACTAAACAAATGCATTGTTGAATAAGGACAAGGGTGTGTGGCAAAAGCTGTACAAAAAGAAAAATTCAGTGTATTTATGATCTGACCATGTATGAGACCTGATCCACACTCAGGCTAAAAAGAGATGTTTATACAAAAGGATAAAAAGTGTTGTGTAAAATAGCGTGTTCTAATTAATGTAACATTCATTTTGTCCTCAAACCTGTAGCTTGGGAGCTGACAGCAGCTCTCCTCCACCTGCCAAGCCCTCTCCATCACTCAAATCTAATATATTACATGCTTATTTCTGTTGTAGATGAATGACTTTCAGGTAAGTTTCAAATAGGCATCTAACTGTTCCTCATTTAACTTAAACTTCTTGTGATCAGTAGAAGTCGAAGCTCACCGCCAGCTTTGTGTCACAAACGTGGCCCTTCTTGGAGAAAAGGTTGGATTCCTATGAACTAAACATAAGGCCTTTTCTCAGTGTAGTACATTTTTCAGTTCCTAGTATATATTTGAGTTTCAGTCCCCATTTGGGCATGTTCATACAGAGCAAGAACAAAAAGACAAACTTTAAGGACTTTTCTAGCTCCTGCTCTATGGTACTTTCCAGTCAGATCAGGTACCTTTTGGTGACACAAACTCGTTGCCTCTTTCCTCCTCAAAAGCAAACATATTTTGCCATTCAGCCAAAAAGATTTGGATAAAAGATGCACTAAACATTACACCGTCTTGAGAGTGACACACTTCACTTCCCAAATTCAATTTCCTTTCAGCTTTGCCATTTAGGTCTTGCGTCCCTGGAGGAGTCTCTGGATCCAGCAGTTGCCTCAGGCCCAAGGAGCATTGTTGAGCTTACAGTGTGGTGGCTTAAATAGAGTCGGGCTATATATAGCAAACATTAGATGAGCTGCAGACAAGAGGAAGCAAGAAAGGAACATTGTGCGAAGAATGGAGCTGTTAAATGGATTTACAAATGTTTTCCAAATTAGAAACTTATTAGAAAGTCCCATATCTACTTTGCAATTAAAACAAATGTGTTTCAACTTCAATTCTCTTCTTCCTGGGGGAAAACTACCATAAAAGGAAATGTCATTAAAAGAAGGCAACTGTGCAAAAAAACTGCTGCTTAGTAAGACAGTGGGAATGTACTTTGCATGTCATTATCTCACTATGTAAACACACCAGGAAATGCCATATGCTTTTTATCCAGCGCAAAAGCAAACATATTGTCATCTAAACAAAGTTACAAATGATCAATGTTTGCAGAAAAACAGTAACAGATTATTCAGGTTAAGTCACGTTACAAGTTTGTTTTGAAGTCTTTGCACGAGCTTGTCTGCAGCAACCAGGAAAAGAGCCACAAAGTCGCGAGGGTGACGCAAAAGAAAACAAAAACATCACGTATAAGTGCGCGTGAGACATCTCTGCGTAAATAAATCTTACCCAAAACGAGAATCTTTATTGGAGACAGCGCCCAGCATCAATGGACCCACTTCTTTCCACTACTTCTTCTGTTCTCCATCCAACTTGGGAACTCTGAACGTGCCTCCTGGAACTTGCGTGAGTGTCAGCGCGGCTGTCCAATCACGTGTCAGCTTTAGAAAGATCCCGCCTTTTGTTTCCTGCTTGACCAATAGGAGTGGAGCATGTTTTTCACGCTTATTCACGTTTTCCGCGTGTTGATTGACAGACGCATGTGATGAATACAAGAGAAATAAGAAAGAGACACCGTTTTTATTGGGTTATTCTTTGTTTTGTTGATATCGATGTTGTTTTTCAGCACGTGAGTTACAAATTAATAACAATATTTTATGTAGGTCAATGTCAAATGGGCCTTCTATCAGCCTTTTATATTGGCACACGAGTAACACACTATGAAAATACAACATAAAATACTGTTTATGCAGCTGTTTTATTAGTCATTGGTTGTAAATGGGATCAAGTTCATCTCTGAAACCCCCAAAAGATCAACCTGTGGAAATAAAATAAGGTATTTAAGTGATACTGTGTACTTTTCTGGAGGTTGAAAGCCACTTTCATGATTTCTGATAGTTACAAAGTCAAAACTATTAAACACATGAAACACTGTTAATGAAAATAGTAGTTGAAGAAAAAAAAAATAAAAAGGGAGGAAATGTGAGTCTGTTAATAAGATTATATGTTTCCAAATGATTTTTGATGGTAGAAATCCAAATGAGTGTTTTATCGCTCAAAAATACTTTGAATTTTTTCTTTTAAATAGTGAGTGTGCTCGTCTTTTCACAGATCTGAATGTTACCTTTGTCCATGTGTAAAGCAATGGAGATTCTGTTGGCAGAATATCATCATCTTCTAAAATGGAATTATAGACACTCCACAGTTGAGGTAACTTTTTTAGTTTTATATGAGTAAACTTTGTGTTTTCCATCACTAAAAAGTTTATGATAAATGCAGCACATTGTAAACATTTTTAGACAACTGCGAACTGTCTGAATTTAATAATGAATCTTAGTTCTTGTCAGGAGCCGAATGCTGCGTTCTGATTGGCTGTGCTTGGATCCTCTCCAGTTTTGTCTGTAAAAAGATGTACTTAGGCTGCTATTGCAACCAAAAATGAATACATTTCAATGTTAACCACGTGTCGAAGGAAGAAGTTGTCTGATTTGAAACCTAAATTGTGTTTGCTGTAAAAAATTAGCTACCCCATCTTTAAAGAAAAAGTATCACATGAAGATCAACTTCTTTAAAAGTGTAATGTATTTGAATAGTCAAAATGTACCTTTGCAGTACATTGTCAAACACAGAAGATACAATGTTTTGTAATTAGAAAAGACAGTGTGAAGAAGTATGATTTTTGATACAAAGTTTATACATTTTTTTTTACTAATCTATGACAGAAAAAAAAGAAGGGTTGCCCTTAATTTAAAGTGACACCCTGTAAGTATCTGGGGTGATG
The DNA here is from genome assembly GCA_038363315.1 of Mugilogobius chulae. NCBI lineage: Eukaryota > Metazoa > Chordata > Actinopteri > Gobiiformes > Gobiidae > Mugilogobius > Mugilogobius chulae. Next base: position 3,510,347 of record CM076413.1, on the reverse strand, counting down.
AAAAAAAAATACTCAAATTGAAATAGAAAGTTAAAACATTAGTTTGGGTCATTCCTCATCGATACATCAGCTTCCTGCCTCACTGTGGAATATTATAGCTAATGGAACAAGATTTCCATGGAAACAAACAAGAGGAGATTCTACTAAAATAAGATTTCTAGTGTACTAAAAAAATTTTACTTTTACTTTACCTGCTCAGAGAAAAAACAAACACATTTTTCATTGTTTTTAACAAAAACATCAAATTAAAGTACAAGTTCAAATTTAGTCTAAAAAGTTACATAGTCTGTCTTTTATACAAGCAGTTTAATATGAATATAGAGCCACACATTACAAACCTGCCAAGTTCATCCAGATATAGTCTACCACCGCATGTTTGACGAGAATCTTGTTGGACAGGAGAAAAAAATCATTAACTAATTTCAGTCCAGAATCTCTTTGATGCACCAGCAGCAGAGCAGAAAATACAGACACTCTTTGATCGACTGAATGAACCCATAGGCAAAGTTTCCCCCGAGGAAGTTCTTCCCCCTGCCCAGACCCATGGCCATGTCCCGCAGCTGCTGTCCCAGGGAGGACGAGGGGGGCGCGGGCATGGCCTGTGGTAGAGGACGCTGAGGATGCATGGCTCCACTAAACACCAGAGCAGACAGCAGGGTAAAAACGGTCAAATCACTGAAGAAATCTCTAAACGCTCAAATATTTATAACCTCTTTCACGCATCCAGCCTTTTCTTCAGCGTTCTGTGTGCTGAATGATTAAAAGTATGTTTACCTGGCAGAGCGCTGGTCCTTTCTTCTGCTGCTGGACATAAATAAACCGGTCCACCACTACAGTTACATTCAGTCACATTCAAACAGGGGACATTTCCAGCAGTTTCAACATGTGCTCCACTGAAGACCATTGTTGTGGACAGTATGTGGTTATGCTTCTAGTGCTGCTTTGTTCTAAAACATTTTTGGCCAGAACTAGGTCAAGGCTGGATAAAACATAATCTCCATTAAGTTTTTAACCCTGTTACAACAGTGTTCTCACACCATTTAGTCTACTCATAGTTATAAGGCCTTTTCCCTCAGTGGGAAGTTCCAGGCAGCATTTTAGGCACATTCACAAAAAGCAGGAACTATGACCTGGGGACACACTTTTGGGACTTTTTAGCTCCTGCTCTGGGGCAGGTGCTTTTCAGTCAGACCAGGAACCTTTTGGTGACACAAGCACATTACAATGTTAATTTTGTTGTAAACATGTTTTATACATTTTCACATTTAGATCAACTTACCTCGACCTTAAGAAAAATGATTTAAACGCAGTAACTCCAAAAATACAGTAAAATTTGTAAAAAGTAGCTATTACAGTGAATACTGGTACGTTTGTTTTTTTCCTCAGTGATGTTTTTAGGTTTTGTAGATCTTAGTTTTATATGGAATTGAAAAAGACAAGTTTGTTTGCCTAACAGCACCTAATGACTTATTTAAAGTTAGAATAACTGACTATTGTGGTTATCGGCCTTTTTCCACTACAAAGTACATGATAAATGTTGCACTGTATGAAAAAAATGAGACCACTGAGTGCTGTCTGTAGTGAATAAAAAAGAATTTGGGTTCTCATCAGAAGGCTCTCTTATTGGCTGTGCTTGGGTGGTCCTCTCCCTCTCCAGTTTAACTTTGCTGTTTGCAAAAAGAGTTTTTTAATCCATAATTGCAACAAAAAATGAATATGTGTCGATATTAACCATGTCGAAGAATTTAGAAGAAAGAATTTGTCAGATTTAAAACCTAAATCATGTTTGCAGTGTGAAAATCAGCTCCCACACCTTTAAATATTCCAGGGACTGGAGGAATGTTGGGGCTTGTTCTTGGTACTTTAATGTGAGTAAACATCTTTAATTAGACTGAAGCATTTTTCAGTACCCAAACCCACTCTATATTTACAGAAGTTGTAATTCCCCAAAAGATTTAAATCTAGAGAGTAAAACATATAGAGTTTAAAACTATGTCACGAAAGTTACATTTGCATAACAGAATAAGTACTAAAAAAATCTGTGCCAATTGTGAGCGTTTTGGAGTCAACTTACTGTTGGAAAATACACATATATTTTCCACAAAACCTTTATGCACCACCTCAAATGTTGCATTTTTAGTGCCTGTGTGAGATGTGTCAGGTTTTGGCTCCTCTTTTAGCGTCATTGCTATTAATTAATAATCTATTAATTCCGGAAAGCTCCAATTGAACAAAGATGTTGAAAGTTGTAAGAACTAAATATTTAAGACTTAAGACTGTCCAAAGTTAAACGTACACGATTATCTTTATGGTCTGCCTTGTTGTTGTTAATAATTGTCTAAACAATTTGAATAAAGAATAAGTGGCTATCATGACATTTATGCAAAAACAATATGCAAAACATGGGGACTAAACTTGAACTCATCTTATGCACGCTACGTAAATTTTTAAGCTACAAAGTGACAAAATCAGCTTAACATTTGTAAAAAGCAGAGACAAAACAAAGGTTGATGATACAATGTATTTATATATGCAATCTATTTTCAGATACAGACACATTTCCCCCCCAAAAGTATTAAAACACATGAAGTAAAAATCAAGATCTGTGCACACAATTTGAAAGTAACCTTTGGCTTTCAAACAATTAAAATTACAACGGCATAATCCACATTACACCACCACCACAGGAACAACGAGAGCGAGAACGGCCAGAAGATTTTTCATGCAACAAAGGCAACTGTGAAAAACAACACTGAGCCAAAGCCACAGACGAGACAGAAGCAGGTGGAGTCGGTTTGGACATGAGTTATAACCACAGACAGACTTCAGTAGAGCTGAGCAATGAATCAAACTGTCATTACAAATACTGCGCTAATCAATTATGAACATGTGAACAGGAAACAAATTAGAATGAATGGTTTCAGTGTTTGTTTTCAACCTGGAGCCAAGCAAAGAGTCAAATATAAGGTTGATTTTAAACATGAATGACAAAACATTACTCTTTTGGCTTTCTTCCAACAGTATCTTTGCTAAAACTAATTGTTCTATAAACTTTTAATGTTTTTATCCGCTCTACAGTAATGCATCAGAACTGATACAGTGAGCAACCATTGGCACTGATCCATAGAATTTAGTTGGATCGGGTCCAGCCCCATAAAATTGCTCCAGCCAATAGTCTGATCGGGGTCTTAAAGCTGCACTGTGCAACTTTCTGGAAGTGAAAAGTCAACTACGCAATTCACTAGAATAAGAAAGTTAGAACCATACTTTGGGACATCTGAATGGGTCTAAATACATTTTTATGCCATTTTAGGCCAAATAACAATCCCTTTTGTGATTATGCAAGCTCACTTAAACTAAAGACACAAGTTTTTATTAGTGCAACAAAGAAATCTAAATGGCAAAAACATACTTTTATTCAAAATCTGTTTTTGGTGAAAACGTTACCCAGTACATCTTTAAACTGGATACAGTAAGTTTATCGGCTAAGTTTTTCACACCAGGTTGTTACTTGTTACTTACAACAGGGCTGAACAATGTCAAAAAATAAAGTGCCAATAAATTTTCTGTACAAATACAATTCTGGTCAAAGTTCTTATTAATAATGAACTCTGATTTAGAGGCACGATATTTGATTTCAGTCATTAAAAAAAATATAATGCATTCTGAGCCGCTGAATGATTAACCACGGTGTATTTTTAGGATTTTTTCACAGCAAGAAGCCAACCCAAGTCGAGCCTTGTTGGTTAGCTAACACCATGCTAACAATATAAACAAACACACTTTCTGGATTTTAGTGGACAAACGATCCATTATTAGACAAAGACGAGACACAGTCCAGGAGAACTGAATTATGTCTAGGAAAGACGAATAAAAATCCCATGTTTCTTTACATGCTTGAGCAAAACTAGATTTTTTGTGTGTGCAGAAAATCAGATGCGTTGTCGTTTGATGACTTCAAAAAGCTTGTTGCAGCCTAACAGTTTGATCCATTAATAGCAGAGTTTAAATTAGGTATGGACAGATGTTTAATGTCAAATCACTGACATTGATATAACAAATGCAAAACACTGAATTGGTGCATGTCTTTTGTCAATAATAGAAAAATCTTAATAGATAATTTTGAGGAAAACATGTCTTTTTAGTCATTTGGCCCAGCTCTAAAGAGTCTCATCTCCTCTGAAGTCTGTGTGTGGCCGGCCCAGCTGTCTCTCTGCCATGAAACTGTTGATGTTAATTTTACACGTGTGATCCCACTCCAGGTCCTGAAAACGTGCTGCTCGTCAATTATAAAAAAATAAAATAAAAACCTCGTCAAAATTGTATCCTCTTGTCTCACACATTTCGCTTTAGGAGCTACCTTTAATGCTGTGGCGACTATAGCTCTGTTATACTAACGCACAAATGAAGTGTTCCAGCGCAAATACAAAGCTAAACAACCAAAAAAAAAAAAAAAAAATGCTATTTACAAATTATCTCGTAAAATCCCTCCAAAGGTGACATCAAGTATCTGTGGCTGAACGCTGATCGCAGGACGTGCACTGAGTGAGGATTGCCATCACGAACTGTTTTTTTTTTTTTCTTGAAGAGTTGATTTTTGCGTTGTGGTTTAACTGAGAGGCTTGTGTTTCGTCTCCTGAAGTGAACTACATTTGGATTAAGTACACAAGGCGACTGCATCGGAGTGACTGCATTGAGAAAACAAGGCACAATCAAAAAGGATATAAAAACAACATGACTAATAACAAAAACACTGCAAAAAGTAATGTCCAGGGAAGTTAAATAGACTTGAATTAAGAATACTTTAGCATTTGAGTAATCTTTAACAAGGAAGTAGGTCTTACATATGACTTTTACTGAAAAATACAAAGAAAAAATGCAGATAAACTTTTATACTATACCTGACGTTCAGATCGTGGTTAGATACATTAGACACAAACAAATATTAAATGTTGTAATGATCACATACTGAACATAAACATGCTGTGCCATGTTTGAAAGCTTAAATCTAGTAGAAATCAGTCACTGAATTTTAGTGTATATTTACACATTTGACTTGCCCATGCAAGACAGACCAGCTAACAGAGTTAATTGCTCACACTGGTGGGGCTCTACCTTTAAGAGAAATTTCAAATACATATCAAGGTGGTAAAAAAAAGCCTTCAAACAAGGTACAGCATGTGCATGGGTTCTGTATGTGCTCATTAAAAATAGTAACTTCTTGGTGCAAGTGGCCAAAACAGGTTTGGTACAAATTAACCTCTTTTATGTATTCTTTTTGCAGTGACACTTTTAAGCAATTATTTGAATTCCTTTTAACAGGAAGTAGGCAGCCAACAGCAGAGTGGGTGAGTCAGAATAAGGTGAATAGCATGTCTTATTTGCTGCTCATGTGGTTGGTTTCACACTTCACAATGTCATGATGAGCTAGTGGCCAAGAGAGCTTTTCTGCTATTGATGTTCCGATAGAACTTTCTGACTGATGTTTCTTAGCTTTTTGGTGTACTATGACTGATTGATAAATATTTAATACAAAAGCTTTTCTTTCGTCACAGGAACAGTGCAGACTTTAGCTAACTTGTTTTTTACTGTTGCGCAACACATTTTTCACTGATCTAATGGATTAACAGCATTTTAATTAGGTATAAAAAGATAAGAAGCTTCTCTGTTTGTGATCTGAAGTTTGTGTCATCGAGAAATGTAAGAGAAGCGGAAGTGTTGTTGTAGTTTATCTGCTTTTCTGCCATTGTTTATCTGATTTTCTCTTTTTACATGTCTCATATAAATTCATTATTATTATCAAATGATGTTTTATATTTATTATCAGTTTGTAGTTTCTTATTTTGTGTTGGAAGAACTTACAGGAGAAAATGTCCTTTATCTCCATTGACTCTCATTCATTCACTCAGTGCTGACATTTAGAATGCTGTGATGACATCTGCATGACCTCTATTCCAATCTACTTAAAAACAAATAAAATATTCCTGATTGAAGTTATTCAATGTGTCTGGACATGACTTTTTGCAGTGCAAAGAGAAGGAGAGGCCACAGCGAGCACCTCCTCTCCAGATCAACACTTTGTGATAAAACAGCACACAGAGGAAACACATTTGGCTTTGAATCTCGTCATTAGCAGATTTCCACAAACACTTTTGTTAATTAATCCAAGCCACATTCATTCGGAGCGTCTAAAGCTAAACGATCCCTCACATAACAAAACACCACGACACAGAGTAAACCGTCGCTATGGCATAGTTGTTGTCGTTTTTGCAGAGGAATTTTAATTGCTTAGACTTACAAATATGAATTGCTTTGACATTTTGAAAACCTCTATGCCATTTAACAAGAAACTCTCCATGTTTTGTACAAATAATCCACAAAAGATTTAACCCAAAGATTGTCAATGCAAACATATGAACAATAAAATGTTTGTTTGTTGTGGATCAAGTTAAACTGTATTTTTGAAAACGTGTTTTATACCTGGGTTTCACTGTTTCTTGTTTTTAGGCCACATTTTATTTATTTATTTATTTTTTTTTTTACAAACATATCTGAAACCCACGGATAACACAACCATAATTTTTGCTCTAAACTGGACATTTTTCAGCAAGTATATTTTTTGGCAAAAGTGTTGATGCAAGTGCTGCGTCTCAAGTCGTTATTTACACTGCACAAACAGTATTTCTAGATTAGTAAAAAGTCTTGAGGTCAGAATATTTGTTCTTAATTTCTGTCCATCTTCACTGGTTAAGATGTAGTTACTTTGACAGGAGACATGACACGATACTGAGAACTGAACACCGGCATAAGTAGATAACATGTTTTGCAAACTGATTGATTATTACCATCGATGTTGATCAATAAAAGCTTATTAATAAAAAAAAAGTCTAAAATTGCCAAACTGCCTCCTTCTTTATAGTGACATTTCTTAAAAAGTGACACTTCAAAACGTGGCAGTTTTTGTAAACTAAGTATAGAAATGTCGGTGGGAATAAGTGGTGGGTGAAAACTGGAATTTTCTATGTGCTCAAGTCTCAGAACATGCATAAATCATTCAAAATACAACTTCAATTAATTAATGATGAGTAAACTGCCATAACAAGATTAAAAGCTCATTGAAGTTGATTCTGCATGTTATGTCTCCTTCAAAACGATGTAAGACATTTTTCCTCGCCTTTTGAGTCAAAACTTGGCTCATTGAAATCAAGATAAATATTCTGAATTCTCATCTTTTTAACCAAGCATAGGTTTCACATTTTTCTGCAGTGTAGTTGATTAGTAAAGTTCCCTCTGAAAGTAAAAACGAAGAAATAATGTGTAGGATAAGTATTGGCATAGCACTCTCCACTTTGCATACACGTTAGGCTCTGCACCAGGTTTGTTCCGGGGTCAAAGTTCAACAGTCCTTAAAATGGGAGTGGTTTCTGCGTAGACGGCACTCCTTCTGATTAGATTGGAAGAAAGAATTCACCGATACATTTTCACCAGGCAAGAGTCCCAAACAGTTTTTTAACAACCGTTGTTTTTGCCTGATTACCGACAGTCTGAGGAGAGCGATGTCTCCAATAAAGCACTCTATTGTTTTAGGTCCTTTTCTTAATCCTAGAAACGCACAGTATCTCCTTGTTTCTCCAGACCTGAATCCAGTTCTGCTCATCGCAAAGGCCTCCGATCTGCTTCACAGTAGCTGATGGGATTTTGCAGCGTTTCTCCCGCACGTTAAGGGCTGGTACGGGCGAGGTTTGTGGAATGGCGGACAGAGTTTTGGCCATTAAACGGATGAATATGTCACAGCAGCAGCAGCAGCGAGAGAGAGAGAGAATTCTTTTTCTTTTGGCTTGTCTTTGCGGTGCGGAGTGGAGATGAGTTCTAGCGTAGTGTCGGAGCAGGCGATGAAGATGCACTCTTTTCGTGAATGTTTTTCTTTTTGGCGGTGTTTTTGGTGCATCAGGTTCTGCGCTCCACCGGCTGCTGCAGACAGACTTCGCTGCCGGCCGATACGATGGGCAGCCTGTTGTCCATGTGGTAGCTGATCAGGTGACTCACGCTTTCGAACCGGTGGTCTTTGGTACGCACCTAGACGGCAAAACAGTTTATTATAATTTTGAAAAACAGAAAAGTTAGTTTTAAGCAATAAAACTCTTTCTCTGCCAATGACATTAATTCCGCCTGCGCCTGTCAAAGACGTCTTTCAAACAGATTACAGACATAAAATAAATACATTGCATTTATTTTATACTTATTCACCACCTTGTGTGAAAGATATTTCATAACTATGAATCCAGTCGAAGTCAAACCTTGCTGATTATGCTGATTCTAATTAGCAAAATGCTAACAACATAAACAATGCTAGTCCTGGATTTAAGACAAACGGTACATTACTGGACACTGGACAATTTTAGCATGCCAACAGCTCACTTACTGGTTCTCTGGCATTAAAATACAAAACAACTTTAAAAAGTACCTTTTGGAGTAGATGTTTTTTGTTTATGTTTTGCTGTGTATCATTATTATATTACATCATCATCGTTGTGAAGAAGTGAGCAAAACATGTGTTACAAAAGCTTTGAAAGTACTGCATCTTTACAGAACAGCACATGGTGGCAGCACACTGCAGTCTTATTTTGATCCAAAGAGTTGCTTTTACAAAATACTGTATCTGTACTGGGGTAAGACAAAGTCCTGCTTAGCTGCAGTGCATGGACAAACATCTGGTCCATTCATCAGAGGTCATAGAGCTGGGTAATTAATGACACTGGAATTTTCAATTTCCGTGGTTGTAATCAGCAAAGAGCAAAGGCTGCAATTATTTAGCAGAAATAATGTGCTCTGCAAAATCATTCATTTTAAATCTCCATTGGGTCTTATTATGTTTAATTTTCCTGACACTGTAGTTCATAGTCTGCAATGCAGGTTATTCTTATAAAGATTTAGTAGTTAAAGGAGTCCTATTATGTAAAATGTACTTATCTGAGTTTATAACCATGTCACAGCAGTGTTCACTTATCCTTAGTTTACCCAGAGTTGTATTTGGATTGATTCCTGCATGTTCGAGTAATCTTGTATTGTTCTGCAGCTGATGCTCCAGTGCTCTGAAATACCCCGGTTTTCACCTACCACCTATCCCCACCCACTTGTCTGTATTTACCTTTGATTACTCAAAAATTATACAATACTGTAGATCTCCTTGAAGTAAGAACCTTTATCCAATATATTTTTAAAAAAATATTTGTCAGATGATAATTGCATTTCTCAGTCACAGGACATTCCCTTCTGTATCTCATCATGTAAACCTGTGTGAGACTCACCACTCCCTCAGGGTCGACCAGCAGCAGGTGTTTGGGCTGCCCCCCCTGCTGCCCTGTCAGGACGTACTGGCCCGGTGTGGTCCCGGACTCTCTCACCAGGAAGTCTCCGTCTCTGGTCAGGAGCCGTTCGGCCTCTCTGCGGCTCAAACTGCCGTGGAACCAGGTCTCACACTGCAGCTGCTCCACCAGAGGGGGCGCCGCTGTGGAGGAGCTCGGGTGTCCAGAGACCCCCAAAGCATCATCAAACGGTTCTACGGAAAGACAGTTTAAACAGGGTTATTACAGGACTGTTGGGTATTTAGGAACAAAAGTGGTGTAGCTCTAGTAATATACATAGTTAACTTCGGTTGCTATATTTGGACCATTTTGTTATCAATGGTGTGAAACAGTCACATAAGCATCACCTCTTTTAACACAACTTACGGTTGCACAAATTATCCCAACATTTGTTTAATGGAAAAATACAAAAGTCTTTACCATGATTATTCTACAAAATTGGCTGCAGACTAGGCCATTACTAGATCCTAAGCTGCTCTGAAGAAACACTAATGCCTACAACACAAACCAGGTCTGGGCAAGTACAAATATATTTTTCAATGTCTGAAAGATCTGTCTGAGCTAGATTTCATGGTTGGAGGGCCTGACTGGTCCCCTGGACCTTAAAGGTGGGGTTGCTGATTTAGGTTTCAAATCTGACAACTTCCTCTCATAAATCTTTTGACACATGGTTAATATCTACATATATTCATTTTGGTTACAATTACAGCTTATAAACTTTTGTTTTCAAACAACAAAGTGAAACTGTAGAAGACCACCCAAGAACAGCCAATCTGAACAGAACTAAAATTCTTTATTATTGAATTCAGACAGTACTCAGTGTTCTAATTTTTTCACAAAGCGCTACATTTATCATAGACTTTTTAGAAACATAAAGTTTACTAGTTTACCACTACAAAAGTTAGTTACCCCAACTTTAAGTTGATTAGCCCTGGCTGGTATAAAAGGAATCAAGGCTATTAGGTGAGAAACATGTTTAGTTTTTTTAGTTACTTTCATACCTAACCAAAATCTGGTAATTTTACCCATTACCCTAAAGCTATTACTTACCAAATGTCCTAGATGTATTCCCAAAACCTTATCTTAAGCCTATCCTATTGCTCCTAAACTTTTCTGGTTGTTACAAATGTTGTTTCAGAAACCCACGTGAATCTGCGTGGCTTTGATCAAACATGAATCGCAGTGCAGTGGAGTTGGCGTAACAGGCAGTTTGCAAGAAATGAAAGGTATTAAACATATTCCTAACCTTATCAATTATCCAAAACGTTCTTTCTTAATACCTCAAACATGTTCCTAACCATGGCCATTGCTCTAACAGTTTTCCTGATTTTATCTGTTCACATAGCAAGCAATCTGAAATATCTTTAAAATGACTATGATAGAAAAACTCAGCAAAGCACCATTCCCATAATGACAAACACTGTTGTTTATGAAAATAACAAAACATTGGTCTGTATTTTCCATTTTCCATAATGGACAAAGCCACAGTCATTCTCTTATCTGCTTTTAAGCCTGCCTCCAGTGTGTGGCTTTGCTCTTCAATAAACCATGTTAATTAGCCCTATAGAAAGTTCAATACACTCTCCCTCTAATCACTGACCACATGAGAAAATTAATTAATTAAATGGAATAACAAAATGGAATATGCCATGCAGTAGGTAACATTGTAATACAGCACAGACCTGTCATGGAAAACTCAATTATGTCCCTGTGAGTGAGCTGCATACTGATGAGGCTGCCTTTTCAATTTCTTTTTTGCACACAGGTTTTTGCTTTGAAAGTTGTTCCAGGCAATTTAATTTCAATTATTACATGTGAAGCACTTACTCATGTCAAAAGCATCTCTGTGCGCGTTCCCGTTGGCCGCAGCCGGAGCACGAGGCTTGTCTACGTTCACATACGAAGGGTCGTCGAAAAGTCCGCCTTCTTTGGCACCCACTGTCAAAAAGAAAAAGAGGTCAGCTCACGGCGAGGCATTTCCTGTTGTTGTAGAGATTTTCAATAAATACATATATGTGGTTATGATTTGCTGTATTTTGCTGTTCTCATTCGAACAACAGATGGATTACTATGGAGTATGCAAATATAGGTTTAAAATCTTATTTATAGACATGATTTTTAGCTTGATGTGCTTCTTTACAAATTAAGGGAGAAGTGGCCCGAGTAACATGTCAGGTCTTTGGCTTAAGTGCATCTCTGTTACATATAAATATTTGTCAAACTTGTAAGTTATGACAAACAGAGTCGCCAGACCAAGCCACAAAATCCAACAAATCTGTGAGCTGAGCACAAGCAGATTATGTTTACATTGTGCTCTATAGAAATAATGCTTTCTGGTCTGTGAAGGAATATTTCCACTGCAGTAGCAATGGACTGACCACAAGTACAACTCAATCCGCTTTTAAGATAGCAATACTAAATACATCTATCAGTCAGACAGCGGCCGGCTCGTCTGCCTGGTGAAATTTTGAATTAAGACTACAGTATTAATTTCTTTCCTCTCTTTTATTCAGCAAATTTTCTCAAAATGTTTATTGTAAAAGGAGAACTTTGTCGGGAAAAATATACAACATACTGTCCTTACTTACTACTAAACATCCTGCGTGTCTTGTCATGAACCATGTGAGTCACTATTTGACTCTTTGGGATCAGAGCTGATGGGTTGGGCAGAGCGTGGTAAACCTGCTTCACCCTTTGTGTATAAAAAACAGTTTTAAAGCTGAGCTAGAAGACAAAATGTATAATATAATATAAGAAAAACTAGTGATGTAATGAGAGCGAAAGAGGAAAGATGTAAATACTCAGTCACTTCCCTTTTTCACTGTTAAAATTAGGTTAAGCTTTAAACTTGCTTGCTTTTATTTGACAGTTATCTTATACTGAGGAATATTATTATTATTTAAATCTTGTACTGTTTTCAACTTAAAGTAGACCCAGCCCTACTTTACAGGGCTGGGTCAAGACATATCTACAAAATAGGACAACACTCAATCCACAAGAAAAAAAGAGTTTAACATAACTTCAAGTAATTAAATGGTGAGGTTTACTTTTATTTATTTTATTATAGATTTTATGTCGTTGTGTAACTGTTTTGAAAACATAACTAACCCATTTTTCTTGAACAACACAAACTATCATGAAAAAAAATCTCACACACCGATAATAATTTTCCTCATGCATGCATGATGTTGTGATTTTATCTAGCAAGATCTTGCTGCATGAGATTGAGTCCCATCCATACTTATTATACTTAAAATGTTTAAACTCATTTAAAATCCCAGAGAAAAGACATGATTTGATTTGATTTTAGACACCACAGTAGCTTCAAAAGTGCTCATTGTTGGATCAAAGAATCATTATTGTGGTCTTGTTCTAGTTATTTTATTTTTTTATATAATTGTATGATTCATTTTGAACAGTTTATGAAAGGCCTCATTGTTTTCTGTAAAAGTCAATATTTTTTCATATTGATGCTTTCTTAAATAAGTATTGATTAGTATCTGATTTCCGACACTTTTCACAACCCTACTTACTTCTAATCTAGACTTTCGGTGAATAACACTGCAGTACAGTCAGACCAATATTAAATCTACTTATGGTGGGGTTAATAATAGTTCTTGTATCTTGGTAACGCAGAATCCTGTTGGTAAAGTTGAAAAGGCAGAACAAACTGTACCTGGCAGAGGTGGAAGAGGCTGTTTGTGAATGTCAGCCTGACCTGGCTGTCCGTAAGGCTGCAAACAAGACAAAACACAGAGTTATTATGTTTTATCAGGCATAAATAGAAGTGTCATATTGGTTGGGTGCAGATGACGTCATAACATCCAAATCTGTTCACAGTTTTACAGTGAAACGGACGAGAGGAAGCAATTCAATGGTAATGTTTTTAAATGATCATATTGCAGCAGAAGAGATATGATTACAATTAAAATGACATGACGTGCTAAATACTTATAGTTTTACATCAGTCAAATTGCAGCTTGCCAAGAAAAAAAAAAAGAAATTTTTACAAATAAAAGTTGAAAATTACAAGAAATAAAGATGAGATCCAAAAGAGAATGCATTCATCTTTGCATTCATACTAGAAAGACGTCTTTTTTAATGAATAGAAGAACATTTGCACAATATCCTTTTACTTTACTGTAGATCTAATATAATAATAAATATAGAACTTATTACTGACCTGTTTAGTGCTGAAAACTTTAGACTTTCAGTAACTTAAAGTTGGGGTAACTTTTTAGTTAAAAGTTACTACACTTTGTGTTGTCCACTAAAAATGATGAAATGTAGCACTACATGAAAAAATGAGACCACTGAGTGCTGTCTGATTGAATAATAAAGAATTTTAGTTCTCATCAGGAGCCAAATGCTGCTCTCTGACTGGCTGAGCTTGGATGGTCCTCTTTCGGTTTCACTCTGTTGTTTGTATAAAGAAGTTTAGTGACCATGAATAAAACCAAAAATGAATACATGACGATATTGTGTAGAAAGTTTTATGAAAGGAAGTTGCCAGATTTAAAAGCAAAATCGTGTTTGCAGTGTGAAAATCTGCTACCCCACCTTTAATCAGTAAATGGCGTCTTATTTGGCCAACATGTTATTTTAATAGGAATTAGAAGTATTTATATGAAGAAGAGGAGAAAATGTGGAGTGATATACATTTGGTAAAGAATTATGAATTTGGTACAATTGACTAGCATGTTTCTTGTCTTATTGTTGCAGTTCTGGTCAAACTTCCAGTCACATTAATAGAGATAGATTTGAGAGCTTTTGCCAATTCCACGCCCCGTTTAGCTGACTGATCAATGCACAGCGAAAGTCTGAAAATCTAGTCGATTCCAGTCCTGTCCTTGTCCTAGTTTTTATCATCGTCAGATTTATGTGAACGTGAGCAGGGTTGGATAAAAGAAGGTTTGTCCCAGTCACTGTACATTTCCCTGGATGTGTCGAGGCATGTGTGTGTTTTTACCAGAGTGGCCCCGGGGCGAGTCCTCATGTCGATCAGGCCACCAGGGGGAGGCTGTTTACCGGGGAAGTTATTGTAGTATGGGACGTCAGGAGGAGGGGGAGGCTCTTCGTCCTCTTCCTCCCAGGCCGAGCCGTCGAATGGGGCCATCCTAACAAACACACACTTATTATATGAGCAGCTGGTTCCTTACAAACCAAGAACAACCTTATACAGATTAACATAACTAAAATTGTATACTTCTCAAGTCAAAGTAGTACTTTAGTAGGATTTTAAAACAACACGGAAGCTGGCATGAAATACAAAATTGTTTTTACTATGTGTGGAACAAGACATGAGATTGGGTCCACGAGAATGAGATTTTGACGTCATTTGTCATAATCAGTTGTGTGAATCCAGATACAGTTCATGACCTCAAAGATTTTAATTCATTTAGAGTAATTTTTTTGCTCAAGCCATTAACTAAGATCACACCAGACTGAGTTCTACACATTATCAATCTAGATGGACAGCTGCTCAATGAAACAAAAACTTAACAAATTAAGTTAGAACTGTCTGAGAGAAAAGCACCAGCATTGGAGCAGTTTTATGTGTAGCCGAGCCAAATACATTGTCACAAGATTGTTTTCTAAATGTGTGCACAAATTTGTGGCATTTGTATCTGGTGAGATCTTTCAATCTGTCTTTAATTATGTGATTTTTATCTTGTTTGTGTTTATTCTGATTTTTGCAGTCAATCAACATAGAACAAAGATGCTCATAGATACTATAAATATGAATAAATAAGAAAAAACATCTTTATCCATTGGCAGAAAGTCACTTGGGCAATACAACTTTCCAATTAAAAGGGGATGTTCAGTATGATAAAATACTACTTCCACTGCTCTCCTGCCTCATTTGTTATAATCAATTTATAATTTACAACGGAAGGAAGCATTTCGACAGCATTAAAGGTGATCTACTTGATTTTTGCTTCCTTAAAAATGCAAACAAACTGAAATTAAGTTTCAACTTCCTACATCAGCGCACATGGTTTGCTCATTTACCTAAAGCATTCTGACAGTGTTTTTTATGCCTTTTTCACAGCTTTTAGGATTAAGAGTATGCAAACAGCAGTTAGCCACAATGCTAACAACAACAATAGACTCTGCGCACAGAAAGTCAGTTGGCTTGTTTATATTCAAAACTGCTAACTTCTGTACCTATGAGTATTTCCTGTTCATTTAATTTCTATTAATTTTTCACTACATCAGTCTAAAATGTATAAATAATGGGAAGATAGAGTGTTGAGGTGAATGTCTCAGAAAACGTGTTAAAGACTTTACAAATCAGAAGAACCAAAGAGTGTTACACAGATGCGTGTGTGCCTAAATACTAAAGCTAACAGGAAATACTCAGAAGTACAGAAGTTAGCTATTCTGAATATAAACAAGCCAACTGATGTTCTGTGCACAGTCGAACTTTGTGGATTTTGGTGAACAAACGGGACATTAATAGACGTAATCAGGACATTGTGGACAGAATTTCACTTGAATAGACACATTAAGAAGATATCGATGCTAGAGGGAAACTGAATTTAAGTTATTATTTTTTTAATTGGGTATAATTCAGACTATTTAGGCTTTGTGCTTTTGTGAACGGTAAAAATGTCTGTGCTTTTTTCTCAACTGGTTTCAGCAAAAAAATGTATTTCTCTACCACGTGTTTCAACAATTTAACCAATGAGCTTCAAATATTCGCTGTTATGTTCTGTGAGTGGGGTCTCAGATGGATACAGAGGTAGTAACACACAAATCCATCTGGTGAGAGTTATGATTGTTATGAATGAATAAAAAACAAAAATATTGTGTTTCATAATGAGTCAGTTTACCTGTCGTGCGGCGTGACAAGCTTGGGTGGATTCTTCAGATACTGTTTGAAGCGCAGTTCGAAAGCCTGGCCGATGGTGCTGATGACCTCCTGAGCTAAGCCCTCGGAGCACTCC
This sequence comes from Mugilogobius chulae, assembly GCA_038363315.1. Classification (NCBI taxonomy): domain Eukaryota; kingdom Metazoa; phylum Chordata; class Actinopteri; order Gobiiformes; family Gobiidae; genus Mugilogobius; species Mugilogobius chulae. The sequence goes on along the minus strand of CM076413.1, from coordinate 3,494,032 downwards.
AGGATGTGACACGCTACAGGAAACACACAAGAAAGAGTGACTAATCCAGCAGCTGCAGCATGAATCAGGGCTCAGGGATTTTTAAGAATAGTGAATAAATACTGGCAATTAGCTCTGAGGAGGATTCTGCAATTTCAATTCATCTGGGTCACTTATTACAGCACACATGACTAGTATTCAAAAGCAAAATGAAAAGTAATTAGCACCGAGGAAGGAGAGCACAAAAGGAATGGCAGCTGCTCAACACTCACTATTCTTACCTATTAGAAAAATATGGAAAATCAAACTTAATAAATCTCTTTTAATGAATGCAAAAGGTAGACTTTAAAAAGTTTTGACACTGTAGAAACCTTAGTATTTATGTAAACTAAACTGTCCCATGCAAATGTAGCTTTCTTAGTCGGTCCCATCTAACAATTGTGTTACCTAGAATGTTTTCAAGTATGCAAAAGTCATTACAAAAAGCTAAATTTCCTTATCTAAAATCTTAAAATCAGTGCATATACAGATATACAAAACAAGAGCAGGTTAAACATATTGATTTCAATAATGGCATCAGCCAAAAAATAAATACATTTCAATTGTAGCAAGCAGTTTTTCAAAATCAACAAGTATGCCTTCAGTATGTCACATTGGCTTGGGGTAAAAAGGTAGCAATATAGAGGGATTAAATGTTTATCAACACAGGGAGCGCACGTGCAGCCTGCGAGCAGAAAGAGCAGCTGCTGCCTGACACAAGTGTAGCAGCAACACTAGCCAGAGCTGTTGTCAGCTAACTACAAGAGAAAAACAAAAGTTATGCTGCTAATTCAACATTTGAGAATGAAATTCCACTTTATACCTTCTTTTATAACTGATCGAAACAGCTAGCCTCACGTCCTGTTTTGCTGTTTTTATTAAAGCAGTTTACTCAGCCAACCAGACAAACTAGATGCGTAAAGTGACGTCGACTGATAATCCCTCTATAGCAGTGTTTCTTAACCATAGGGCCGGAGCCCAAAGTTGGGCCACAAGCACTCCCTTCCGCGTCACACAATCAGTAAAATACAATGCGTTTAATATGAGATTGGAGCCCAGGTTACTTTGCACATGAATATTTGGGCCTCAAGATCAAAAAGGTTAAGACTCCTGCTCTGTACCAATTATGCTTAAAATATGTCAGTGTATATTTGCACAAGCAAGCGAAAACAACCTAATATACAACAGGAAAATACATTGTGCCATTATTTCACAAAAAAACAAATTACAAAATCTCAAGTTCAAGTTATATTGCTGTGCATGACGAGTTTAAACCTATATGTTGTACTTGAAATCTGATTTTTTTTTTTTTTTGAGCAACTGCAAGTAAATAAAAAAAATAAGGGCGAAAACAGACATTTTGTGAGCACTTGAGCATCAGCTGCAGGCCAATACAAGATTACTCAAACATGCATGAATCAATTCAACTACGACTTTGGGTAAACTAATGATGAAAGAACATTGTCATAGCACGATTACAAACTCAGAAAAGTGACTGTAATTCTAAAACATGTAGTTCTAACAGTTTTTGTGACTCTTACCTCGCTGGTTGACTGGGTCTTTGGCCACATATGCTACGTATTCAGCTGTATCCTTGAGAATGCACAAGAAGGAGCACAGTTAGAGAAAGTCATGGCGGAAAAATCTATAGCAGGAAAAAGTCAAGAGCAGGATTAGAAAAGGGAAAGCTGATAGAGTCAAAGGTATGAGTATTTGAGACACTACGGAAGCGGAGCTAAAGCATCGTCTGAGTCGTAATGAGATCATGCTTGTGAGAGAAAAGCACCAAGAGCCTGTGAGTGGTATTCATAGGAACAGACAATGACAGAAGACAGGAAGGAAGTTAAGAAGAACGCCGAGGAGAAATGGAAACAAGCCAGAGGTCACGTCCCATTTCTGTTCAAATGTCTCCTCGACTCCTCAGCCGTCATTTGTCCGGCCCACGGGAGTAGAGAGAGGGTGAGAGAGAGAGAGGGAGAGAGAAAAAAGAGAGAGAATGAGAGAGGAAGAAAAAGAGACAGAGGAGAGGGAGAGGAAAGGGACAGAGAGGGAGAGGAGAGAGAGAGAGAAGAGAGAGAGGAGATAGAGAGAAGAGAGGGCGGGAGAGACAGAGGGAGAAGAGAGAGAGGAGAGACAGAGAGAGAGGAGAGGGAGAGGAGAGAGAGACAGAGAGAAGAGAGAGAGGAGATAGAGAGAAGAGAGACAGAGACAGAGGGAGAAGAGAGAGAGAGGAGGGAGAAGAGAGAGAGAGAAGAGAGACAGAGAGAGAGAAGAGAGGGAGAGGAGAGAGAGTGAGAGAAAGAGGGAGAAGAGAAAGGGATAGGAGAGAGAAGAGAAAGGAGAGGAGAGAGAGAGAGGAGGGAGAGGAGAGAGACTGAGAGAAAGAGGAAGAAAGGAGAGGAGAGAGGGAGAGAGAGCAAGGGAACAGAAAGGAGAGAATAAAAATCTTATATAGAGTGATATAAAGTAGAGAGAGGGAGTTAAATTGTCTCTCTCTTCTCGGAAGACATGACAGACGGCTGAGAACTCAGAGAGACGAGGAGACAAGTGAAAAGAAACAGGACGCAGCCAGAGCAGACGGAGAAAGGCTTGGGTGACTCACGGGATCTCCTCCAGAGGCGAAGGAGATGGACTGCATGTGATGATTGGCGATTATCTGTGGAGAGAGAGAGAGACAGAGAGAGACAGAGAGACAGAGAGAGAGAAGGAGGGGCGAGGGTGAAGTGTATGGGACGTGAGATGAGGCCATGTGAATGAACACGCTGATGCAAAACAACGTGATAAAGTGCTGTTTTCTTCCAGCGAGCCTTTAGCGGACGCGCTTTGTAAACAGCCAGTACAGACAATGAATGAGACACCTCTTTAACAGCGGCAGAATCAATACCAACACTTGCAAATGGATAACGAGTGGGTGATGTTCCAGGCTGCTTTTGTGAATGGGTTTTTTTGGAGAGTTGGGCGCAGAGTGTTTGCCTGTGCTGTCAGAATGAAAAGTTCTATGTTTTGTCTTGTTACCTCATCAAAAATATACAAAGTTGTGCCTTCTTCTGTTCACAAATGTTTGAGTGATTCTGCTGTCTCTGTCTGCAAAGTTTAAAATGTTTCGATCCACCTTGTGATGTCATAACGTGGAAGTTTAATCTAAGATTGAGCTGTCGTCTTTTCGAAGAGTTGGTTTGTTCAGAATACTACTAGGCCTGTAATCGACCAAAGAAGTTCTTGATCGTAAGGCATGTCCCATCGGCCGATTAGTTGACTAAAAAGGGGGCGTGGCAAAGTCTCTGAAGCTAAAAAGTATGACTGTCAAAAGCATTGCAAATCAGTGCTAAAACTGGTATAAAAAATGTGACCAAATTAATAAAATGTTGGAAAATATACTTGCATTTTGTGTTGAAAAAAACCAGTTCATTGACATAAAAAACAACATTTTAATTCTCATTGTGGTTTTGAGTTTTTCCATTACTACTACATTAATACTAGCAAAACTGAGTTTGAAATTTTACTATTGTGACAACAATACAAAAACGGTTTTAGAAGGTCTTAATCTGATCATTTATCTGACCCAAACTGTATTCCAAAAGACTAAAAGTAATGTGTAGGTAACGACAAAATTATAGTTTATACAGAAAAAAGAATAAAAAATCTGTTGCTGTTGAACCAATGATTCTGTTGTTTATAATTTAAAGAAAAGAATTAGTCGACTAAGACTCCCATCAACCAATTAATCATCTAAACGACTAAGGCACAATTTGATATTTTCAGTTGCAACAAGGCTTAGAACAGCTTAAACAAGGCTAAAACATTGGCGCTAGCTACAAAATTAGTCTTTTTTAAGATTGAAATGATTGAGATGATTCTAGTGAAGGTGTGTGGAGTTTAAAAACACATTGGAGAAGTTCCTGTACCACCGCTTAATGACATCACAAGACGAACCAGCACGTTTTCAGATTGACAGAAGAATCTCGTATGTAATAATTGCGCTAAACACGTGTAAATTAAACAAAACACATATCCAGCCGTGTTTTTGATAACTAAACATTATAACATGGATAAAATGGCACATACAGTATAGGCTCTTAAATGTGTAGGCTGCCCTGCTCTCTGTATACGATCTCCCTGAAGAAATATGGATCGTTCAGCAGCTATTAACTCATTAGAGGTCTAGCAGAAGGATCAAGTTGAGCCCCAGGGCAATTCAGGGATGAGGATAATGGTTAAAAGGAATTTGTGCGGCATCAAAGACTAGATCAAGCAAACAACAGAGAGGGGGATTTATATTTAGCTCAGCTCTTTTAAAACACAACCATAAACAGCATTTGAAAGCACTAGTTATCCTAAAATAATAGGAACTTAATGTTAATACACTGAAAAGGAAAATACAATATAAATGGAGGCAACGGCTGCAATTTTTATAGAACGTTATTTTTATTCTTAAATAATAAAATCTATTGTTTTATCTGACTAAAATTATCTAATTCTAATGTTTTTCAACTGGTTTGTCATATATTTCAGTCTTTTGGTCAATTATTTTGGACACATTAAAAAAAACTTAAATTGGACTGAGAAACTGCAGATAAACAGAATTACAATTTTAGGGAAAAAAATGCTGACATAGTATGAGCATGAGTTCTCACTAATTTAATAATAGTTCTCAACTTCTTCAAATTAATAATAATCCAGAGAAACTAGGCTTATTTCAGACTTTTTAAAATGTGAACAGAATCAGATTTATAAAACATAAATCGCAATTGCAACCCTATTGTAACTTTTTCAGTGATAACAGATAATTGATCCTGTGGGCTATTTTTGGTTGTGGTTGCTTAGTAACAACAACTAAATACAGAGAACTTTATCTTCAAGTTCAATAAACCGAAGAGACACTTTTGTGCCTGGATAGGCTGAATAGATTTATTTACAACGTCCTTGGCAATAACGACTTATCGGACACATCATCTTTTCAGTCTTTTCAGAGAAATGTTGAGCCTTGGTTTACATCAGAGACCTTATATAAGGGCTATCTGGAAATAAATGTGCTTTTTTTTTCAGTTGTACCTGTTTGCAATCGGAGGCCAGCAGGTTGAGGCTGCTGGTGGAGATGGTGAGGCTGATTGTCATGCCAGCAAACTGCAGGTTACTCTTTCCAAGGATGGACGACAGGCAACGAGAAGAAGGCTGCAAACAAAACAAACGTGTGAAAAAAAAGCTCTGATACAGTGTGGAAGAAGATATTTACAACTGTTCATGCTTAAGTTTTGCTTTAAATAATATTCAGTTTTTATGCAGAACATTACAGAATGTTTGTTGTTTGTCAAGGAAATGAAAATTGCAGCCTCTGCAATCAGCTAATTGCGTCCATTGAAATTGTGATATTGATTTGCTTTCCATTATTTGTGCAGCCCTGTGTGAGAAACTATTTTCCCTTCTGAACGTCAGAAAAACAGTTTCAAAGTTAAATAACCCAGATTTGACATTTTTTAAGGTTCTAATTTTTAAACTGGCAAGGACAGGGTTCTCAAGAGCACTTGTATTAATTAAAATAATACATTATATGTGTCTTATAATGTTTTGAATTGTGAAAATGTATGACATATTTATAATATCAAAGTGTATCAGCGAGTATGAAATAAGGATCTTAAATATATATACAGTATAAATGTGAACATTCATTTTTTGAGTAAATAAATGACTTACTGATGTTGCTGAAAACCGATACTAAATATGGTTATAGTTATGTTCCCAAATGAACGTTTCAAATTTGTAAACATATAAAAATCTGCTTTAACTGTGGTCTAGAATGATACATTGCGTGCTAGTATGCTAACGTACAGGCTTACTATATTCTCATATAGACAAATCTGCTGCATTGAGGACAAACTGAGGATAACACATGGGCACACGCAGGAAATGCAGAGAAAGTATTGGTGTTAAATATCAGTTACTTTATCTGGAATTTCCCTGACATCAAAGATAACTGCTGCTTTAAACCATCCCCAGTATGAAACACAGCTTCATCACCTCCTGAACACCACATATGTGCCTATGTAAACAAAAAGAGAATGGGAAACTCTACAAGCCTTCCCAGGCAGAGCTAGCCTGTGGCTAACCACCAGCCACTAGCTTTATTTAACTACCTCTGCCTTGCCTTAAATAAACACACACACAGGCTTAGAGAACAGCTCCTACATTGTGCCACTTTAACCGTTAAGAGTCACTACTACAAATATGTGAATGTGGAAATGCCTTTGTGTGGGGGAGTGGGAGAACAGCTGCGATTGTGAAAGTAATCTCGTCTTCAAGACCAACTGTGACCGATGAGGAGACGGGACAGTGCTTGTGGAGATGCCAAAACCATGGGTCAGATAGCAGCCTGTCTGTGCCAGCGCCGGCCCGCTGCTGGCCCAGCTCCATATCTGCTCTCAGATAAAGTACATTGTGAGAATCTCCAGCAGCATCAGCAGGGAAACCTCGCTGCCACATTAACCTGCGTCTAGCTAAATCAGAAAAACTAGACCAGTCCAACCTATTCTCGTCTAGACCTGTGTTTTTTCTGTACAGCCAGACATTCCTCGGTCAAACCCAGGAAAAGAAACAGTGTTCTGTATTTAACCACCTGTTTTATGGACTGTTTGGGTGGATGTTTTGAGCGTTACAGGAATATTCTCATTCTCTCTCTCTTCCTTTCTCTTTCTCTCTGTTCTTTCTGCCCCCCTCTTTCCCTCTCTCTCTCGTTCTCCCTCCTTCCCTCCATCCTTCTGTCCCTTTCTGTTTTTCTCTCCTTCTAATTTTCTCTCTCTGCTGCTTTCTTTCTTTCTCTCTCTATCTCCTCTTTTTTCACTCACTCCTTCTCTCTTCTTTCTGTCACTCCCTCTGTCTATCTCTCACTCACTCACTCCCTCACTCACTCCCTCTCTCTCTCTGTCCCTCTCCCTCCCTGTCTCCCTCTTTCTCTCTCTCTGTCTGTCCCTCTCCCTCTGTCTTTTACTCTCTCTTTCTGTCTGTCTTTCTTCTACTCTCCCTCTCCCTCTTATTTGTTTCCCTCCCCATCTCTCTCCCTCTCTTTCTCTCTCGTCCTCGCTAATCAACTGTTCAGCTGTGCTTGGACTGGCTCCACATAAGCGAGCACTCCACGACTTAACCCTCCCCTGTGACAATAAGGGAGGGAAAAGGGGAGACATGAGAGTGATTGGTAATTACCTGCAAGTAGCCGGCTAACCACAGCACAGCACAATCAAGACAGACGTGTGTGTGTGCGCAGAAACGGTGTGACGGGATAGCCAACTGACCACAGAATGGACAATCAAACTAAATCCAGCTCAGGCCCTTTCCACTGCTGCCCACTTAAAGAGCATGAATAAATAATGGCATGTAAGACCGTGCATGTATGGTGTTGTACCTTTCTCCTGCGCTGGGCTCCTTTGGCTCCGGGAACAGCTTCACACACCACCGAGATGGCCTCCCTTAAACAGTGACAAGTTTTGTTAGAAAAACACCACAGACATGATTTCTGAGCATTTGTAAGGTGAGATAGTACAAGAAAACACATGGTCTGATTTGTTCATAAAGATGTTTTCTTGTTAAAGTTAATCCACTACATCTATAGAGTTTTATAGGAAACTGTAACTTCAAACTAAATTTTATCAAAAAAATTGAAGGCTGGACAACTAATTGAAAGATCAAGAGATCGAAGACCAGTCAAAGTGTCAATTATCCAATTGTTTAGATGAATTTTTAGTCCCTTTCAGACTGGATTTGAAGGCAGACTTTGGAAAAGGAAATTTGATTGTTTTCCATGCTAAATGGCAGAGATTAGACAACTGTTTAAGTTATGTTCCAGAAATTATTAACAACATTTTTTTTTTTTTTTGTCAGAGAATTGAAAATTGATTCCGCAAATCGCCCAGACCTAGGGTCAGTAAGATCAGCTCCTAATGTACTTCCTACATACTAAATGGCTCAATATTGGAGTTTAGTCCTAAAACATTTTTGAAGTTTTTTGTTGTTAAAGTGTGTATGACAGGTTAGACTACATTTTTAGTAAAACACAGTAAACATGATTAAGATTACACTAAACATTAACCTTGTTTTCACACAATTTGGTTGTTTTGGTGAAGTTCATTATTGTCTTTTGTCCAGTAAATGACACATGTGGAGGGGAATCCATAACTGTTACCTAGCAACCACACTGAAAGTTTGGGCCAAAATCACTAAAAAAACACAGAAGTGACAATGTGAAAAATTATTATAACTTGTAACGCTTTAATTGTGTTAAATGATTGTTTAAACTCCAGGGAACTGTGTCAGCTGTGTGTAAATTGTCTTTGCATTTTGGCGCTTTTTGACGACACATGTGGAGGGATTCTGTTTTAGAACTTAAATTAGTTCATGTAATTTTCGACTTTTTTTTGTCAATTTCTTCCTAAATTACAACTTAACCGCTGTAAAACTATGATAATCAAAATTAAATAAAAATGAGAAAAAGGTTATATTCTGTCATAATGGACTTTAACAATAGGATATGTGGACATTTAATTGCAAATCTGATGATTGATCAGAATATGAATGTGTGGTGGGATATGGTTGGATATCCAAAATCTTTTCTGTGTAAACTTTTATGTCCAAAGATGTCACCAAAATTAAACGAACCATTAAAATCTGTCTGTATGCACTTTTTAAGTTTGTGCAATTTCATCTGTTCTTCTTCATCAGAAGTTTATATGTTAAGACTTTTTTTTTCCTATTCTCCTTGAAAAGTTTTTCAATTGCTTTTGTGACCTACTGTTTTCGAACAAACTTAGTGAATCAGTGAAGTCTATTTTAGCAGTCTCACACTCTGAGGATTATAATCATGTGGATTAAATGAGATCTGGCGGCAAATGACTAAGTTTATTGTGCTTGGCAATTGCCTCAACCGTAATGACTCCCATCACAACGGAAACCAGAAGGAAACCACCAAGACTCCAAATGTTCGGATTTAACAACTATGAATGGCAGATACTGTATGTACACAAACACACACAAATACACAAAACAAGCAGGCCGGGTTCACATGACAGGAGATTTTTTAAAGAACCAAATGCTTAAAATAAAATTAAACTGCTTGTCAACTAAGAATCTTGAACAGTTTTGACCTGATTATGATTTTTTTTTTTAAATAACTATGCAAATCGACAAAAAAAAAAACATATTTAAAGTGCACTTTAGACAACATTTCAGTGCAACATAGTGAACATTTTCCTAAACATTGTGCTTGTTTTCACTCAGTTTGGCAGTTTGACAAGCAAATATGTCTTAGTTACCTAGCAACTACATTCAAAATATGAGACAAAATCTACATAAATGACACAGATGCAACAATTTGACAAATGATATTATTCAATGAGTTGTTATAATGACTAGAGCCAGAATAGCCATGGTAACCTCTAGCAACAAAAGTCCAGTTTCGGCAGCCATCTTGGGTGGGGAGAGTTTACTAAAGATCTATACAAACTAATGGGAAGCTGAACTTTTAAAATACTTTTTGTACATTTATGCATGCTTCTGTTCAACCAAACAAATGTGAAAGAATACTAAAAAAACATACTTTTAATTTAAGCTATTAAAGTCTTCTTTTGTAGTTGCAGCAGTGAAGTAAACAAAATAATGATAATACTAATATAATAATACTAATATAATGTAATGACACCCAAGTATATTTTTAATTCTTCCACAAATCAAGCTCAGTGCTGTGTATTTAGGCTGAATATTTATATTGTACAGAAAACCGTTTTCTGTATTATTGGGACCAAAAACATATAATTATATGTTAAACTAACCTTTTAATCTATGAATTATCTGAGCTAGTTTTAAATTATTTTAAATTAGAATTTTGCTGCATCTCCCCTTGCAAGATGGCTGCGCAACTGCCACGGCAACAAGCCCCCACGCTATAGTCATTATAATAACTCATTGATATTATCTTGTAACACTTTAATTTTTAGGACGACTAAAACTCACAGGTTGTTGGAAATTGTCTTTGCATTTTGGCGCTTTTTGACAACATATGAGGATTAATCCTGTTTTAGAACTCCAAAATGTGGTCATTTTCTTCATAATTTGCAACTTAACTGCTGCAAAACTATCATAAATGTTTACCACAAAGACCATCATAATAAACTAAGAGAAAAACAACTAAAGTAAAGTGTCTTTCTCCCAGTATTGTCAGTATTAGTTAATGTAATACGGGCACAGCTGCTGACTGTATTGTCTGTGGTCTCACCAAAGCAGTTCCTTGTAAATGTTCTGTTTGTTGAGTTCTCATAAATAGTTCCTCATTTATCTAATAATACTGGTTCCTGATCTTTATGAAGTTAAACAAATTCAAGTAATGTTGCCACAATACTTTTGATATCAGCTTAAATCAATTGGTATGCAAACGTTTTAACCAGTTTGATGTTTAATACTGATCAACAGCCAACACCTTTTTTATAGGCTACATAAGGTAGTTATATAAAAAAATAAATAAAAAACAAACAAACAAAAAAATACAAGAAAAGACAAGAAAAGAAAAAAGAAAAAAAAATACTTATGTGGTCTTAAAAGTTCTGAAATATATGAATTTTTTATTCAGGTCAGGTCAAATTTTTTGTCTTTTTTGTCAGTATCAGTACCTGTTCAAGTTAGAATACTAGCCTATATTGATTATAATAGATTTTTAAGCAAGTTTAAAATGATAGTAACCTATTAGCAGCTGGTAGTAAGCACATTTTTGACTGAGAGCTTAAAGAGAGAGAGAGAAAAAAAGAATTACATTGGAATAAGGAAGTGTCAAAAACCTGTGTGTGCGGTTTATGTTTCTTTAATTCAGACTACACTTTGACAGCTCGCTCCCACACAAGAGCTAAAAAGAGAGAGTTTTTTTTGTTACCTGGTGACCTGCGTTCTGGTGTTGAAGTCTAAGGCCCGCATGGACTGAAGCACCTCCACACAGCCCATGTACTGCAGCAGGAAACAGGAAGATGACACATTAGAAAACAACATTTCCTACATGGAAAACACTGTCTCCACAAAAAGACTCATGGGGCACATTAAACCGAGACTGGCACTTTTGCTCATGGCTTGTTCAGAATTCAGACACATGATAGAGTAAGAAAACAAAATTTCCTGTTAAACATTTTGTTTTTTTTAGAACGATTCTCCAAAATAGTGTTCACAGGACTAAATCTACTGTAGTTTGTTTTGATACTCAGTTAAAGGGTTTATGCAAGCTTCAGAAGATCAAGTTTTATTGTTTTTAATGCCTTTTTAATGCTGCATTTTAGATTTCAAACAAACATTGAACTACAATAAATAATGTGCCATTCATTTTATTAGGTTTGTTTTTCTTTTAGGTTTAAAACTCATGGGAACTGAAAATATAGGGCCCTATGCCTGCTTTTAAAAAATAATATACTTTTTTATCTGTTTTGCACTAGTACAAACATATGGAGCTTAAAAGTTTGAGAACGTCTTCGGAGTTAATCAGCTCTGTGGTGAGTCATGAGCAGATCTGTTTCTGCAGCTTTATAAATTACAAACTTATTAAGACGTTTTGATGAATTATAAATTATAATTATAGATATGCTTTTTTTACGTAAAAAAAATAACCGCATCCTGGACCTGAGTTAGCGCATAGCTGATTGCCCCGCGACATGTCTTTAAATTCTTAATATTTACATTTTTTCGAAAACCCTATGGTATTTTAAGAATGGGGCAATTCACTTGAGGAACCAATGCGATCTTGCACTGTTGAGCTCCATAAGGGCTTGTTTGCAGTGTCCCTATGCAGTGTCTATGTCAGGGACAAACACTGATATGGTTGTCCTCGAAGGGCCGGTTGTAACCAACATAATCTTACTATACTTGACATCCTACAAATAATAGCTTGTATTTGATTTTTGTGTATTTATTGAAGTGACAGTTACTGGATATACATCCACATTAGTCTGAAAAATGACTTAATCTAATGAAATGTCTGAAACTTCAAGAATAAGACACCCAGATACTCCTGGCACAAATATAAGATGTAAGTAAATCTTTGACACATGTGGTCTATGTAGTGCTACTAAATTTCAGAAAGTGTTCTATTGTTGTTAGCTTTTGGCTAACTTGCATTGTGATTTGCCTCACACTGGTTGTGAAAAGTGCTTCAAAGCATTTAGTGGTGAAGATTTATGGCTGAGAATGCATTAGGTTAGTGAGCAAAACTGTAACATATAATGCTGAATTTTTTTTATTTTTTTTTTGCATTTTTAAGAAGACAAACAACAACTGCAGCACTTTAATATAACTGGCATAATTTTCTTTTGGCACACCTGGCTTCTGTATGATAGGTAATTGCTTTAATTCACAAGATTGCAAAAGAAAATGCATGTGACTATATAAGATTAAGAATAAGAACACAGAATTTGCCTTCATTTAAAACTGGACCAAATCCCTAAAGCTTTAAAAAGAATCCTAGTCTTAAATGATTCGTTCCATGCTATTTTTAGAATCTGAGGATGTGGGATGTTTTAGGCACGCCAGCTTAATGTGTTGACTTGACGGTGACTGCCAGGTTCTTACCCGCACAGAGTAGGAGACGCCGGAGGTGCTGACCACGTTGTCGGAGTGGAGCCAGCCTCGGGTGGGTTTGTTGACGAAGGAGCCATGGCGTGTCCACTCATCTCCTCCCAGCTGCCCTCCTTCCACACGGGCCCGCCTGGACGCCACTCCCAGCCGGTTCATGTCCTGCAGAGGGGGCGAGGAGGGGGAGAGGGGCTGTTAAAGCTGGGACAGAGACGTGAGGGGAGGAGGTGGGGAGGAGGAGGCAGGGCTGACCCTTTCCTCTCCTAAAGACTCAACAGGTGCAGGAGGAGGGAGCGTCTGAGGCCTGCCCACGGCCCTGAGACCTGGGAGCAAAGTGGCAGAGACCCCCAAACGCAGAGAGGCCATTCTGGGGAAGAAGGAGCACAATGTGGTGGGGCTGTTCTCGGCTTGGCGGGGTGACGCTGGAGGCAGGATGGGGGTGAGAGAGGAGGAGGACAGGGAGGAGGGCAGACCTGGAGAGGGAGTGAGGGGTGTGGTGGGGCTGGAGGCGGGGAACGGTGATGGGATAGAGTTGGTCTCATCCGCTGAGCTCAGAGAATCACTGCGAAAGTGGGTATACTTGGTTTTTGGGACGAGCTCCATTATGAATGTGCAGTGTCAGTTTTTGCATTCATGAGAATCCACAGCGGAGCTAGTCATTTAATAAGTTTTGCTTCTGTTTTAAAAGTTTTTCTCAAGAAAGATGCCTTGCCATCTGTTTTTGGGGCTCAGAGCAAGAGACAGATCCATCTGTCTGGTTACGGCTTCTCCGCTCATTAACCAGCAGCCAAAGCGAGCACCCACAGAAAGTTCTGTCCACAAGTGAAGAACAATGATCAATGGTGAAAGTAGGCTGCCCCAGTTAATGGTAGGATACAGATGCAGAGAGTTTAGTGCAACAGCTCTGAACATGTTGTCATCAGTTCAGATAGCGTCGAGGCTGGTCGTGATCTTCAGGAATGTTAGTGGCACGATCTTAGCTCATAAGATGCTCATCTCTGAGTTCTGCATGTAAAACTATATCTGTGAAGCATTTGCTTTAATATGCTTTCAGAGAGAGTTCTCCAGCTGTTACCAGCACCATAGAGAATGAACACAAGTGATTGTCTCTCAGCACTGACACTGAAGGCTGAAGTGTTCATACACTCAGATTATGTATGTGTGTGTGTGTTGGCATGTGCGCAGATGCATTTGTGAAGACTCCCCTTGGCAGCTCCTTCCTGCTCGTCACAGGCCCATAAAATTCCTATTAGCTGCCAACGAGGATCTCACAGAGCAGCGCACGCTGACAACACCTAGCAACAAACAATGCACAGCACCGATTGGTTCATTTTACAGAGTACCTGCAAAGTGCAATGATGTTCATAACAGTTAAAGATTAGAAAGAGACATCATGTTGTGTGACTGCTTTTCCATGTTCTAAGGCTCTTACTCCCTCTCTCTCCTCCTCCACACTATCTCATGTCCTCTTTGAATCGCCTGTGCCCGCTCCCGCGACTCCTCCTCATCCCTTCTCTTCCAGATTACTTCTGGCTCTTTGCCATTCGCTACACTTTTTATTCCTTTTTCTCGGTCTGCTCGCTTCTCTTGGAAGTCGTCTCTCTTTTTCCACACAATGTAGTCAGCCAGCCTCTGCCGCTCCAGCTCCTCTGCCTTCTCCCTGGCCACTACTTCCTCTCTCCTCTTCCAGATAATCTCTCTCTCCCCCTCTCCCCCTCCCTCGTCTGCTCTCCCGTTCTCCAGGCTGTCCTGTTAACAGTCCCTCTGCCTAGTAAAATAAGTCTTAGAAAAGTGTTGGGTGTGATTCTGGGTGGCTAGAGGCTGCACATGGTGTCTGCTTTAAACACGACAAAGAGAAAAGTGAAAAGTGGGTAGTTAAGACTTGCCCAACAGCGCCGGGCCTCTTCCTGACTGAAGTTCCTGATATGGCTATACAAGTGAGGCTGCTGTGGTTCAAGTGGATTCTCTAAAAGTGGCAATGTTGGTCAGAGCACCATTAGAAACGTTACATGTGTTTGTATGGGCACTGCAGCAGCACGTGGTGATGTAACTCTACAAAATGTAGGTCATTGGGTTTGTTATGATGGTTATGAGACCTGATTAGTCCAGTTTGAACTAATAACTCATGTTCCCTGAACAGCGGTAGAAGTACTTCAAACTGAATGCTTTATCACCACATATACTGGGGTTATAAAGAGCACTGCTGCAGCATGTTATATGCACATGTCCTGTGAGATAACCGCCTTGTTTACACCGAGCCTAAGCTCCCTATAGTCATTTACCTGAGAGAAAAGCAACAGCCCCAAGTCATATGATCAAAGCAAAGATTTTCTGTTCCTCTGTATCTAAGGCCAAACTGATCAGTCTTTTGCTCTTTGATCAGATACAAACTACAAGACAAAAACACAAACGCTCTGCATAGTCCAACCTATAAGGCAAACAATTGTCTGTCAATAAAAGTCTCCTGTGAGGTCCACAACAGTCTGACTCAGTGCAACAGGGACCTGCACCTGCACAGTCTTATTTATACTGACCTTTGGCCTGACCAAGTACACACCTTAACTCATAGACTTATTTGGCTCCAGTGTTTCAGAACACCAAAGCACTGAATGAGCTGTGTGAATCAGAACACAGCCTGTAGTGGGAGTTGAATGTATCATGAAGAAACAGTCGCCTACACCAGTCTAGCACCACAGACACTGAGTCTAGCATTCAAGCTCGTGGTCCATCTGCTGTTGGCTAGAAAGCACCATAAAACCTCCAGTCACAAGCACATCCAGAAGATTTTTCAGACTCTACAGAAATATGGCTGAAACAGTCACAAAGGACACATATTTGGATAAGAGCATGCAAACTGTACACAAACCTAGCTAAAAATGCTTAAGTGCTGCAGATTTTTTTTCTAAAAAGGCCAAAGCTGAAGACAACATGCATTGATAAAACCCAGGGCTTTTGAGCCTGGTGTTAGTGAAACAACCTCAAACACAGTGTAGGTCCGGTGTAACAGAAACAGTGACCTCTGTGAGGTCAGTTTGATAAAGACACCACTAATGAAGCTAACGATGTTAGTGATTAGTGATCACTGCATCTGCAGTAAGTGATATGTACAAGTGAGCTCAGTCATACAATCTAATGAGTCCAGTCCTTCCTGATCTTAACATCAGTTAGACTGATAATGAAGATGTTTCTTTTAGAAAACAGACAGGGGGCAGGTGACCTGAAACAACCCTGAATTTGGGAGACTGCTGCGCTCCGTTTGGACAAAGACTATCTGCTGAAAGAGAAAGATCAGGTCAAAATACACAAGCCAGATCAGAAACTATGACAATATTATGTACAATTAGGTAATAAAAAGCACCTTTTGAAAAAGACAAAAACTATTTTTTATCTGCTGTTGCAGCACGTTACTATGACAACAGACAAAAAAAGGTCTGTCTGCTCAGGATATATACAGACAGCTCTTACAGCAGGAGTTTTCAGTCAAAGATATAAAGGATCAGTTAAAGTGACTCTGCATTAAACCTCATTGAGAGGAAAAACTCCTGGCTCCAACAACAATCAATAAGAAGCAGGAAGTGATCAAAGTTTGACCGGCATCACAGCAGAGAAAGCCCAATCAATGTAGACATCCCAACTCCAGCACTGAATTCAACAACTGCATATTTGATCACACACCAGCTACAGATGACAACACAACTATTTTAAACACATTGCATAAATCAACCTGAATTCAGTGCAGCCAAAACAACAGTGCATCGCATCAAGAGTTCAGAGAATAAAGAAATAAAGGAGTTGACCAAAAAGTGACAGTCTTATTTTAAAAATACAAAAACTTTTTTTTTTTTTTTGCTATTCAGTATAAAATCAAAATTCTACATAGATTTTGCCTGCTTCATCTGTGTGAGAGTTTCTTTTGGTTGGCGGCTGATGCTCCATGGTGATGATACAGCTGGTTCAGAACTGACATGAGAAGCACATGAATGTTTAAAGAAGCAGGGGCAGTCCGGTCACTCGTCCTCTGCTTCCCCTTTTCCTCCTCGTGGCTCTGCTTTGGTCCCTCCACCTCCTGGGCAAACGCGCTCCTCCGCTGATCGTCTCTTCTGCTCGATTGAATTCACTAAGTCAGAGCCGGCTTCTCCCCCTTCATCAGTGGTCCAGGTCGCTCTCTCCTCTGCCTCCTCTCTCTTCCTCAGCAGATGGTGGAATGGCAAAGCTCCCAAAGCGGACAATGGCACTCCTTCGCCCTCATGTCTCTCCCCTCTCTCTCTCTCTCTTTCTCTCCACCTCTTGTTTGTTGAAGGGAAGAGCGCACTGTCTGTCGGTCCTCCCCTCCTCTTCCTCCCTGTCTGGGTGGGTGATGCTGCCTCCCATGCTCTCTCTCTTCTCTCGCTTGCTGTCTCAATCTCTCTCTCTTTCCCTTTCTCTCCACCACTGCCTCCAATGCTTTCTCTCTCTTGCTTGCTTGCTCTCTCATTCTCTCTCTCTTTCCCTTTCTCTCCACCACTCTTGCTCCTTCCTGTTCACCCCCCTCCCTCTCCTCTGCAGCCATGTTCACTTAGCACACTGTATATGTGCATGTGCAGCGATAGACTGCACTCAACAGTCTGAGGGAGAGATGATCGAGAGAAGGATGCGAGAAGGGAGGAAAAAAATATACATGTGGGGGCATTGAGGGCAATCTGTGTTGCCGTTTTCAGGCTCCTCCTTTGTGCATGTTTGGTAACCTGAGTAACCATAGAAAAAAACAGACGATGTCCCTGTAGAGAATATATTTCATTATACAAAGAAACAAATACCCCCAGTGCTGCTACTGCGCTTTAAAAAAACATTCATTAACTAAACAGTGACAGTAATTACCAATTGTGATGGCAGCAATCCCATTGATTACCCTGTAGCTACGTTGGCTAAAAGCAGCGCTAAGTAAAGTTATACAGAGTGACACAGAAACCAAGCTGAGTGGATAACAACAAGTCCTTAAATGACACCCCCAAAGCTCCAGCGCGCCTGCAGTACCTCCGTCTGGCCACCGTCTGGACTAGCGCCGCGCTGGAGGATGTAGAGGATCCAAATCGCTGCAGAGTCAGGGTGTCATTTGAGGTAAAATGCACACAAGCAGTGAATGGAAGTGAATGGGAAAAGGTGAAGTGAGTACACAGCCCCCTCCACCAGCACTAAACTACTTCAGACTAGAAGAACACGTAACACAGGTGGCTCAAGGTGGCGGAGTACTTCTAAAAAACACTTTTGAGGCAGTAGTTGGGAGTCTGGGGGAGTTTGAGGCAAAAAAAAGTTGAGAGTTCTTTGTTTCTTTTGGAAATGCAGCCTTGCAGAAATTGAGTCTTGCTGATATTGGAAGTTTTAAGCCAAAATTGGTGGCTATATTCACGTTTTCAATCCGGTGTGCTTTTGGAGATATGCACTGCATATAATTTACAAGGCTTTGCACTTCACTTTAAATTGGCCTTTTTATTGAAGCTTGGGCTGGCACAGGAAGCTTATATTTATTAAATCTCAGAAGAGCTTAGAAAATATTATAATTCTGAAACCATTCAAGATTAAAATGGTGCTGTAGTTGACTAAAGAAAAGTTTGCTCTTTAGATGGATTAATAGACAAAAAGGAGTTGTGGCAAAACTTGTCAAACAAAAAACAGTCTTTTGTCAGATTATTTATTTGACTCTAACAGTGCCTCAAAAGACAAACATGCATTAGACTTAATGCAAAAACAATTGATAATAAAAAGTATTTGACAATTGCGTACCAAAATTTTTTGGACAACTCACTCAGTTTTGTTGCTATTCTATAAAATAAATACAATTTGGTAGACTACAAAGGTAATAAATAGTGAACTAAGTAACTTTTCTGGTGGATTGACCTCAGTGAACATGGGCTTTGTCTGAAATGTCATTACACTTTAGTGTGATACATTAGCCAGTTTCATTTCACTTCGTGGAAACTGTTGGACATTGCACCATTGGGGTTCATATTAGCAATGGTAAGCACAGGTACTCTTTGGCTTCAACCATTCGCTACACATCAGTTTATAGAGGGATTATCGGTCAAAGTCACTTTCCGCTCTACAGCGCATGTCTAGTGCAAAAAGAGACGCAGTCTGTCTAGTTAGCTGAGGAAACGTCTTTGATTAAAACAACAAAAGGGGAGCAGCTGTTTCAACCAGGCCTGAACCGGTCTGACAGACGTCTGGCTCCTGAAGGTTGAGACAGTGTTTTTCTCGCCATTCTTTCAGTCATCTGAATGTAACTTTTAAGGGTAGTAGGATTGAATTTCATTCACAAATGTTGAATTAGCAGCATAACTTTTGTTTCTACACAGTGATAAACTCTTGCAGTTAGCTGACAACAGTACTGTTGTCACAGCTGAGCTGCAGCTCTTTCTGCATACTGGGTCACACGCATTGCCCGTGTTGATAAACAATAATCCCTCTATAATGTGTAAGGTGTGTCAGCAAAAAAAAAATAAAAATATGAAAAAAGGTGCAATATCAAATTTTAAGTTATCAATTGACACAAGATCAAACGAGTCTTTCTCAAGCTGGTTGGAGTTGGTTCTGGCCAACATTTTTAGACTGTACTTTCTGCTTTTGGGGAACCGTCTGCAGTTTAGCATTACATGACTTTTGAGTGTTTGGTTGTGTCTGCTGAAGTGATTGTGGATCGTTTTGAATTGCTCTTTGAAACGCTTTATAAAGTTTGATTTGATTTGATGACCTAAATCTGGAGTGAAATAAAATTGAATGAAGTCGTCATGGAGATGAACAGGCAAGCCATGCTCACTGTAAGAATGCATGGTTTACAAAGTACTTTGAGCAATTTAGACAAGAAGAAACATTGGACAAACAGTTGTGGAGAGTAACTTTTACGTAGCCCAAAGAACAGATCAGCCACCAAAAAGCTACTTAAGATACGAATGTTTTAAAGGGCGTATTTTACATGAGGTCATAAAGGGGTCATTTTAGATATTTTTTTCCTACATCCTGTTGCCAACCTTTCACCACTGTGCCACTGTTTAGTCATATTAATGTCTTACCATATAGTCCATTGGCTGTCTGTGAGTCTGTTACCCTAAAAACACCAAATGGCACATCAGCACAGACAAAAGCACAAGACATGGGCTCAAACACTCAGCTCCTCCCAGCATGCTTTGCTCCCCGGGATCAGCTGTGGGGAGGGTCACAAGACATAGTTGATAAATACAGCCCAGTGGATCAAACATGCATTTATTACTCACAGGCAACATCAACACGAGGGACAAAGCAGAGCAAAGCCGAGACAGAAAAATGTGATATTGTTACATAAAGCAGGACAGGGAGAAGTCGATGCGTGTTCAAACAAACTGTGGAATGACAAGAATTGAGTCAAAGTGCTGCATGTGAGAGATGTTGAAGTCTTGACTTGCCCACTGCGATTAACTGTGTCTTCTTTGGCTGGACAAATGTTTTCGCTGTGTGCAACTTCTACTTTCAAATTGGTTGGTTTGCACATTTTGTGGTTTTACAGCTTGACCAGAATTCAGTTAGTGAAAGACACAAAAACCATAACCTTACTAGACAATGACATTTTGCTGAGTCAGGATTACAAGATGCAGAATATTATTAGTTTGATCCTATTTTAAACTTTACATACTCGCCAAATTCACATTTTGAATTTTCTACTTAAATCAGCTTGAAATATGTCTACTCAAAGTTTCAGTTTTGCAGTATAGAGCTTTCTAAATGTTAGCACTGAGTGGCAAAAATGAATGAGAGTCAATGGTGACAAACTACATGTTTAACTGTGCGCACTCAAAACACTAAAATAGGAATAAAGTAGCTACAGACTGATGAGAAATATAAAAAACACAAAGTACTACTGAATACTAAGTTTGTATGAGATGTGTAAACAAATAAATTCCGGTAAACAGTAGCAGAAAAGCAGAAAAACTACAACAGCACTTTTGTTTTTCTCACCGACACAGACCTAGGATCACACACAGTTCAACTTGTTACCTTTCTCTGCTTAAATAAGATGTTTTTAGTCCAACAGATGAGTAAATTATTTGTTCTTCAACAGTAAAAATGTCCTAAATCTCCAACTGCCATAACAAACAAGCTAGCTAAAGTCTGCACTCTAGCTATCTTGACAACAGAAATGCTACTTTAGGCCAAAACAGCTAAGAAACACATTTTTTCATGTGTTCTTCTTATTATACTTTTTCCACCCAATCAAAAATGTTTAGGAGCATTTTGCCACTTAAACAGTCAATACATAGTTTTTCTAGCCCTCCCAGTTCAACAGATCAGATTAAATTTGCGTTAATGTTTCCTAGCAAGACTTTAGCAACTTGAAAAACTGTAGTTGAATTGTTAAAGATCTATGTACTGAAAATGATTTGTGAAAGTGACGGTAATAAAATTCTAAATATGCCAAAACAAATCCTCTTTAATCTGAAGTGAACATTAGATTAGCCTAGTGGTGTGCAGCGTGAGACCTCCTCCTTGTCAGTTTTGGTAGTCATCACATACACACATGTGAGCTGGCTATTTCGGGTTGTGCCAATTCTTCGCGCTGCCCCCGCAAACCGCGCTCCTACCATCTCGTCATGCTGCCATAGTCTGCCTTTCTGCCTACAACCACCTGCACCAGAGCCGTCAGAGCTGCTACGGCGTCCAGCCAAGACATTTCAAACCACGTTTCAAAAGCTTACGTGAGATCTTCAAACGCCAAAGTGTATCATATACCACTGTATATAGTAAAATATACAGAATACCACACACACACACTGCAGCAGAGTTTCCTCTCAGTTGTGACGAAGGTAGAGCTGGGCATTAAATCGAATTTTAGATAATTTTGTGATAGTTGCTTTGAAGATATGCAAAAACAGAATATTGAGTTTACAGTTTACAGTAAAAACAACTTCAAAAAATTGTTGTTTAAAAATATGAAGACAGTTGTAAATGTTCAAATAAAGGTAGAAGGTGAAATTTTATCAATTAATCACTTGTGTTTTAGTTGCCAGCTTTTTTTTATAAGTTCGAAAGCACATGAAAATCTTTGTTTTGTTGCATTTTGTCTGCATGAATAGTAATTTAGCCTGCAAGTCTCTAAGTTTGTGGTCTTGTGAGGGCAGTTTGGGTCAAATATTTGGTCACAACATTGAGACACTCACTGGTTTTGAGAAAGGGAAACCTTTTAGTCGACTAATTCAGTGGTTCCCAACCGTTTTTGACTTGAGTACCCCCTAATCATGATCTCAAACACGGCATACCCCCTCTGTTGTATGTATTTTATATTTACGGATACATTTATAAATTTAAGCCATTGCATTTTATTGTTTCAATAATTTCCATGTCAAAAAATGCTTCCTAACTTGTAAAATGTCAAATGTGGTACAAACTATTTGTTCCTACATTACAATACTTGCAATTTTACCATTCATCCCCTGACAAATGATCGCATACGTCTGAATATCTTTATTGGGATAATGCCAAAAAAATATCGAGATATCTATTTTTGTCAGTATCGCCAGCCATAGACGAAAATTGAAAACCTGACAATAGCAACCTGAACACAGACTGTGGAGACTCTGCTGAGGCTAAAACATTAATAATGACAGAAATAAGATGTAATTGGAAGCAAAACATATATAAAAGCTTAAAATTAGTCAGTAGAAAATAATATAAAACCAAAATTCTCCAGGGCAGCTTCGTGCATTTGAAAGACTTCCGCCTATAGATAGTTTACTTTGGTCATTTAGTAGACTGACAGTTTTATTAACAGACCACACACACACACGCAGCTTTCACTCTTCCACCTGTTGCCGATTCACCATTTTGGCTGCTTAATTAAATTCTCTTGACCACATCCCAGCTGCTATCAGACAGTAATAGAGCTACATTTAACACTTTGAACCACTTTTCAACCAAGCGCTGGCTCTTTAGGCTCTGATCCTTAAATTGTTGTTTATTATAATGTGTTTCTGCTGCATAAGAACTTAGTCACACGAAGCAGGATTTTTTTGGTGACACAAGGACGTTTATAACACATATGTTGGGAAAATGTCTTATCCAGAACGTTTCTTCTCCACATAAGAAATTACTTGAACATAATAGCTTTTAAGTACAACTCTTAATTAGTGAGTAGTTATTAAAATTAGGAATAACTGTGTAGAGTTGGACAAAAAGGCAAAACATTTATATTACGATATTCTTGGAGCTAATGATTTAGACTTTATCACAATTCATGTCAACCATCTGTTATCTGGTTTGAGGTGAAAAAAAAAAAAACTAATATGATTTACTGCTTCAGAAAGTTCATACTTGACTGTGATTGGGTAAAGTACAAAGACTGACCAATCAGAGAAATTGGCAGATAACGTGTCTGTATTTGAACAAACGTATAAAATAAGGTGATTGTCGCAGAGATGAGCTCACGATTCAGTTGTTATTTTTTTGACCGCGGAATAATGGCCAGTCTTGTAATTCTGGATAATTTAGATCTGTTTGTCATGTTATGGAAGGAACTACATGTACTTTTGTTTACCTAACCTAACTTATTTACTTAAGTTCCAAACTTTACATTTGAGCGACTGTTGTGAAGACAAACAGAGGGACTGGGTGGTTCCTCTGACTAAAACAGGGACTGAAAGAATGTGAGATTTATTTCTCGATACTTTCAGATCCGAAAACGTTAATGTTGATTCATAGGGCAGTTTGTAATGAATGTATTGAATTGTCTTTATTGTAACCTTCTTTGGTCTTGATCTGCCGCAGACAACAGATTGATGAACAAATTGACATTTTTTTAAGATCGCAAATCAATAATTACACTTAAAATGGAGGCCACAATATAACAAAAATTACAGTAAAGCTACTCAAAAAATATTAAGCACAAAACTAAGAAAAGTATCCCACCTGTGAGTCAATCTACACTCCAACCAATAAAGCAAAAGCAACTCTTCAAAATGAGACCACTGTGTGTTGTCTGCTGTTAGCATAAACTAGGAAGTGTACCGTTAGCATGCTAGTTGTTGGCATTATTTTGAAGGTAAAACTCTGCTCTGGCCTCTGAAAGTTGTGAAAAGCACACATACTGTAAATGTCTTGTGGTGAAGAACGAGAAAACTAGGAATGTTCAGGAAAGTGTGGAATTAGCTTGGACTATTCAAGTTCGGAAGTTATTACTCATTTTTTTAATTAATAACATTGGATTTCATAAAGTTGGTCACGTAATTTACTGTCAAAAAGTATTGTGACATCCTTGACAGACGAAAAAAAACTAGAAAATTGGTGGTGAATCTCTGACTTTCACCTCAGTTCACCCCAAACTTTATTATTTGAGAAATCTTGCACATATCATTGTGTTTGCTTATACTGTATTATCACCTTTAAGACAACAATAATAATTGTTGCCTTGTGTATTCTATACAATACACAAAAAATAAAGAAATCGTTGTTATTCCCGTCACATGCCAGTGATCATAATGTGTTGTCATCATTTCGACTGATTATTACTATCAGCATTCTATTAAAACCCTGCATAACAAATGGATTTTCTCCACTGCGATTTGTGAGACCAATTTAATTTTATCTTATCTCATAATTAAAAAGTGACTTTAAAGGGAAAGCACAGCAACAGAAGATCTAGCTGTATATTATAGTCATTTACTTTTCAAAAGCTAACAGCCAACAAAAACAGTCTTTAGATCTAAAGTAGGAGTTAGGATCATTGTCTTTCTGCCCTGGACCGACTTTAGTCCTTAAATGACACCTCTTGTCGTTATCGTTGCAGTTCTTTGTCTGGCCACTGATGTCTAGCGCTGTGTTTGATCAACCAAATCCCACTACTGCAGAAGCTCGGGTCATTTGAGGTAAAACCAACAGAAGCTGCACAAAGTAGGTGAGAGAAGGTAGCTGCATTTCAGAGGAGCAAAGAGACAATGGAGGTTTTAATTGGAGAAAAGGCACTGTTATCCCTGAGCTAAGGTCACGCTCTAATCTGCTGTACATATTATATTTATTTATATTATAACCAGACAATACTTTGAAAAGTATGTGCTTTCTTTCAGCAATGACACATGTTCTGCAGCTCTATAAATACATTCAAAACTACAGTGTATCCAATGGTTACCTGGCGTCAAGGACTGATACTTGACAACCAGAGACAGATTATTGAGTTTTTTTCTATCGTGACTTAGTTTGGTCTATTAGCGCCAGTGTTACATATCTGGCACAGTCTTACAGCAGTAAAGTTGTTGCCATTGTCCAGACAATGTATGAAAACATGACTGAAATGAAAACATTGTGAATTTCTGCAGGATCAATGAGCGAAGAAAAAAACTACTTTAATGTGAGATGAGTATAGATTTTGGTCCAAATGATAGATGACCAATCTAGGCGAAGCTTAGTCGTTTAGTGATAATCGGTGAGGGCTTTAGTCGACCAAATTTTTATTATCACCCACCCCAGCCCGCGCACGTCGTGTCTGAACTCGACCGACCCGAGTCAGTCTCTGTGTGTCTGAGGCGAGCCTGAAGCGAGCCCGCCCCCTCACTCACTGAACTGTGGCGTTTAAGACAGAAAAACTCTTAGGATGGTCTCTCCACAAAGCCTTCCTCCACCCACATCCTCTCTCTCTCCTCTCTCTCTCCCTCTTTTCCTCTTTTCCCGCGCCCTTAACGTGCGCACTTCTCCTCTTCCCTCACCTTACTGATCCGGCGATAAGAATCCTTCCCGTCTCTCGTTCTCCTCCTCTTTCCTGCTCCCGCTTATCACAAGTCTCTGTCTCTCTCCTCACTCCGCCGTGCATCTGACTTCTCACGCCACCCCCCGTGCATCTGACTTCCACGCCACTCCCGGCGGGCATCACTTCTCGCGCCGTTAGTTGCCACTAACCTCGCGTTTGTCACAGCGGTTTTGCCTGTGTTCTGACCGATGTCTCATCCGCGAACGCACTTTCAGTGCAGCTCGGTCTTGGCCGAACCCCACCAGGACCGACAACACGTGAGAAATGTGCCAGTCAGCTGCTGCACACATGTTCATATTCATTTTTTTTTTTTTGCTGCTTTTGCACTTTTTTTTTGCCATTTGTTCAATAATTTCAATTTTTTTTTTTAGCTTACTTTGACGTTTTTATTTCTCGATAATGTTTTGTCGAGTTTTTTTTACCCTACTCAGCTTTTTTCATTGAGTCGACAATAACAATCTGCGGATGATCTGAACACAGGGGGGGGGGTGACAGACACTTCACAAAAAATCATGAATCGAGATAAAATCGAACCGAATCGTCAGTTATTTGGTGGTGGGTTTTGAATCGAAAGATCAAAAACCAATGTTTTGTGAGTAAAATATGTAGTTGTAAAGTCAAACTGTGAGACAGAATATTGATATATAGCTTTAAAAAATTGAATGAATGGGACATATTAAAAGTATTTGTTTTGTTTATGTACATGAAGGGCATTTTTTGATTGTGTTTTGAAAAGGTAAATGCTCGATATTGTCGGGTCTGGAGGGATGGTGAATAAGTTTAGAAGAATGGGTAAGTTTAGGAA
Organism: Mugilogobius chulae; assembly: GCA_038363315.1. Taxonomy (NCBI): domain Eukaryota; kingdom Metazoa; phylum Chordata; class Actinopteri; order Gobiiformes; family Gobiidae; genus Mugilogobius; species Mugilogobius chulae. The sequence goes on along the minus strand of CM076413.1, from coordinate 3,467,888 downwards.
AAAGGTTGGGTAATGTTAAGGTAAAAAAATATAACAATTTAGGCCCGATTAGCAACAGAAATAAACCCACTACCATGGCAACCAGCTCACATACGTCCCTCTGAACCAGACTATCTAGCACTAACCTTTGAAATCGAGAATCGAGATCGATCAATATGCGCATGAGCCCTGGATCCCAAGCATCCTGTTTCCATTCTGGATTGATGCATCTCTACATGTTTGGAAACATTCAGTCATTTTGTCAATTCAATTTTGGACATAATTAAAACATTAACTTTGAACAGAACTCTCTAGTTAAAACCTAAAGTGCAAATCTTTTTTTCGTTTCTCTGTTTCACCAGTGAGCTCATACAGGAGAAAATGTGAATCTCTTCATTGTCTCTCTCAAGTTAAACTAAACTGCAAATCTAACCTCAATGGTAATACTGGCCAGAAAAAAAATATTTTTCTTAAATCATGCAGCTTTAGCCAGGAATCACAAATGACACATGACACAGTTGTTTTACTGTTGTGGTAAACTGTAAGCTACTGGGTTGAAGCCACGAAACTCAGGTGTTATTCCTTTCTGTATCTAAAATGTGTAATTCTATCACAATACATGATATTCTCAAGATAAATACTGCTATTTTTACAGAACTATTAATAAACTAATCATAACAAATTTAACTACATTGTTGCTTTGGTTAAAAATGTATTCAAAAAGTCTCAGTATGCAATCGCTGACTAGTCAACTACTAATCGTACCATTCTGAATGATCAAAATAATGAATATTTAGACGTATATTTTGCATGAAGTTTCATTTCCCTATGCAGGCAAAAATACTGCAAGCGCAACAATACTGTAGGTTTTGGTAAAGCAGCTCACACAAATACAAAGTTTTGCAATATTTTACAAATGCAAAGCTTCAGATGGTAAGTTTGGTAACAGTGCATTGCTTCCATCATTCGAAATATAAATACAGTTTACATTAGTTTTTTATTTAAAGGAGATTTGTGTATTGGCTCTTGACATCTTCTCATTTTAGAAAGTGAACGCAGCAAAGCAGACTGACTTTTACAACCGAATAATGCTATATCTCATCATAAAGCCACATTCAAACAAAAATCCAACAATTTACAAAGAACCGACAAATCTTTTCCATGTAAGTGATCATTAAAAAAGGCGTGATCAGGTATTTTATTGTTAAATTATAATGATTTGTGTAATTTATATATTGGTGTTGGTACTTTTTTTTCAATACGGTTGCTGGGTAACAGTTGTGTAATTGCCTCTATGTGTGTCATATTTGCTCAATCAGGAAGTACAAACCAAAAATGTCACAAAAATTGCCAAACTGGAGGAAAACAGGCAAACATCCTTAGTAATTCTCATGTTTGCAATACATTTGACTGTAAAGTGTAGTTTCATTGCAACAACACTGGTTGACTGTGACAATGACGATAATGCTGCTGCAGTGAGCTGACGAGAGTCAGAGGAAACAGACGCATTTCTATTGTGTAAAGCGAAGAGAGGGACAACCACATGATCCAACCTCAAAAACAAGCTGCTACACTTTAGTTCCAACGCTCACAAACACTAGTGTCTCAAAAACACAAGGCTCACTGACCTTAACACACATAACAACATTAACTTTTATTGACGCACGACTGTGACTCTTCGTCTTGGAGGTGAACACTCAGCTCAGTGATAGATTGAGCTGTGTGTTTCAAACTCAGCTCTGTATCATAAGAGTTTCATGAGTTTTGCAAAAGAATCTAAGTGGAGATTCGCAGTTATAAGCACTGATTATATAGCCGTTATATGTTTGTTTATATATCTTCATTTTGCTGTGTTTTGAAAAGGCCCAAGAAAAACTCATATCGGTCAATCTCTAGTTAATTCCATGTTAACTCCAAGTTTTTTTTTCAGATAGTTTGAATAACATAAGCAGCTCAACTGAACATATTTTGGGGGCGTGGCCTGCTGAGGGGGAAAGTCATGGGTGAAACCCTAGGTTAAGGTATCAGGATTACTTAAGCATGAATCAATCAAAATACAACTTTGATTATGAAACGAGGAGGAAGCACTGTTGTAACAACATCAAACGCTCATAAAGTTGTGTCTACATAACTTCAGAGAAACAAGGAAGTGCTGTGTTTATCATCCACTGTTATTACAAATGCTTCGTAGCTTCACTGGTTTTATATATTTTTGGTCACCCTCTGCACTGGGCTCTACAATTAATCAAATTAAAATTAAAATTTGATTATTCCTGTAATTTAATAAAAAAATTGTGTAATCAATTAATCCTTTTTTATTACCATTTGCCAAATGTACTTGGGATGATTGCAGATTAAAAAAGGTAGAATTGCAGGAATGTTGATGTAAAAATAATATTTGCAGCACATTTTAAGAGGCATGTTAAGAGACATTTTATTTTGACATAGAATACAATAAAACAATAAAATGCAAAGTTTTAATAGAAATATATGAGAAAAAATAAAATATCCTTAAAAAAAACACATAACATAGGGGATACTCTAAGTTTTACTAAATGCCTATTTTGCAGCAGATAGGGCAATGAAGAACAAGACATACAATCGGAATATATGGTTATAAAGATAGAAATATTCACTCACCACTCACCAGTATGCAAATAAGCAGCTGTTTAGATTATCGGTGCAGTCTAACGGTCCGAGCATTAACAATTCATTGCAAAAATATTAAATCTTTCCAATAGTAGAAAGTCTTCAGCCTGATACCACTAAAATAAAAAACTCATAATGTTAAGCTGAATTTGTCTGGTCAGAAATCTGGGGTGGTTGTGGATAACAACAGAATTTTACATGAACAATTTATATGGATCTCCACAGTTTTTGGAGTAATGAACAGGCTGCATGCAGAAATGGAATAATTGAAATGCAAATGGATCTTGTTCAAAAACAGACCATTAAAATGTATTATAAGGACTAAAAACACTGTATTTTGTCTCTCACAGACATGCTCAAAGACAGCTCTGCAGTGTTTAGAATTACTTGTTCCCTATTTCGTATTTTTGTAATGACTAGTTAATTATATTTAACAGATTCATTTGATTATTTGTACAGCAGCTACCCACAACAATTTGCTTCTGAGATTGAATAAATACACACAAAAAAGTTATCAGCGATTATAAAAACACTGCATTTTGGTGCATCCAATGTCGGCATGAGAACAAGTCTCACGCACACCTCTCTGCTTTTCTTTCAAAAAGAAAATCCTTAGTATTTCTGCTAAAACAGAATCAAACGCAGCAGAAACGTGTACATCCATGGGAGCTGCCTTCTTTGCAAATAAACACAAATATTGGTTGAAGCCACATGGCGACATTTGGGTTAAATGGGTAAATCTTAATCATGTCCTAGCCCTAAACTTACACATTAAAGCCTAAACTTACTTGTTAAACCCAAAGAAAATATCCCACGTGGCTTCAACCAAAATTCGTGGTTATTTTGTTTTGGCTTTTCAAAACATATTGGCATAAAATGGCGTGCGTATCATATAGTTTTATGGCTTTTGACATTTCATTGAATAACTATGTTTTCTTGAAAGACTGTGTTGAGCTAAATTGTAGATAACACTAAATAACCCTTTTTTTTAACAAATCAACTGAGTTTCACAAATAAAAAAGTATTTTTTCTTCTGTAACAATTAGAGATGAGTTATTACTGTGCTTACAAATGTCTGAACATAAACATGACTCATCCACGATGACAAATTTCCCTGTGATACAAACGAGCTTTTCTTATTCACCCTACTTTCCAGCTGTGACATCCTTCAAATCTCTAACGTGAAGCCGATTTGATAAAGTCGATTCTTTTTCCGTCGGAATGTGGGTCGGATTCCGAGCTCCACTGCGCTCACCTGTCACTGTGAAGCCTTCCACATCGGCCTGTCCACGTCTGAGTGACACCGACGCACCTCTACACACATCCTGATCCAGTCACACTAATAGAGTCGGTCAGACACTACACTGATTGATTGTGTGTGTGTGACGGACATGACTGGATTCAGACTCGACGTTGATGGACTAAGCTTCCATCAGCGCTGAAAAGTTGACCGTGTGATATCATGACAGTGGGCACAGGTCTGAGTAGTGTGTTTGACCCTGATAAGACTTTTGAGCCCAAACTTAAATACACCTCAGTCATCCCCTTCAAAGTCTCTATTTCGGTTTATCACAGCAGTCTTTCTCAAACTGTTTCTTTACGATAACATTTGTGGTTTACATGCAGTTTCTGGTGGTGCAGTTGAGGTGGATTTTTTGCAGTAAGAATGTCACACTATAGAGTTTTATGTTGGTTAATGCAAGAAGAAACTGAATTTAGGACTTCTTAAGGCTTTTTATGACAACAAAACACAAACCAAAAACTCACGAGCTGTAACCTACAGAATGTCACAATGCAGCTTCGATTCCAAAGGGCTTCTTAAGATATTGTTTTATATTTTTCTGCAACTAGGAAAAATGTAACAAATTAACAAAGAAGAACGCAATTTATACAACAACCAAGCATTCCATCTATTCCGTCAATCAAATAACAGCAGAAACACACCAATTGTGTTATAGTATTGAAAATTTTCCAACAAAGCTGTGTGAAATGGATTGATAAATCTGACAAAAATTGCTTCATTAAAAATGTAAGACCTGTTCAAACATTTTTAAGAACTACAACGGCAAATGTAAGACTTTTTAAGGCATTAATTCAAACTTTTCTAGTTAAGACTTTTTTAAGATGCTGCAGAAATATGGGACAACACGAAAGACATTACACCCAAATGTATTTTACTTCAACTGGGACTACAAGATCAGGCCCTTACATAGCTCTAACAAATAACAATAAATCTTGGACTGAACAAGATTTTAAAAGAATTTACAGAAAGATTTGTTCTTCTACTTCTAAACTTGAAGTAACAGCTTTAAGCCTAAAAAATGTTTCAAATTTTGAATTTTTAGGTCAAGTTTACTCAAAAAGCAGAGGTTTTCAAAATTCCCACAGCAAAAACTTCTGTATGGAAAATATCAACAAAATTACCAATTACATTTAACTGCCCCAAATATGTGTAATTTTAGAAAACAAAATGCCTTTTTTATATTTGTATAGATATATTTGTATATCTATATCTATAGATATCTATAGATATAGATATTTGTATGGTGCCCTGAGTAGCGCGGCAGTCCCAGGTTTTTCAAGCTACACAGGTGCAGTATCATTACAAATTCGCAAATCTCTCTTTAAAAACTCAATTTAACGAGCAAGCGACTCCAGATCCATGTACAGTTAGCTCTTGAATGTTAGCATGACATTTGTAAGTGTACCGATATTCAGTGGCCTGATATTTACCTATATTTCTAATAATAATGCATTGGATTTATATAGCGCTTTTAAGACACCCAAAGACGCTTCACATTCTGCATTATTCATTCATCTCATACTGGGAAGTGGTAAGCTACTATTATAGTCACAGCTGCCCTGGGGCAGACTGATGGAAGCGGGACTGCCATTTTGCGCCATCGCCCTCCAACCACCACCAACCATTCATACACACACCAGATCCATACTAGACAATGTAGGTGAAGTATCTTAGTAGCCTAAGGACACAACAACAAGTTTCTCCTCTGTTTGCCCCACTGTGGCACCAGGGGTTCCTTCTGATCTGACGAGATCAGGCTTTGGAAAGCTGGGAAAGCTTTGAGCATACAAATCCCTTGATGGGTTTGAATATGTGTGCAGAAAAGCACATGGTGAGTTACTATGACAAGATTTTTGTGTAAGTTGTGTTAACTAATTATCAATTATCAGTGGAGAACTAGACTCACAGTAACCTGCACCTGTGGCATTATTTGTGCTCGAATTCGAAGTGTGGCTCCGCCCCTTCAAGTGACTCTGAACGGGTCTATATGAAAAGATTACATAATAAAAGGTTTGCAATGCATTTCCCTAGAGGAAGTTTCATATTAACAGCTTAAAGTGCACATTTTCTTTACTATTTAGGAAGGAGGGAATGTTTATTAAGGACAATGTACAATTTTTTGCATTAACCACAAAGGCGGACATGCTTGCACCAGATTAGTGTCTCACCCTTTTACCAGTTTTATAAAATACAATCCTAAAGTGACAGAGTTAGGCTTATAACAATTGCTTGTTTTGCATTTAGATGTTTTTAACTATGATTAATGATGTCTACAGACATCATTAACTTCTAAAAATGTCAATATTACTTTTATTCAGAACCCCCTCGAAAAAGAGATGGCAAACATCACAAGGGGCTATCTTTAATAAAATAAAAATAAAAATAAATGTTTTACAATCATGCTGTGATATAACAATGATTATTAATTAATCCAGTGCTTAAAGTGAATAAAAAAAAAAGTGCTTGTGTTGTCCAAAAGAAGTGCCAGTATGGTGTTAAGGTGGTTTTCCCATCAAGATGGTCCCCTCATTAGCTTTTGTGATTGATCGTGGCCTACCAAGCTTTCCGCGAAAAATACTTACAATTAATTCGGCTGTGTTTAGGCATAATAGGCTCACTTCGGCACTTATAAGCAGCATTTCCTATTGAGTTTATTTTTATGAGGTTTTCTATAGCCTACATTTTTATACAGTTTAAATGTCTGAATACTTAAGATCAGACAGTGAACCGTGTGTTTTGTCTCTGAAAACATGCTAAAGACTTTATAAATACATTTAAAGAACTGGATTAAACCAATAATCTCATACTTTGCAAATTGTGAACATTCGAGTCTTTTTTTTTTTCATATTTTTTTTTATTCAGTTGGGTTAATCTTGTTTACCTCATGTGTTAAAGGCCTGCATTGTGCTGCTACAGATTCGGTTAAGATTTGGTGGTTCTCAGAAGGTCAAATATTTATAGGGTGTTCTTTGTGGCACACAGTTGAAAACACATCTCTAGAAATAGCTGTTTTTTCTTCATCATTCACCACTCACAGATCACACTGACCCTGTTTGTCTTATCAGTCTCCATAGAAACGATCTAAACTGCAAAACTAGAGCAACGTGAACCAGAAAACAAGAGTTTAAAGATGTAAAGATAACTAACTTTACAACCTGATAGGCCAGTGCAATGACAACTTAAACTGGGTCTGTGAACTTCAATGTAGGTTTGCAATTAATACTACAATTGTCTAATAACCTGTAAAAAGAAAGTACAACAGAATCAACACAGGAGAGCATAAATGTAAGGGTAAAATGGATGTTTAACTGTCATGTTGTAAATATATCATGCTAGCAACCATAATAGTTAACCTTTATAACACAGTAACAATGAAACAGAAGAACACTGTCTGCTTTACTGGCAACTACTCGGCCTTAAATAAGTTATTGAATGCATTTACGTAGCCCAATGTGGACCAATGTGCTCCTGAGGAAGTTTGCACAGAACAATGAGCCTATACTTTGTCTCACGTTGACGTACGACTGTGGAGCGCAGGACAAAGCCTTGAGACTGAACACAGCAGTCTGAACTTTTCTTTGTGCGTCTGTGGGTCCTATCACTGTAAAATATTGGCGTACAGCATGCGCAGTAATCCAAACCAAGCCCCCAAAGTGTGGCCAAGTTAGACGAGGAACTTACCAGCTCTCCTTTCCCTCGAGACGCCCCTCCTGCCCAAACTCTGGCTCCACAAACCCAGGCTTGGTTTCATCTAACGGATAATTCACTCGGTGGCTTTGTCGCCGGACGTAACACTTTAGATAAACTTTTTCCGAGATTGGTAAAACTTCTTCTTTCCTCAGTCTTTCCTTCCTCCTCCCCTGCCTCCCCCGCGGTCACGACACAAGTCACTTCCGCGAACAAATGGTAACGTCATCTGGCGGCCGCACTACTGTGCGCGCTTCTGTGCGTAAAACTGCTCCAACTTTGCACCTGGCCTTTTCAGAGAGCTCTGCACAAGGAAAAGTTGGCTCAAAGAGGACTTAAGCCTTTAACCACACAATCTACCACAAATAAGAACCTACTTTAGCCTGCACGTGACCTCGGACAACAGCAAAAAAAACATTATATATTACATTAATACTGCTCCAAAAATAAATGTACTTTTAATATTTCTCATTTCACCCTGATTTGTATTATTGCTAGGTAAAAATGTCCAACAGCATAATAAAGCCACATTAATCTATATGCACAAGCACGCATAAACAAAATACAAAACAACAAACCCATAGTTGTTTCTGTATCATAAAAGATAATCAGACTATCAGATCTGGCCATCGGGTTACACATTACAGATTCAGAGACAAACCAGTTTGTTTTTGCATTACAACACGCCACCCAGAGACAGTTTAAAGAACAGCTGGTTGATTTTCTGTGATTTGTAGACTTCCAGCCAGTAGAGGCACACGAGTCCTGCAGTTCATAAATAAATGGCACTGTTACTGTCCATGAAAAGAATCCAGGACTCTCCGTAAGCTGCTGCCTTTAATAGCGTGCATACTACCTGAAATAAACAAGACACTATAATATGTAAAACGCCTTATTTTTAGTCTAATTCATTCATTTCCGCGTTAGAAAAAATGTCTCTCCGGTGATTGGTTAAACGCACGCCTCCCAGCAACATTCTCGATTGCGATTGGTCCGCGTGGCCTGTGCGTTACGAAAGTCACGGGTAACAACAACCGGTGTAGTGCAGCTGCTGCTCGTGTGAAGGATATGTAACTACACCGGAGGACATGAGGAGCAAAGTAAGTGGGATTCACGAACCATTTGTGATTTTAGTAACAAATCATCGTCTGCGTAAAGGCGTTAGTAAAATACACTTGTGAAACGCTTTGAAATGGTGATGTAATGGAAAGCACAATGAGGAAGAGAGCTTGTCTTGAATCAGTCATGAACCATTACTTACCTGATTATTAACTGTGCTGTAAAGAAAATCTACCTGCAAGAAAGCCATGATATAAATAATGATTAAAAAGCAATGTTAGCTAGATCTGTTTGTATTTCCCTTGCCAAAGTAAAAACTGATTTCTCACAGGTGGGCACGTCCTGAGATGAACCTGGGGCAGGACCATTGGCTTGGAAGAAGCTGTGTATTTGGACTCACTACATGGGGTTTTAATGTTAATGTAAGATGCTTTACTTGCTTGTCAAAGGTCAACAATCACGTAAACTGCTTGGTATGTCTTGAGTTCATTGTAATAACCACTGAGTAGAAGGGGAAGCTGTATGCTATTTTGTCAGTAATAAATTGTTATTATAAGACTAAATCATAGGAATGGGAAAGGTGTAATCAATCAAAGTGTATTTATAGTGTTTTTCTTACTTTGCTTGTATCTAAACCTCATAACTTGACATTATTATTTTCTTCACTCTCCATCCATACAAGTATCTTTATCAATCATTAACCTTTACTTATATAGCCCTTTACACACAAAAAGTGGCCACAGTGCTTCCCAGTAAAACATAAAATGCATATACCATAGACATAAAATCAATAAACAGTAATAATACAAGAGATAATAGACATGTTTCTACATTACTGAATGTCAAAAGCCATCCTTAACAAATGTGTTTTGAGCCTTGATTTAAAAAGGCTATAATGGATGTCAGGGTAAAGTTGGTTCTAAAGCCTGGGACCAGCAACAGAGAAAGCCTGATCACCCCAGTGTTTCAGCCCAGTTCTAGGAACCTCAAGTAAGCTGGTTTGTTGACCTTAAGACCTGACTTGGGTTTCAAACTTAAAATAAAATGGCGCAAAGCTGTTAAGAGCCTTTAAAAACAAATTAACATTTACAGTTTCTTCTAAAAGAAACTAGAAGCAAGCGAAGTTCAAAAAGGACTGGAGTGATGTGCAGATGTCTTGGAGTGTTAGTTAAAAAACAAACTGCAGCATTTTGCACAAACTGAAGGCAGACTTGGAAGTGCATTGCAGTAATCTATTCCAGAGCTAATAAAAGCATGAATAGTCTTTTTCCAGGTCAGCAATATGGAATAAAATCT
>CM076413.1:3443990-3457504 GCA_038363315.1 Mugilogobius chulae | reverse complement strand
CGTTTCAAAAGCTTACGTGAGATCTTCAAACGCCAAAGTGTATCTATACCACTGTATATAGTAAAATATACAGAATACCACACACACACACTGCAGCAGAGTTTCCTCTCAGTTGTGACGAAGGTAGAGCTGGGCATTAAATCGAATTTTAGATAATTTTGTGATAGTTGCTTTGAAGATATGCAAAAACAGAATATTGAGTTTACAGTTTACAGTAAAAACAACTTCAAAAAATTGTTGTTTAAAAATATGAAGACAGTTGTAAATGTTCAAATAAAGGTAGAAGGTGAAATTTTATCAATTAATCACTTGTGTTTTAGTTGCCAGCTTTTTTTATAAGTTCGAAAGCACATGAAAATCTTTGTTTTGTTGCATTTTGTCTGCATGAATAGTAATTTAGCCTGCAAGTCTCTAAGTTTGTGGTCTTGTGAGGGCAGTTTGGGTCAAATATTTGGTCACAACATTGAGACACTCACTGGTTTTGAGAAAGGGAAACCTTTTAGTCGACTAATTCAGTGGTTCCCAACCGTTTTTGACTTGAGTACCCCCTAATCATGATCTCAAACACGGCATACCCCCTCTGTTGTATGTATTTTATATTTACGGATACATTTATAAATTTAAGCCATTGCATTTTATTGTTTCAATAATTTCCATGTCAAAAATGCTTCCTAACTTGTAAAATGTCAAATGTGGTACAAACTATTTGTTCCTACATTACAATACTTGCAATTTTACCATTCATCCCTGACAAATGATCGCATACGTCTGAATATCTTATTGGATAATGCCAAAAAATATCGAGATATCTATTTTTGTCAGTATCGCCCAGCCATAGACGAAAATTGAAAACCTGACAATAGCAACCTGACACAGACTGTGGAGACTCTGCTGAGGCTAAAACATTAATAATGACAGAAATAAGATGTAATTGGAAGCAAAACATATATAAAAGCTTAAAATTAGTCAGTAGAAAATAATATAAACCAAAATTCTCCAGGGCAGCTTCGTGCATTGAAAGACTTCCGCCTATAGATAGTTTACTTTGGTCATTTAGTAGACTGACAGTTTTATTAACAGACCACACACACACACCGCAGCTTTCACTCTTCCACCTGTTGCCGATTCACCATTTTGGCTGCTTAATTAAATTCTCTTGACCACATCCCAGCTGCTATCAGACAGTAATAGACTACATTTAACACTTTGAACCACTTTTCAACCGAGCGCTGGCTCTTTAGGCTCTGATCCTTAAATTGTTGTTTATTATAATGTGTTTCTGCTGCATAAGAACTTAGTCACACGAAGCAGGAGTTTTTTTGGTGACACAAGGACGTTTATAAAACATATGTTGGGAAAATGTCTTATCCAGAACGTTTCTTCTCCACATAAGAAATTACTTGAACATAATAGCTTTTAAGTACAACTCTTAATTAGTGAGTAGTTATTAAATTAGGAATAACTGTGTAGAGTTGGACAAAAAGGCAAAACATTTATATTACGATATTCTTGGAGCTAATGATTTAGACTTTATCACAATTCATGTCAACCATCTGTTATCTGGTTTGAGGTGAAAAAAAAAAAAAACTAATATGATTTACTGCTTCAGAAAGTTCATACTTGACTGTGATTGGGTAAAAGTACAAAGACTGACCAATCAGAGAAATTGGCAGATAACGTGTCTGTATTTGAACAAACGTATAAAATAAGGTGATTGTCGCAGAGATGAGCTCACGATTCAGTTGTTATTTTTTTTGACCCCGGAATAATGGCCAGTCTTGTAATTCTGGATAATTTAGATCTGTTTGTCATGTTATGGAAGGAACTACATCTACTTTTGTTTACCTAACCTAACTTATTTACTAAGTTCCAAACTTACATTTGAGCGACTGTTTGTGAAGACAAACAGAGGGACTGGGTGGTTCCTCTGACTAAAACAGGGACTGAAAGAATGTGAGATTTATTTCTCGATACTTTCAGATCCGAAAACGTTAATGTTGATTCATATAGGGGCAGTTTGTAATGAATGTATTGAATTGTCTTCTTTGGTCTTGATCTGCCGCAGACAACAGATTGATGAACAAATTGACATTTTTTTTAAGATCGCAAATCAATAATTACACTTAAAATGGAGGACACAATATAACAAAAATTACAGTAAAGCTACTCAAAAAATATTAAGCACAAAACTAAGAAAAGTATCCCACCTGTGAGTCAATCTACACTCCAACCAATAAAGCAAAAGCAACTCTTAGTGTCAAAATGAGACCACTGTGTGTTGTCTGCTGTTAGCATATAGGAAGTGTACCGTTAGCATGCTAGTTGTTGGCATTATTTGAAGGTAAAACTCTGCTCTGGCCTCTGAAAGTTGTGAAAAGCACACATACTGTAAATGTCTTGTGGTGAAGAACGAGAAAACTAGGAATGTGTCAGGAAAGTGTGGAATTAGCTTGGACTATTCAAGTTCGGAAGTTATTACTCATTTTTTAATTAATAACATTGGATTTCATTAAGCTGGTCACGTAATTTACTGTCAAAAAGTATTGTGACACAGACGAAAAAAAACTAGAAAACTGGTGGTGAAGCTCTGACTTTCACCTCAGTTCACCCCAAACTTTATTTATTTGAGAAATCTTGCACATATCATTGTGTTTGCTTATACTGTATTATCACCTTTAAGACAACAATAATAATTGTTGCCTTGTGTATTCTATACAATACACAAAAAATAAAGAAATCGTTGTTATTCCCGTCACATGCCAGTGATCATAATGTGTTGTCATCATTTCGACTGATTATTACTATCAGCATTCTATTAAAACCCTGCATAACAAATGGATTTTCTCCACTGCGATTTGTGAGACCAATTTAATTTTATCTTATCTCATAATTAAAAAAGTGACTTTAAAGGGAAAGCACAGCAACAGAAGATCTAGCTGTATATTATAGTCATTTACTTTTCAAAAGCTAACAGCCAACAAAAACAGTCTTTAGATCTAAAGTAGGAGTTAGGATCATTGTCTTTCTGCCCTGGACCGACTTTAGTCCTTAAATGACACCTCTTTGTCGTTATCGTTGCAGTTCTTTGTCTGGCCACTGATGTCTAGCGCTGTGTTTGATCAACCAAATCCCACTACTGCAGAAGCTCAGGTCATTTGAGGTAAAACCAACAGAAGCTGCACAAAGTAGGTGAGAGAAGGTAGCTGCATTTCAGAGGAGCAAAGAGACAATGGAGGTTTTAATTGGAGAAAAGGCACTGTTATCCCTGAGCTAAGGTCACGCTCTAATCTGCTGTACATATATTTATTTATATTATAACCAGACAATACTTTGAAAAGTATGTGCTTTCTTTCAGCAATGACACATGTTCTGCAGCTCTATACAGTAAATACATTCAAAACTACAGTGTATCCAATGGTTACCTGGCGTCAAGGACTGATCAAGTACTTGACAACCAGAGACAGATTATTGAGTTTTTTTCTATCGTGACTTAGTTTGGTCTATTAGCGCCAGTGTTACATATCTGGCACAGTCTTACAGCAGTAAAGTTGTTGCCATTGTCCAGACAATGTATGAAAATGTGACTGAAATGAAAAACATTGTGAATTTCTGCAGGATCAATGAGCGAAGAAAAAAACTACTTTAATGTGAGATGAGTGTAGATTTTGGTCCAAATGATAGATGACCAATCAGCACCTTTGTTTCATTTGAGTCGCACAAATAAACTAATCTGCGGAGTTGATCTGAAACACAGGTGGGGGGCGTGGTGACCAGACCCACTCTTCACAATTTTCTGCTGGGTCATTACTCGAAAATCATGAGATCGAGATAAAATCGAACCGAATCGTCAGTTATTTGGTGGTGGGTTTTGAATCGAAAGATCAAAAACCAATGTTTTGTGAGTAAAATATGTAGTTGTAAAGTCAAACTGTGAGACAGAATATTGATATATAGCTTTAAAAAAATTGAATGAATGGGACATATTAAAAGTATTTGTTTTGTTTATGTACATGAAGGGCATTTTTTGATTGTGTTTTGAAAAGGTAAATGCTCGATATTGTCGGGTCTGGAGGGATGGTGAATAAGTTTAGAAGAATGGGCAAGTTTAGGAAAAAGGTTTGGGTAATGGTTAAGGTAAAAAAATATAACAATTTAGGCCCGATTAGCAACAGAAATAAACCCACTACCATGGCAACCAGCTCACATACGTCCCTCCGAACCAGACTATCTAGCACTAACCTTTGAAATCGAGAATCGAGATCGATCAATATGCGCATGAGCCCTGGATCCCAAGCATCCTGTTTCCATACTGGATTGATGCATCTCTACATGTTTGGAAACATTCAGTCATTTTGTCAATTCAATTTTGGACATAATTAAAACATTAACTTTGAACAGAACTCTCTAGTTAAAACCTAAAGTGCAAATCTTTTTTTCGTTTCCCTGTTTCACCAGTGAGCTTATACAGGAGAAAATGTGAATCTCTTCATTGTCTCTCTCAAGTTAAAACTAAACTGCAAATCTAACCTCAATGGTAATACTGGCCAGAAAAAAAATATTTTTCTTAAATCATGCAGCTTTAGCCAGGAATCACAAATGACACATGACACAGTTGTTTTACTGTTGTGGTAAACTGTAAGCTACTGGATTGAAGCCACGAAACTCAGGTGTTATTCCTTTCTGTATCTAAAATGTGTAATTCCACCACAATACATGATATTCTCAAGATAAATACTGCTATTTTTACAGAAACTATTAATAAACTAATCATAACCAATTTGACTACATTGTTGCTTTGGTTAAAAATGTATTCAAAAAGTCTCAGTATGCAATCGCTGACTAGTCAACTACTAATCGTACCATTCTGAATGATCAAAATAATGAATATTTAGACGTATATTTTGCATGAAGTTTCATTTCCCTATGCAGGCAAAAATACTGCAAGTGCAACAATACTGTAGGTTTTGGTAAAGCAGCTCACACAAATACAAAGTTTGCAATATTTTACAAATGCAAAGCTTCAGATGGTAAGTTTTGGTAACAGTGCATTGCTTCCATCATTCGAAAATATAAATACAGTTTACATTAGTTTTTTATTTAAAGGAGATTTATGTATTGGCTCTTGACATCTTCTCATTTTAGAAAGTGAACGCAGCAAAGCAGACTGACTTTTACAACCAAATAATGCTATATCTCATCATAAAGCCACATTCAAACAAAAATCCAACAATTTACAAAGAACCGACAAATCTTTTCCATGTAAGTGATCATTAAAAAAGCGTGATCAGGTATTTATTGTTAAATTATAATGATTTGTGTAATTATATATTGGTGTTGGTACTTTTTTTTCAATACGGTTGCTGGGTAACAGTTGTGTAATTGCCTCTATGTGTGTCATATTTGCTCAATCAGGAAGTACAAACCAAAAATGTCACAAAAATTGCCAAACTGGAGGAAAACAGGCAAACATCCTTAGTAATTTCTCATGTTTGCAATACATTTGACTGTAAAGTGTAGTTTCATTGCAACAACACTGGTTGACTGTGACAATGACGATAATGCTGCTGCAGTGAGCTGACGAGAGTCAGAGGAAACAGACGCATTTCTATTGTGTAAAGCGAAGAAGGGACAACCACATGATCCAACCTCAAAAACAAGCTGCTACACTTTAGTTCCAACGCTCACAAACACTAGTGTCTCAAAACACAAGGCTCACTGACCTTAACACACATAACAACATTAACTTTTATTGACGCACGACTGTGACTCTTCGTCTTGGAGGTGAACACTCAGCTCAGTGATAGATTGAGCTGTGTGTTTCAAACTCAGCTCTGTATCATAAGAGTTTCATGAGTTTTGCAAAAGAATCTAAGTGGAGATTCGCAGTTATAAGCACTGATTATATAGCTGTTATATGTTTGTTTTATATATCTTCATTTTGCTGTGTTTTGAAAAGGCCCAAGAAAAACTCATATCGGTCAATCTCTAGTTAATTCCATGTTAACTCCAAGTTTTTTTTTCAGATAGTTTGAATAACATAAGCAGCTCAACTGAACATATTTTGGGGCGTGGCTGCTGAGGGGAAAGTCATGGGTGAAACCCTAGGTTAAGGTATCAGGATTACTTAAGCATGAATCAATCAAAATACAACTTTGATTATGAAACGAGGAGGAAGCACTGTTGTAACAACATCAAACGCTCATAAAGTTGTGTCTACATAACTTCAGAGAAACAAGGAAGTGCTGTGTTTATCATCCACTGATATTACAAATGCTTCGTAGCTTCACTGGTTTTATATTTTTGGTCACCCTCTGCACTGGGCTCTACAATTAATCAAATTCAAATTAAAATTTTGATTATTCCTGTAATTTAATAAAAAAATTGTGTAATCAATTAATCCTTTTTTATTACCATTTGCCAAATGTACTTGGGATGATTGCAGATTAAAAAAAGGTAGAATTGCAGGAATGTTGATGTAAAAATAATATTTGCAGCACATTTTAAGAGGCATGTTAAGAGACATTTTATTTTGACATAGAATACAATAAAACAATAAAATGCAAAGTTTTAATAGAAATATATGAGAAAAAATAAAATATCCTTAAAAAAACACATCACATAGGGGGTACTCTAAGTTTTACTAAATGCCTATTTTGCAGCAGATAGGGCAATGAAGAACAAGACATACAATCGGAATATATGGTTATAAAGATAGAAATATTCACTCACCACTCACCAGTATGCAAATAAGCAGCTGTTTAGATTATCGGTGCAGTCTAACGGTCCGAGCATTAACAATTCATTGCAAAAATATTAAATCTTTCCAATAGTAGAAAGTCTTCAGCCTGATACCACTAAAATAAAAAACTCATAATGTTAAGCTGAATTTGTCTGGTCAGAAATCTGGGGTGGTTGTGGATAACAACAGAATTTTACATGAACAATTTATATGGATCTCCACAGTTTTTGGAGTAAATGAACAGGCTGCATGCAGAAATGGAATAATTGAAATGCAAATGGATCTTGTTCAAAACAGACCATTACAAATGTATTATAAGGACTAAAAAACACTGTATTTTGTCTCTCACAGACATGCTCAATGACAGCTCTGCAGTGTTTATAATTACTTGTTCCCTATTTCGTATTTTGTAATGACTAGTTAATTATATTTAACAGATTCATTTGATTATTTGTACAGCAGCTACCCACAACAATCTTGCTTCTGAGATTGAATAAATACACACAAAAAAGTTATCAGCGATTATAAAAACACTGCATTTTGGTGCATCCAATGTCGGCATGAGAACAAGTCTCACGCACACCTCTCTGCTTTTCTTTCAAAAGAAAATCCTTAGTATTTCTGCTAAACAGAATCAAACGCAGCAGAAACGTGTACATCCATGGGAGCTGCCTTCTTTGCAAATAAACACAAATATTGGTTGAAGCCACATGGCGACATTTGGGTTAAATGGGTAAATCTTAATCATGTCCTAGCCCTAAACTTACACATTAAAGCCTAAACTTACTTGTTAAACCCAAAGAAATATCCCACGTGGCTTCAACCAAAATTCGTGGTTATTTTGTTTTGGCTTTTCAAAACATATTGGCATAAAATGGCGTGCGTATCATATAGTTTTATGGCTTTTGACATTTCATTGAATAACTATGTTTTCTTGAAAGACTGTGTTGAGCTAAATTGTAGATAACACTAAATGTAACAGTTGAAGTATTTGTTTCACCACAAGGGGTCGCTAGTCTACTTTTATAATACATGTAAAAGAAACGTTTAATGTTGAGATTTTGTACATTATATATTTATTTTCTTATTATTTAGACCAAATTTATAGAGCTATAAGAGCAATAATATTAATTTAGATGTTTTAAAATGCTTAGATTACCTAAGTTCAGCTAAAGGTCACGGGAAGTACTTCCTGTCTTTTGTTTTGTCGTGCAGCGAAAGAAAGTCACGCAAAGTCGCCCGATAGAAATGCAAGCTAAAAGTCAATTAAAAGTTCATTTTCGTTTGTCCACCGGTTTGATTCATTAGCAGGCCAAAGTGGTATGTATGTGTATTATGTAATGTTTTATTGTGTGGATATATTTGTGCTACAGAAGTGTAATGCTAAGTTTATTTTTGTTGCTAGTTCTACGGTGTTGACGTGGTGTGCAAGAAAGAAACCACAGTAAACAGCAGTAAAAAGACTCTCGTGCCTCTCGTCTGTGTGTACTAATGATCAACCCGGCATAGTAGAACACTACACTGCCCGGAGAAGGCAACAAGACGGTCGGGACCGAAGCTAGCTACTAGCAAGATGGCGCACGTGCAAGAGAAGTATCATGTGCTCTGATAAAGCGCTGCAAAAATCAAGATAAAGTTATCAAGTGAAAGCTAAGCAAGCAAGCAGCAAGTTTGTGTCTTGAAGTAGCATAAGCACTTGTGAGCTGCATCTAAGATTAAAAACCGCAAGTTAAAGAGTTAACAAGTAAATGCATAACCTGCATATGAAAATATAAGTTTACAGTCAAAATGGCAGATGTCGAGAAGGAGCCAGAACAGCTCACAGAAGATGGTGCAAAGCTTAATGCACAAGACGATGATACTAATGAGCAGACACATGGAGAAGAAACTCCACAAACCTCAGTATCAGCTGAAGTACACAAGCAGAAGGTGTTCGCAGAAGTGAGCGTATACGAACACTTACTGAAAAAGGAAATCTTTACAAGAAGCTAAACTAAGTGATCTTATGAGAGAATTTGAGTGTCAGTACAAGAAGTGAAATACCACATAAACTGTTTCAGAAGATTTTTGAAAAGTAAGACACAGAAATAATCACTGAAGCTGTGCACACAATAGACACATTTCAGAGAGAAATCTGCAAAAATTATGATGAAATCAGAAAGATTGAAAGTCCTGACATTGAGATAGAAGAAAATGTGATTTGTGCTGTGCTATAAGTCAAACAGCTAAGCTAAGGCACAGTGTATTCTTGAACAAGATGGCAATCCAGAAATATTCCCTGGCCAATTCCGAGTCAGTATTTCAAAGTAGTTCAAGTAGTGTCTCTACAGATAGAACCTCTAAATCCAAGACCATGTCTGATGTGTCTAAGCGGTCATCTTTAGCACAATACAACAAAGACAAGAAGCAGCAGCTGAAGTAGCAGCCACAGAAGAAGTCATAAAAATAATGAAAACACAACTCAATGCGAGGAACAAATCAGAGAACTTGAAGTAGAGGATGCAAAGAAAAGAGCACAGTTCCTAACTGAGAGCAAACAATCAAAACAAAGTTAGAGGGAAAGAGAAAAGAAGTGAGCTACTAAAGGAAATGCAAAAGCACAATGCAGCACAAGCAAGGTTAAAAGTGTACGCTGAAGTATGACAGTAGAGAAGAAAAAGCCTGTTTTGCACTCACCAATAAAGGACAGTTGCTTCAACCACCAAGCTTTCCGAATGTGCTTCTCAACCATTCTATCCATCTAAAGTCACAGCTCCTACAAGCCACCAAGCTCCTCAAGCATCCATGATTCCAACCACAGCTCATTCTACAGAACAAGTAGCCTCCGTTGATCTGGTGAAAACACTTGCTGAAGCCATCACTGCTAACAGAATTCCAATCCCAGAACCAGCAGTCTTCACAGGTGATCCACTGCAGTATAATGATTGGAACTGTCTTTTCAAACATTAGTGATCGCAAAACCTGCCAATACATGAAAAGCTCTTCTTTTGAGAAAGTATGTTGGAGGTTCTGCAAAGAAGGCTATTGAAGGTCACTTTCTAGTTGGACAGACGCAGCATATCTTGCGGCCTGGAAATACTTGAAGACAGATTTGGAAATCCCTTTGTATAGGAAAATCTTATCGGGACAGATACAAATGTGGCCAAAAATAACTACCAAAGACAGCAAAGATTACGTGAGTTTGCAGACTTTTTAAGTAGTGTTGAGTCAGCAATCTTATGTACAAGGTTTACAGTGCTGGATGACTGTGTTGAAAATATGAGAATCGCAGCTAAGTTACCAGATTGGCTAAGTGCGCGCTGGAACAGAACAGTTACAGAGTTTCAAGATGAATATAAAGTTTTCCTGATTTCAGCTATTTGTCCAATTTTGAACAAAGAAGCAAGAATCGCATGCAATCCTATCACTTGCAAGCAATAAAACCATCTGACCTAGATCAAAAACCCTTTCTCAAAGACAAGCCTAAAAGAAGTCATGCTTTAACACCAAAGCATTGAGCACAAGCACCAATGAAAAGACGAATATGACATGTCTCTTTTGTAAGAAACCTGGTCACACACTCCACAAGTGTCGGAAAATAATGGAGAAGACAGTTGAAGAGAGAGTAAAGTTTGTGCAGTCTGAAAGTTGTGTTTTGGCTGTCTCAAGTTCGGTCATAACTCCAAAAACTGTACTTCCAGGAGTGTTTGTGATAAATGCCAGAAGCCACACCCAACATGTCTACATCAAGATAGAGAGAAAAGACAAAGAACAAAGACCCAAGACAAATCAAGAAATTCCAAAGACAAATCAAGAGACAGAAAATGTGTCTAATCAACAAGAACCAAAACAAGAGTCTAAACAAGTTACATCAAACAGAGTAGTGCAGCAAAAGTCACAAGGTTGTACTTCCTCAGTCATTCCAGTCTATATATCCACTGTAGACAACCCACACAAGGAGAAACTGGTGTACGCCTTGCTTGATACTCAAAGCGACACAACTTTCATCCTAAAAGACACAGCAGAGTCACTCAATACTAGCTCTGAACCAGTCAAGCTCAAGATCTCCACGATAACGTCTAAAACCAAGATTGTTTCCAGTCATAAGCTAAACGACCTACAAGTGAGAGGCATTAACTCAGAAACAAGAGTCAAGTTGCCAACAACCTACACTAGAGACTATATTCCTGCCAACAGATCTCATATTCCTAC
Source organism: Mugilogobius chulae (assembly GCA_038363315.1). NCBI lineage: Eukaryota > Metazoa > Chordata > Actinopteri > Gobiiformes > Gobiidae > Mugilogobius > Mugilogobius chulae. Next base: position 3,446,574 of record CM076413.1, on the reverse strand, counting down.
AAACAAGACAGCTGAGAATTGGTCTCATTTGAAGCATTTATCAAAGGAAATGGCTCCCAAACTTGACTGTGAAGTTGGTTTGCTCATAGGCTATAATTGTCCGCAAGCTCTACTCCCTTTAGAAGTAGTCAGTGGTGAAAGAGACCAACCATTTGCACAAAAGTCCCTGCTTGGTTGGAGCATTATTGGTTACAGCCACTCTGAAGGTGTATGAAGATGAGATTGGAGTCAGCCATCGTGTTATCGTGAAGCAAGTCATGCCAGCTGTTGAGTTGTCTCCAGAAATAAAAGCCGAAGTCCACTTTGTGAACAGAAACAAAGTAAAAGAAGTGATTTCTCCAGCAGATATAATCAAAGTATTGGAAATGGATTTTGTTGAACGGACAATTGAGGAAGAAGCGATGTCACAAGAAGACTTGATGTTTCTGTCTAAAATAAAAGAAGGCATAAGACAAAGACCAGATGGCCATTTTGAAATGCCATTACCCTTTAAAGAAGAAAGACCTAACCTGCCCAACAACAAGGTTTGTGCAGAACACAGGCTTAAATGTCTAGAAAGGCGTTTGAGAAAAGACAAGCGTTACTACGACGACTACGTAGCATTTATGCAGGACATAATAACAAGAGGCGATGCTGAAAAGTGCCAGAGGATGAGATAAGCAACCAACCAGCCTGGTACATTCCTCACCATGGCATATATCATCCTCAGAAGCCAAATAAGATTCGAGTTGTTTTCGACGCCTCAGCTAAGTTCCAAGACACATCGCTGAATGAACATCTCCTGACAGGACCAGACCTGACAAACACTTTAGTAGGTGTTCTGTGTCGTTTCAGGAAAGGACAAGTGGCCATCATGTGCGACGTCGAGCGCATGTTCCACCAATTTCATGTTGCTCCACAAGACCAAGATTACCTCCGTTTCCTATGGTGGGAGGATGGCAACATGGAACAACCACCATCAGTGTTTCGTATGAAGGTCCATTTGTTTGGCGCAGCGTCCTCACCTGGATGCGCAAACTTCGGGCTCAAGCATCTAGCCACTCAAGGCGCTAGCAAGTTCAGTCAAGCTGCTGTGAAGTTCATACAACGTAACTTCTATGTAGACGATGGTCTGGCAGCTGTAGACTCAGAGCAAGAAGCTATTCAGCTTGTAAAAGAAGCCAGAGAACTTTGTGACACAGGGAAGCTACACCTGCACAAGTTCATCAGCAACAGCAAAGAAGTGATTGATACAATCCCCAAAGAAGAATGTGCAGCAGGAGCTACCAATCTGGACCTGGCGTTGGGAGAACCAAAGATGGAACGTGCCTTAGGAGTCCAGTGGTGCATAACTTCTGACACATTCAGCTTCAAAGTTGACGTTAAGAACAATCCCTTGACTAGAAGAGGAGTGTTATCTACAGTGGCATCTATATTTGACCCACTTGGATTTGTCGCCCCGTTCATTCTGGTTGGCAAAAGAATTCTTCAAAGAATGTGTCAAGAGAAGCTGGGATGGGACGAGCCGCTTCCACCAGACCTCAAGCCCCAATGGGAAGCCTGGTTAAAAGACCTCCAGAACTTGTCCATAATAAAAATACACGTTGTTATGTACCATCAACATTCAAGCAAGTCCAGCAGTACGAGTTACACACTTTTTGTGATGCTAGTGTATCTGGTTACGGTGTATGTTCGTACCTGAGAACTGTATCGAAGTCAGGAGAAGTGCAGTGCACCCTTGTAATGGGAAAGGCCAGAGTTACTCCTGCAAAAGTGACAACCATCCCAAGATTGGAGCTCTCAGCCGCAGTGGTAGCTGCCAGAACTGCAAGCTTCCTGAAAAGAGAGTTAGAGATCCAAGATCTTCAAGAATACTACTGGACCGATTCAAAAGTTGTTCTTGGTTACATTAACAATGACGCAAGACGATTCCATGTATTCGTAGCCAACAGAATACAGAGAATTAGATCAACTACAGAACCAAGTCAATGGCGATTTGTTGCCTCTGAACAAAATCCCGCTGATCATGCATCACGTGGAGTCATGACAAAGGAACTAGTGCAGTCTAACTGGTTCACAGCACCAAGTTTTCTATGGCAAAAAGAACTGCCTCAAGAAGAAGTTCAAGTGAAAGAGGTTAGTTCTGAAGATCCAGAACTCAAAGTTACAGTTTTCAGAGTGAAAGCTAAAGAGGAAAGGTCTATTGTAGATCGATTGCAAAAGTTTTCTGACTGGAAGAGACTTGTGAAAGCAATAGCAAGATTACAGCGACTTGCAATTGCGCAAAAAATTCACAGAAATTGTCCAATGAAAGCAGCACGTTGGAAGAAAGAAAACAAGCGGAGGAGTTCATAATACGCTCAGTGCAAAAGGAAGCATTCAGTGAGGAAATAAGTCTCTACAGAAAAAAGAAATCAAAGCTCACTCAAAGCTTCATCAGTTAAGTCCATTCCTCGACGAGCAATGTCTTGAGGGTGGGAGGAAGACTCACAAGAGCGTCACTTCATCCGTATGTTAAACATCCAGCCATACTTCCAAAAGAACATCATGTATCCCGTCTACTCATCAAGCACTTTCATGAGAAGATTTATCATCAAGGGAAAGA
>CM076413.1:3427166-3442990 GCA_038363315.1 Mugilogobius chulae | reverse complement strand
TTCAGCTCGCGGCGTCTGGTCTGCTCCGTGCCGTGGGCTCCTCTCTCCGCGGCCCGGGTCTCCTCCTCCGGTCGTCCGCCCGGGAGGCACGGACGACGGTCCGCCGTTTCTCCAGCAGTCCACGCCGTTAACCGCCGCCACTTCTGGGTGCACGGTTCGCCGGTCCGCCCTCGCCTCTGCTCTCGCCGCAGCCGCGGCTCCTCCCCTGCTCCTGCCTTGGCCTCCGCCGCTCCGTCCAGCTGCGCAGCTGGTGACCATTACAATTAAGGCAAGGTTAAACCTCTCCATTGTCATACATTCATTCATACGATCATTTTTCTTCTCAATTAATCCTCGTGGCTCCTTACATGCATTTACCCTCTTTACAGCCTCAGAGCATGACGTTTTACTTCAATTACACTTTCGGGCAACTGTTTGACCATGCACTCTTTGCAGCAGACGCAATAGGTTCAATTTCTCCAAATGCACAGTGCGCCTCGTATTCACGTTTTCTTTTTGCAGTAGGTGCGTGCATCTCCCCCCTTTGTGGACCTTCGTGTCATGGCGGTTCTTGTCAGCAAAAACAGCTAGAAGAGTTTTCAGACGCACCCGATAACATAGTCAAGCCATGCCTCTTCTGGCAAATCCCCACTGAAAATTAAACTGCACTTTTCTTAATTAAAACAAATGGGACGGACACTCAAGAATTGCATCCAAATTCAAAGTTATTCTCGTTCAGCTTGACAGGCACTCCAGTGACTAGGGCGTGCCGTTATTGAATCTCAATTTCAGTTATGTTCATTGCTAATTGTTATCAAAAATCAAGTAATTGTGACTATTAACCTTGACTCATAAGTAAGTTTGTACGCCTCAGATTCAGATTTCCTTGAGTCTTGAAAGTGGATCCCAGACTGTTTCCTTACAACTGTGCAATACATTTACAACAGTAGAGCTGTGCGATATTGACAAAATAATATGTATATATATGCGATAATATGTTAATCCAAAAAAAAAAAAAAAAAAAAAAAAATCCCAAACATGTCTTTACACAAATTAGTTTGCCCCTTTTTCTTGTAATTTCTCATGTTTTGACCAAATATAATTCTAAATAATCCTTTGCTCAGAAAAAATGCAAGTAAACGAGATGTTTAAAAAAAAAAAAAAAAAAAATTGTTTTCAAATACTTCTTACACCACTTTGGCTGACACCACAGAGTTTTTTATTGACTAAACGATTTTGAAGCAAAATGTGAAAAGAAAAATGAAAGGAAATCTTGGCTTTTCAATGCTATTTTAGTGTTTTCAAACTGCTCTTTTTGAAGACTTTTTTTTATTGCACGATATACTCGATATTCAATTTTTACATATCTTCAAACGACATTGACGTATTATCTAAAATTCGATATATCGCCCGGCTCTATACAACAGTCCACCATTTTTATAGGATAGCTCACGCATTTGATGTCTTCACTCTCTGCATTCAAGCGCTAAAGCTCTGCACTTTCTATTTCTTATTGACGTCGTACAGCATTCGAATGTTCAGTTGATCCCATGTTAAACCAAGGAGAATTTAAATGCTAAATGCCGAAAATGGCATTAAGTCTTAGTCTGACACTACAGTGTGGCAGATAAATTTACCAGTGCTGACCTAGTAGTTGATTGTGCTGTTCCACTGTTTTGTTTCCTTAATTATTTTGTCTATGTATTCCTATGGAAGTTCTGCTAAACTGACAACAAACATGGCGGATTTGCTATTATTTCCATGGTGACCACAGATGCTTCTTGAGCCTAATTAGTTTGGATGATCGTGTTTCCAATTCCGTTGTTAGGGTAATATTTAAGCAAAGCGTCCAGTCATGACAAAGTTCGTTCTGGACAAGACAGATGTGCACTGAGCTAGTTTAGTGGTTATTCTAAGGCCACTCTGAACACTTTCCCTTACAATGTTTCTTCTCCCCTCTTCCAAACCAGTCCTTGTCCAGCTCTTATCACCTGTAGCACCAGTTTAGCTCAAGTCGGTGGTTCCGGGAATCTTTAGAGAGTATAGGTTTCTGTATGCTCAAGCAAGAAGTCTTCTAAAACACACTGCAAACACATGTTTATTTTTATTCATAATTTGAACTTTCCACTAACATCTGCAAATTGTGTTTCTTTTCATCATAGTCAAGCGCCCCTGCCAGTGACCTCACCTTCATTCCTTGTTTCTCAACCCATGATGACACGTTTCACAGCCACATTCATCAACAACTCCCCCACGTCTTGTCACTCTACAGAGTATTCACCTCCATTCTTATTCGCGCGGCCAGCGGCAACTTCCCACCATCCCATCGGAAATTGTCCTATCAGGATCACCGCTGCGAGAGTATTTTCCTTGTGTTTTGCAATCCATATCCACTCATTTCAGTTTCACTCCCAACAGTCGCTAAACGCCATTTCCACCCGTTACCCTTCTGAATCTGCAAAGCATCAGTCAAATGCTCACCTTCCCCTCTGGACTCCTCCCTCCCGGATGCCACACCCTCAAGTTTTGGGGGGTTTATTAGGACAGATGGCCCCTTTTCCTTCGTCCAAAGTATCTACGCTCTATAATTATTCCCATCGCTGCTCTCTGCGTGTGTGGGGCCATTCGTGGAAACGCAAACATATCACGTGCTCTGTGTTATACTTGGCTGTCATCAAGACTGTAACAAGTCCACTCCTCCTCTTGCTCTAACATGCCCTGTGTGGCATTACCTGGCAGGCTTAAACAATCTTGTTCTCATAGCCTGTCTCATTGCGATCTGCCCTCCAGCAACTTAAGTCCATGACCTCCTCAGCGCTCTCACCCATACTTTGTCTGCCCAATACCTCTTCCCTCCATCTTGGCTGTCCTACGCTCGTTCACTCTTCGTAAGTCTCAAGCATTTACTGGTGGTGGTCTCTCTCGCATGCATGTTTTAGGTTCTGACGTTGCCTCATCCACTGCACTTTCGTTCTCTTTAGCGTCCTCTCCAGCCAACACTGGCTCCTCGTCAGCCGCCCATGTCCGGCTTAGCTCGCTTCTCTATTCACTGTTCATTTCCTTACCTTGCCTCTCACTCCTCCTCTACCTCAAGCTCATAAGCATTCTTGCAATTCAAGCACACCCTATCCAGTCTCTTCCATCTGACTAAACTCAAGCGGCCTGGCTCCATGCATTGCTCCTCTCTTCTCTCCGCATTCTGGCCCTGTTCATCATGTCATCACTTGCCATCACTCCTCACATAGGAGGCTTTGTTTCAATTAATAATTCATTCATTTATGCTCATTCATTCATGCATTCATCCATCCGTTCACCCATTATTACCGTTAGTCCACGACTTGCCTCAATCTCGTGCCCTGTCCTTCTCAGCTTACCTGTAGGTCCACCCGGATCTTCCCTCCATCTAAGCTTCCCTACGGTCATTCACTCTTGCCCTGGAACTGGTCTTGTACTATACCTTAACTCCCCAGCATGCATCATCCCTGAATCTGCTCCCGCTCCATTTCTTAATCTACCACGCCCTTTATTGACAGGAAATCTCACATCCTCGACCTACGCCGCCACTCAAGGCATCTCCTCACCTGCTCTCCAGCAACTCTGGTCCTGGTCCTCCTCAGCTACTCTGTATGTCCGCCTAGATTTCCCTTCATCTAAGCTGCCCGACGTTGTTCACTCTTCGCCCTGCTTCGTCTGCCGCCTCCTCTGGTGCCTCCACAGCCGCTCTTGACCTCTCCTTCGCGGTCCTCTCCAGCCAATGCAGGCATCCCATCAGCCGCCCACGTCCGGCTCTTCTCATCAGCCGCCCATGTCCGGCTAAGCACTTAACCTACACTTCAATTCACCGTTCATTTCCTTTCCTAGTCTCTCATTCCCTCACGCTGCAATCCCGTAATCTGGCATCTCCAATCTAGCCTCTTAAAATAAAGTGTACATTCACCCTCATTCATTCATCCGTCCATCCATTCATTCATCTCTGGCTTGCATAATAGGAAGGAAGGATGGAAGGAAGGAAGGAATGTTTATTAAGGACAACGTACAATTTTGCATTAAGCACAAAAACGGAGATGCTCGCACCAGATTCTAGCTTACAGCTAATTTACATCTGTAATGCCTTCCATCTCCAGCATGCATCATTCCCGAATCTTCTCCCGCTCTATTCATCACATCAGGATGGCTCATCATAACATATTCGATTGATCATCGCATTCATTTAAACTCCATCATTCTCATGGCAATTGGATTGGCTTTTGTTCTTTTATGCATATGCTCATCTGCATTAATCAGTCAGTTCTAATTTGATTTGGTTTGATGTTTGTACCCGTACCTATACCTGTACGCCATCCGCATCACGGTGAGTTCTCACATTTTATCCTTGCTTCCTTGGCCCTGGCCCTGGCCTCCCCTTTTTTGGGGGGAAAGACCTCTTCTATTCGCACATCCACTCCAATTCGCTGATCAGCACGGAGGTCTTCGCCAGGGTCTGAGCGCCAAAACCTTACATAACAATAAAGTCTTCTCATAATTTGCTTTTGTCTGTTTGAGTCTCTCCAGGTTGAAATGGAGCTTAAGCGGATGTTCAGCCTGGGAGACTTACCTGCAGCTTCATCGTCCTGTCTCATCTCACCTCCAGCTCCTCTCTTCCTCCCTGCAGCAGGCTCCTCCTTCAGATCCCCTCTCGCAGCTAATCAAGCCCAGCCGGTCTATTTAAATCCCTCGCCTGCAGCTGCGCCCCTGCTACTCAGTTCGGCACGCCCCACCTCCACCCCTTCTCCTCCCTTCACCTAGTAGTTCATCCCTCTTCAGTCCTAGGACCACCACCAGGTCGCAGGCCCGGGGGGAAAGACCTCTCCTATTCGCACATCCACTCCAATTCGCTGATCAGCACGGAGGTCTTCGCCAGGGTCTGAGCGCCAAAACCTTACATAACAATAAAGTCTTCTCATAATTTGCTTTTGTCTGTTTGAGTCTCTCCAGGTTGAAATTCACCCGGCGATAGAGCTCTAGGGTTAAGAAGAAAAAGGTAATAAGTTCAACTGTGTGTGATTTCAAAAATACACTACAGATTAACATTATTTTTTAGGCAGAAACCTTAGGCGGGCCAGACGTTCACTGATGTAGGCTATTGCCCAAAAAACAAAATTGTTTGAGTATTGAATACAAAATGTAAATTAATTAATTTTATCAACACTATTTGCTGCTTTATAAACGATATTTTAAAAAATGGATGTGGTCATGGAAAGAGAAGAGAATCTGTCCTTATTTTAAGTTTTTATTCTTCATGATTTTGATTTTATTTTGCTGGTTTTGTTGTTTACCAATAGTAAGTCAAAAGCCTACATGCTGGATTGTGTGCAGCACTTTGGCAGCTTGTGAAATCTGCTTTAATAATAATAAAGTCGATTTAGATTTGCTGATCATTTCTATATTTTTCAGAAGTGCCAGAGTTTGTTTGTGTGAGATTCCAGACCTTTCCGCTGCTTTTGGGCGACACCAGAAACGTCATGATCCTGTCGACCAGATCTGAGTGTGTTCCCTTCTTCTCCAGGTCCAGAACCTCGCAGACCAGCTTCAGTTTGGTGTTGGTGTTCCTGCAAAACACAGAACAACAGAACACAGGGTTCGTACAGATTGTATGCTATGATTTTCCATGACTTTTCCAAAACAATTGTCTACATTTCCATGACTTATTCACACATACGTTTCAATTAAAGATTTATTTTCATTAACTTATTAAGGCATAAACATATTAATTTCACAGACTTCTAAATATACATAACAAATGAAAATGTTCTAAACTTGGGTCAGTTACAATACAGTCTGATTTCAACAGAAAATCTTTTTATTTGTACACAGAGGACAAATTTCTTGACATATCAGCTAGTTTATTAAAAAGATAATAAAAATGTAGCTATATGGAAGTATGTAATTTGTGACGTAATTTCCATTTTACCTTGACATTTCTGTGTTATCTTTAAACCTAATTAAAACTATTTTAATAAAATGAGTGGTTATCTACTGAACTAACTTAATATAAAGTCCTGAATAATAACATTTCATAATATTTGACAGCAGCCTAGTATGATTAGTTTTTATTTGTGCTTGTGTGACAGAGGCAGGTAAACCAGGTGCAATACAGCAGCAGCACATCAGACTAACTTTAGCTGTGTTAGCATCATGGTTAGCTTCTGTTAACTCTTACACAAACGGACTTCTGTCTGGACACGATGTGGAGTTAGTGTAGAGGAGTTTTAGCGCATTTAGTAACAAAGCTGCTGCTCAAATGAGTCGCACGAAGCCGTTTGAAAACTCGGAAAAAGTTTTAATAGAAGCTAACGCAGCATTGGGCTAGCGGTGCCGCGTGTGCTCGCGCGTAATTCCTTTTCTTAAAAACTCAAATGTGAGCAAAATAAGATGAATCCTGGATCATTATTCCCGTGGGTCACAAGTGTGGAGCCCTTTGGGCCAAACAACAGACAGGAGTGGACGGAACATCAGCCTCCTCCCTCCGCTCTGCTGAGGAGAGAGAGAGAGATGCAGCAGGCTGGAGCGAGCGACGCTCACTGACTTAAATAAATAAACTGTGGCGCATTTAAAGCTCTTTTACTAGCAGTTATAATAATTACGTGTATGCACAGACGCTGACGACGGGACAGAATGTCTCTCTCAAGCCCTGTTTGTTGTTTCCAAAACTTTTCCAAACCCAGTAAAATTCCAAAACTTTTCCAGGGCCTGGAAATTGGATTTTCAATTTCCATGACTTTTCCAGGTTTTTCATGACTGTACGAACCCTGAAAACATCTCAGACTGAAGGGGAACGATCCTGAAGTTACAGTAATAGGCTGCGTTCACATGACACGACAACATTCTCCAGTTCAGTTCTGCAACGAATGGGTTATTTTGGTAACTTTTGGTTATTTTTGGATTTTAGTTACTGCAGGTTACCGTGGAAACGCTCTCTCTGGTCGCGATCATTACTCACTTCTGGAGTTTTTCCCGTTTCTTGGTGAACTGCTCGCTGTCGGCGTCGAAGGGAAAACCGCTGAACAGACGCAGGTTTTTCTTTATTTGTGACAACTGAAAAAAACAAAAGAGCAGAGATCATCAGTCAGGTTGTTACATAAACTGATTTAAACACAGATACAGGTCTCACTGGGCTTTAGAGCTGCGTCCAATAATAAAGTAAACTGTCTTTTCATCATGCCAGTGTGTGAGCTCTGTGTTTAACTCCTGCCCCTTTACCACCACAGCACAATCCTGAGAAACTACTTTTATTAGGTTATTAATCAGACTGTCATTTGTTAACTGATGTCTGATGCATAAAGCCTGAAGCGTTCTGCAAATTGTGCATCTACATTATTTTTTATGAGCGTGCACACACCAGGCGTTTTGTTGATTTTAGATGTTGCCTAGCATCTCACAATTTTCCCCAAAAAAGTGCGATTTATACTTTAGTGCAACTTATTTACGTTTTTTTCTTCTGAAACACATATGTCAAACACAAGGCCCGGGGCCAGATGCGGCCCTCCACATCACTTTATGTGGCCCTCAAGGTCTTATAAGGTTGACTTTGATCTATTGACCCTATTTCGTCCCGCCTACATTTCTAGGACAAGCACTTCCTGTTTAGCTGCATTTAGCCTGTAGATTTCAGTCGATGGGTTTATTTTAACTGTCATTATATTTAATTAAAACTGCCCCACAAGACAGACAAAACAAACACGTTAGCTACCTTAACAGAGCTAAACAGGAAGTGCAATTCCAAGCCAAGTGGGCGGGACAAAATAGGGTCAATAGAGGTTATGCACTGACATCATTTTGCTTAGCAACATTTAGAGTGAGTGGCATTTCTTCAATGTATTTCTTTGTTGTCGTGGCAACGGCTTGTCTGCTACAAACTTGTCTGCAACAACAGTTGATGATTTAAGACATTTTAGCTGCAACAAACGGACTCATAAACATCTTTTTTATGAAGAAAAGGGTAATAAGTTCAACTGTGTGTGATTTCAATGTCTGATAAATGTGAGAAGCTAAAGTCTTGTTGTTTATCTGCTTTGCTACAACTGTTGACTTGATTTTCTCTGTTTACATGTCAGTTACAAACCCAGTGCTCAGTAGACTTGTGGTGGGTTGAATTTGTTATCAAACTGTAGTTTATTTTTATTGTTTAGCTGTTTATTGAACTCTTACAAGAGAAAATGTCCTTTCTCTCCATTGACTCTCTCAGCATGAACATTAAGAATGCTGTGAGGTCACCTGCAGAACCTCTATTTTTGGCGATAGGAGTAATCTAGGTGTCTGACCTAATGGAATGATTTGTCTGAAACCTAAAAAGTAATTCATTTTTCAGACTAATGTGGATGTATATTCAGTATCTGTCACTTCAATAAAGAGACTGATATTTGTAGTATTCCAAAGATTAGTACGATACATTTTAGTTACGATCGGCCCTTCGAGAACAATCGCTTCTGCGACGTATATTCCGGAGTGACATATAGTCCGGAAAATACAGTAGACGTCCAGTCTGTACAGAGAGCTTTCTCTGAGCGGGACACAAGAGGTCTGCAGCCAGACGCCTCTCGCTCCTGTAGTTTCATCTTTCACATTTCAAAGAGGACAGTATTTAGCGACTTTAGCAACTCTCAAACTAACCCACCTATCAGTGCTCACGTTAATAAAGTCACTTCTGACCATTTTAGAAGTTTTATTACTCATTACAGCTGCAGAAAAGTGATTTGGAGCATCGTGGCGTTCAGTGCGTAACGCTGCATGACTAGATGCACAGTGACCTGCCACATTTAAGAGAACGGAGGATAAATACTTACACTAGCATTGAAAACAGCCGCTAATGTTTGTTAGGGTCTGTAGTTTTGTCTTGTTGATGCTTTTTTAGAGCCTCAGATAAAAAGTAGGATTTTGGACAATACACTGTCCTTTATTATTTAAACCAGACCAACGCAAACTGCGGCCCAGGGCCAGTTTCAATGTGGCCCTCGAAAAATTGTCGAGATTAAGTGTTATATTTATATTTAGTATATTTCTTTTATTTGACGACTTTACTATGGAGCATGTGCTTGCTTGTTGTTCTAATATGTATAACTATAAAAATAGTAGATTAAAAAGCCTTTTGTTTTATAAAAAAAAAAGTGCTGCAATAATGAGAATTTGTTACACCAATGACCATGGTCTGGCTCTTCACCACTTGTCCAAGTTCCAATATAAAATAAGTGTCCAGCCCTGATTTAAACAGATGTAACCACATCACTTTCTCTAGTTTCTTCTAGATTACATAAAGTTACATAAAGTACATTTTCTCACAGTTTATGAGTAAAAAATCTAAAACATAATATAGCTTAAAGACATTTCAGATTCTTATCCCAGTAGTGTGTTGTGTTCTTTCTGAGCGTACTTTCCCGCGGCGGTCGAACAGCAGGCTGTGCAGAGGCACCAGGTCGACCGGCTTCATCTTGTTGAGTTTGTGAAGAATCCGAGGGATGTCTCCAAGTTTCTCTCCACAGCCTGGAACCAAACAACAGCACCGGGTTAATGTAAGAGGAGGGTGACACTGTGGATAAACTCAAAGTAATGACATTCAAATGTGTTGTAAAAGAGTGTCTGATTTACCGTCTGCGATGCTCAGTTTGACCGGCATCTTAGGGCCCTGGTAGTCTAAACGCTTCACACTTTTCGTTGCTCGTTTGCCTTCGATGATTTCACCGGCTCCTGAAAATAAAAGCACCAGTATCAGACAGCAGGCCTTTCCAACTGTAGGAACTTTTTTCAGTTCCTAGTAGGGCTGGGCCATCGATCCAAAAATCGAGAAATCGAATTGAAACAAATTGTCAGTTATTTGGTGGTGGGTTTTGAATCGAAAGATTGAAAACTCTTTTGTGTAGTTAAGAGCGAAACTCAAACTTTGAGGCAGAATATTGAAATATAGTTTCAAAAAAGTTGAATAAACGAGACATATTAAAAGTTTGTGTTTTCTATCGTTTTTTGGAGAGGTTAAACAAAATTGAATCAAAAATTGAGATTGATCAATATGACAAACATTTTTTTAGTTCCAATCCCCATTTTAGACACGTTCACTCAGAGCAGGAACTATGGACCGCGGACACACTTAGGCCTATAAAGCTGGAACAATACACACATGAAAGTACCAAGAACTAGTCCCCACATTTCTCCAGTCCCTGTTTAGTCGGAGGAACTTCCCTGTCCTCATGTTTGTGTTCACACAGCAGCAGTTTCTGAAAGTGGTCTAACTAGCTTTAGTATTAGTATATGTAAAGTCTGGAATATTTAAATTGGTCTATATGTGTGTTAGGAAAACAAAAGTTGTCTTTTTTCGATTCCACAAAAACTATGATGTACAAAATGTAAAAACATCACTGAAATTAACATTTAAACAAAATTATTCACTGTAATTTCTAACAAAAGTATTATTATAGCCTACTATTTACAAATTAAATAAATACATTTTGGGAGTGAATGCTTTTAAGATAAGATAAGATAAGATAAGATATCCTTTATTTGTCCCACAATGGGGAAATTCCAGTGTTGCAACGCACATTTTAAGAACAGCAGGGAAAATAGAAACATGCAATCAAATAAGATAATAGAAATAAAATAGACTTAAAATATGTATAAAGATACAATACAATAATTAAAAGACTATTATTTACAATAAATGTTTGCTATGGCACAGTGCAGGATATGACAGGATAAATAGATAAAGTGGCATCAGTATATAGTATATAGTATTATGTACAATATATGACTATGATTATGTACAACTGCAGCAGACGAACAGAATAAATAACCAGTAATAAATATGAGGTAAAAGTATGACTATGTTTATGTACAGAGCAGCATTTAAGGAGGTGTAAATAGAGGTAATAAATACCATCAGATAAAGTGACATGAGTGAGTTGTACCAGAGATGTTTCCATGGTAACACAGTATTGCACAAGATTAAATGTGATGATGTCCAGAGTTAACAGTGTTCGTTGTACAGTCTGACAGCAGCAGGAAGGAAGGACCTGCGGAACCGTTCCTTCACACAGCGAGGTGAATCAGTCTGTCACTGAAGCTGCTCTCCAGAGCAGACAGGGCGTCCTGCAGGGGGTGAGACTCATGGTCCAGCATAGATGTAAATCTAGCCAGGACCCTCCTGTCTCCCACCTCCCGCACTGAGTCCAGAGGACAGCCCAGGACGGAGCTGGACTTCTTGATGACCTTGTCCAGCTTCTTCCTCTCCCTCTCTGTGATGCTGCTGCTCCAGCAGACCACACCGTACAGGATGGCAGATGCCACCACCGAGTCGTAGAAGGTCCTCAGGAGTGGCCCCCTCACTCCAAAAGACCTGAGTCTTCTCAGGAGGTAGAGCCTGCTCTGGCCTTTCCTGTACAGTGCATCAGTGTTGTGAGTCCAGTCCAGTTTATTGTTCAGATGAACACCCAGGTACTTGTATAAATAATTTTTCTTAAGGATAAGGAAGGTTTATCTAAATGTGAGAATGTATAAAACATGTTTCAAAGCAAAGTTAGCAGTGTAAAATGTGCTTGTGTCACCAAAAGGTTCCTGGTCTGACTGGAAAGTACCTGCCCCAGAGCAGGAGCTAAAAAGTCCCTAAAGTGTGGCCCCAGTCCATAGTCAGGGTTCCTGCACACCTTCTACAACAAAATTTAAGACCGCGTACACGTTTAAAACATTATTTTTGTGACAAAAAATAAATATCTAATAAAAAAATAAATACAACTATATTATTTTTGGTTTTGTCATATACGCACTATTTATTAGCTCACAAAATTACATAAATTTAAATTATTTATGACCAAAAATAATATTTGTAGATAGTTGTTCCTCTTTGATGCAGTTCATCTGTCACATGATCACAGACAGGTGCTGCTCCTGTCACATGATCACAGACAGGTGCTGCACCTGTCACATGATCACAGACAGGTGCTGCTCCTGTCACATGATCACAGACAGGTGCTGCTCCTGTCACATGATCACAGACAGGTGCTGCTCCCGTCATGTGACAGGTGCTGCTCCTGTCTCTTTCACTGCGCTCATCTGCAGTGGCCGGCTTTATCTGACCAAACGTCCAGAAATTCACCCATGTGTCCCGAATCCCGAATCCTGTCCCACGTGTCCCGAAACTCATCCAGCTCCGATTGACGCCTCGCAGATTCTGTGCTGCGTCATTACGCCAGTATTTACACAACAACACATGTACGCACACGTGTAAATGTGGATGGATGATAGTGGCTAACAACTGAAGCTAACGCGGAAATAAGTAAAAGGTTTTTTGTGCACGCAGCGATTTAAAAGCTGATATTTTCACCACATGTACACGAACTATCGCACAAAAATATAAATAAAGATCATTTGCGGAATGCACGAAGTGAAGCACGCAGCTCTTTACGCAGCATCTGCAGCGCTAGTGATGGAAAAGTCAGACGATTTCAGCCTGAATTAAAGCGCTGTGAGCTTACCTTAAAACTCACTCGCTCAGTGAAACATGCTTTTCCTTGGCCAAGTTGAACAGTTCTTGTTTAGTCCCAAAGTTGTGAGGCGATTCGTGCTAAGCTAACCGTGAGCTCATGCGCTCTTCTCCACGCACCTCTGTTGTGCGCTGTCGCTCCATCTGACTCATTTACATGACGGGCATCACAGCAAATACAACTTCTCTGACACAAACACGCACATTCTTCATTTAATTTCGATAAATCTGCTCGAAATACAAGGTCTTAAAAAAGCCACTTCAAATTAAGACCTAAACACATAATTTTGACAAATTTAAGACTTTTTAAGACTAAGCAGGAGCCCTGATAGTTCCTGCTCTGTGTGAATGCGCCTATAATAGGGACTGGAACTAAAAAAAAGTACTAGGAACAGAAAAAGTTCCTACAGTGAGAAAAGGCCTAATGTTTTTGGGAAGCAGCTTTAGTTTCTCAGTTTGATGGATTATTTTAAAAGACCCAAACTGAAAAACGTACTTGAATGATTTTGAGAAAGTGGTTTGTTCCTGTCTAATAAAAAACACACAGAAAGCTTTACATTACCAAAGAGGTAGGACTTCTCTGGGCTGGAGCTGGGTTTCTCTGCTTTCCGTTCAGATTCTTCTCCAGACGCAGCCGGTCCGTCCATGGCTTCTGCTTCTGCGTCGCTCATGTTTCCTCCTTCACTGGAGAAAAGAGAAAAGAAAGAGATGAACAGCTGAACCGAGCAAGAGAGTCATGATTAAAGGAGTTGACTCTAGGAATAAAAAACACATTCAGTTAAATAAGTCTGACCAGGCAACTCTATTTACTTCACAAAGTCTTTCTTGAGCCCTATGTCCACTGATTTGTCCCACTTCTACATCTTTCAGACTATCCTAACTAGAGCTGTGCGATACTGACAAAAATGGATATCTCGATAATTTTTTGGCATATTTCGATTACGATATTCAGGCGATAACACGTCAATCCAACAAAAAAAATCCCAAACATGTCTTTACACAAATTAGTTGAAGTTTAATTATCAAATATGAATGTATTGAAGTGATAGCTGTAGGTTGGTCCTAGCTTTCAGTCTTTATTGACTACCTCATAAACTGCTCTATCGTCGGGACTTTTTCTTGATATATTTCTACTAATTTGAAACGTAATATACTGTAGTTTCAATAGTATTTTGATTGTCTGCTGATGTATTTTGTTTGTCTGCTGATTTTTATTGAATGTAATTGTTAGTGATTTTGTGCCTGTCACTGTCACTTTAAGTAAGGGGGGTCGTTGCTTCACACCCTTTACACACTCCTTTATAGGTGGCACACAAAGTCAGCCTGGGTGTGTCCTTATGCCCTGATGAAGGCCGTGTGGGCCGAAACGCGTTGGTGCGTAATTTTAATCCTATAGCCATGATGTAATAAAGGCTTTTTATTTTCTAAAATAGACTGAGTGCCTTGGTTTTTGTTGTCTGCCTCTCTTTACAACACGCAGACAACTGGTCTATATTTTTTCCAATTCAAGTTACCCCTTTCCAAAGAGCACCGGTCCAGCTTGCTTTTACTTGTATCCACGCAGCGCTTCTCTTTAATATATTTTATGAATGTATTGAACTTTGATTGGTCGAGTAAAAACATACACTCCTTTTTCAAAGCATGTAATTTCTCAATGTTTTGACCAAATAATCATTTGCTAAAACAAATGCAGGTAAACAAGGTTTTAAATGTAAAAAAAAATAGTAATAATTCTATAAAGTAGGATGCACCAGTATCGGGTATCGGGTCGATACCAGGCCTAGTACTCGTACTCGTTAATTTGGCCTCGATACCAAGCGCCGATACCACTTAGCTGTGTGCGGAGCCTTACTTGACCCACAGCCTCTCAGCTGCAGCAGTGACTCTGCAATGAGCTGTTCATATTACTTCACACTGGCCTAAAGTCACATTTCAAAACAGACTAAATCACCAAAATGATGTGAGGAGACGCAGCAGTCACAAGGTAGGCTGCTTATAAATAAATAAAACTATTTTATCGTAATGCATTTCTGATATTTGCAACTGTCTAACAAATAATTATTTAGTGTGAAACTAGTAGACTACAAGACATGCTTTATAAAAATCTTTAACAGGTTTTTGAGGCTTTCTGCTTAAAGAACATATTTTCTGAATATTTCACCATTCAAACATTATGGACTAACAGAACAGTTGTAATTATTTTTCATTGTGAAGGTCATGGCTATGTTACTGTTGTAGAGTGGGATGTCATAATGCTAGATTTTAATATTATTTTTTGCAAAAGTAGTTTTTTGGGGGGAGATTTACAACAGTTTGGACTTCTGAAAAAAGGATGCCTGGTATCGGTATCGGTATCGACGAGTACGAAAAATAAGTATCGGTATCTACTCGGTTTTGGAAAAGTGGTATCGGTGCATCCCTACTATTAAGTATGTAAATACTTCTTATACCAATTTGGCTGACACCCATGGAGTTTTTTAATGACTAAATGATGTTGAAGCAAACAAATGAAAGGAAATGTTGGCTTTTCAATGCTAGTTTTAAACTGCTTTTTTGAAGACTTTTTATTTTATTTTATTGCATAATATACTCGATATTCAATTTTTGCATATCTTCAAAACAACATTCACTATGTTATCTAAATGCGATATATCGCCCAGCTCTAATCCTAACTTTGACCACTGTGATACTTCTGCAGACAGAGTTAACCCCATAAGAAACCAGCTTTTTTCACTAAACTGCCTAGACTTCTGGGGGTAAAAAATAAACAACAGTAGGTATACCTAGTTTGATCTGACGTAATGTAACAAAAACATTTGTTTTAGGACTCAAATGGGTTTAAAAACTTTAGATGGAGTCCATTGAAAAGTCCTAATAATTTTTTAATAAAATGTATGGTATAATTTGCGTCAAATCAAAAGAGCATTTTAAACAACACAGAGCATCTTAGAACTAGGCTGAATTGACCTTTAATCAGCCACTATAAAGATAATGAAATAGTTTTAGTACCCATTCACCTATGCTTACCCGGAAATAATCCTATACACAAACGTAAAATGTCCAGCTATGTTTCTTTGCTCCGATTATCGATCGCCCGTGAAAATCCTACACAAGTATCGTACTGCATTTCTGCTTTTATACAACATCTGCTCACCGATACTATCCGATATATAAAACTCTATACTGTTAAGTTAAATATCTAGAGTATCTACTAGTGAGATAAAAGAGCTCGTAAATTCTAGTATCCTTTTCAATTGCACTTATCAAGAAACTCACTAATACATCATTTCTTATATTTTTACTTATACATGTTGTTTATAGTGCAAACGTCACAACTTAACAA
>CM076413.1:3310257-3415948 GCA_038363315.1 Mugilogobius chulae | reverse complement strand
AGGTCGTCGTCATTTTCTTTTTGCAAACAAATATAGAAAAAAATGAATTTTCAAAAAGTGTCCCACTTTGCCCTAATGCACCCTATTATAAATGATAGGGAAATGTATAGGAACGATGTAAAAGAAGTACAATTTCCCTGCACATGTACACATCCTTGACGTCCAAAAACTGACAATCTCGCTCAATCTGATCATGACATCGAATTTATTTTATACACAAAAAAAGAATAAAAATACCACAAGGTGATATTCTTTTTGGTTCCTAATTAAGTCTCTCATTGTTGATGTGCACCTATGATGAAAATTACATAGACTATAGGCCTTCAACTTGCACAGTCAATGGGGGCATAAAAAATAAATGGGCAGGTAAAGAAGGGTAATTTAACATGCTCTGTTGTCCATGATGCAAGATGTCACCAATTGGAACAAGCAAATAAAATAGCTAGAAAATAGCAGTTATATATTGTTATATACTGTAATATACTGTACCTCAGACAGCTCTGTCTAAAATGGCTTTCAGAATTTACCGTGAATTTAGATTTGGTTTAGTGGGAGTTAATAAGCATTTCTGGAAAACTTGAAAATAGGAAGTAATGTAGTTTGAAATAGATACACATAAACAATGTTTTATTTATTTATTATTATTTAAGTGTAACCGGTCATCTTTAAATCATGACATAATTGTTGTACAGTTGCAAGGTTAGCTGAATTATTTGCGGGACAAAAGACTTTGTGAAAACTGGGAGAACAAGCAAAATTGAAAAAACCTGTTAAATTGGCACATATAGGCTTTTTAAGGTAACACTACATAAGACCCCACATAGGGAATCCCTGTTGTAGCCCACCTTAAACTTGCCCACATGTAATTATAGTGGGCCCTATGTGGGTAACCCACATGGGTTATATATATGGGCCCCACAAGGGATTACTATATAGGACCCACATAGGGAATCCCAGTTCCAGCCCACCTTTAATTTGCCCACTTGTAATTATAGTGGGCGCTATGTGGGCAACCCACATGGGTTATATATATGGGCCCCACAAGGGATTACTATATAGGACCCACATAGGGAATCCCAGTTCCAGCCACCTTTAATTTGCCCACTTGTAATTATAGTGGGCGCTATGTGGGCAACCCACATGGGTTATATAGATGGGCCCCACAAGGGATTACTATATAGGACCCACATAGGGAATCCCAGTTCCAGCCCACCTTTAATTTGCCCACATGTAATTATAGTGGGCGCTATGTGGGCAACCTACATGGGTTATATATATGGGACCCATTAGAGGTAAACTATATGGGTCCCACATAAGGTATCCCATCTTTAAACTATGCCCAGATAGCCCACGTAAAACCTACAAGGGCCCCATTTAATTTTACCATATGGGCATCCCATGTGGGTCCCATCTTATATCAACCAAGTGGGACCCAGTATATTTTGCCCAGTTAAAGTCTATGCCCATTTTACCCATTTTAAACCCAGATGGGCCCCATATGGGCAAACCCGAGTGGGCATCCCACCTGGGACCCATATATGTAAAACCATATGGGACCCTCAAAATTGCCCACTTACAGCCCATGCCCACCTGTAACCCAGATAGCCCACTTGTAACCCACATGGGGCCCACATTGCATTGCTGGCTGGGTTCTCTCGTGTGAATCGTCCATGTCTGTAAAAATGTCTGTAAAGTTTCCTCCTGTAATTCTCCAAACTCTTTTGTCCTCGTGTGATTCTAAAGTCGTGTGAATGTCTGTGTTTTACATCCGTGAACCGTTTATAAATGAATTAATAATGAATCTGAGGCTTATTCATTCATTTTCTACCGCTTAATCCCGTTAGGGGTCGCGGGTGACTGGAGCCTATCCAGTGACTTTGGGCCTTAAGCGGGGAACACCCTGGACAGTGGACAACTCGTCGCAGGGTTAGACAGACAAACATTCACTCTCTCATTCACTCACTAAGGGACATTTACAGTGATGCCCAATTAACCTAAACATGCATGTTTTTGGAGGAAACCGGAGAAAACCCACAGTGACACGGGGAGAACATGCAAACTCCACCCAGAGAGATCCTGAGATGTTGATAAGGTCCGACCCGGGAGTCGAACCCACGACCTCCTTATTGGGAAGCCAGAGCTCTAACCACTTGGCTACCGTGCACCCCAATCTGAGGCTTATTTTACCTTCAAATTTAAACTAAATTATCATACTATTTACCACGGTTTATTCTCATTAAAATGTTTGTTTTTTTCTACGATTACTAAGCTAAAGATTAATCAAACTACAATTTATAAATCCGTGAACTGGAAGGGCAACAACCTCGTTGTCGTAGCAACAGAAGGTCGAGAAGATGGATGTTTGAGGAAAAGTTTGGACAGAACGCTGCAATGTTTGGATGTTTGGATTTTATCACCGTAAATGGATTAAAAGAGAGAGTCTTCGGCTGTTTCATAATAAATCTGATGTTGTGGATGTGACGAGGAGACACATTTGCTCAGGTAAAGCTAGAATTAATTCACGTTAAGACAAAAGAAAGAACTTGCATTTCATGAATGAAGTAAATGGTTGTTGTCATAAATCATCTGTCGCCGTTTCCAGAAAGTCTGTAAAAACAAGAAAATTACAGACTTCGAATCTGTTTGTGCAAATGTAAAAACTCAGAGGTCGTGGGGTCATTTAAAGTTTAAAGACATCCCGAGGTAAATATTACGCCGTGTGAATAGGACTATACACATTCACACGACTTTAGGATTACATGAGCACAGCTGAGTTTGCTGAATTACAAGAGGTAAAATTAGTTTGGCTCGGTCAGGGTCTTAGCTGGAGGAGCAGGTGCAATTGGAGGTTTGGCTCGGTCAGGGTCTTAGCTGGAGGAGCAGGTGCAGCTGGAGGTTTGGCTCGGTCAGGGTCTTAGCTGGAGGAGCAGGTGCAGTGGAGGTTTGGCTCGGTCAGGGTCTTAGCTGGAGGAGCAGGTGCAGCTGGAGGTTTGGCTCGGTCAGGGTCTTAGCTGGAGGAGCAGGTGCAGCTGGAGGTTTGGCTCGGTCAGGGTCTTAGCTGGAGGAGCAGGTGCAGCTGGAGGTTTGGCTTGGTCAGGGTCTTAGCTGGAGGAGCAGGTGCAATTGGAGGTTTGGCTCGGTCAGGGTCTTAGCTGGAGGAGCAGGTGCAGCTGTGTACAGATGGTGCCCATTTGGGTTAACAGTGAGCAGCTACTTGTGCCACCAAATATAACGAATCTCATGAGTGTTTTCAAAGTAAATAAAATGCATACATGATTAGGATGATTGCAAAGAAAGATTAGGGCTGTTCAATAATATTTACCAGTGGGACAGATTTTTGGAAGGGTTTTGGTCTGAGGGCCAAGCTGCAAAACTAAAAATCAAACTCCAACCTGTCACAGGTTGGATACAACACTACACTTTCTTCTGCAGTTTAGGTCAACACAATGTTTATAATTAAATAACATGATTTCAAGTCGCCGCTGTTCATTGTAAAACAAGTTTTAAAATAAAATAAATGAAACAGTGTGAAGAAGAGAGTTCAGAAATATCACCTGAGAGAAAACACAGACGTAAGCATGAGCAGAACTGTTGTGTCCACAAGATTTAATAAAGCCATGTTTATTGTTTTGAGTGACAACAACCATCAGAAGGCTTCCAGACAGTTCACAAGGAAGCTGTGATATTTTATTTTGTGTAAAGTCATGTGATGGAACAGCTCATCTTGTTTATACTGTCTATGTCTCAGAGTTTAAGGAAGCAAAAACAGGATCTTTAAAGTTAGAACGATGGAACTTTGAAGCTCATTTCCATCTGTTTTCCTGGAGAGTGGAGGAGCTACTGGACATGTTTTTAGTGGCAGAGGAAACCAGGCACAGGGAGAACATGCAAACTCCACAAAGACAGGCCCCGGGCTGCCTGAGGTCACGGATACTTACCATGGTGTCGCCTTAAATAGTGTTTGCATCATCGCTATGACATTCTGAACAAGAGGCTTTTGTCCTTTGTCTTTACGTCTCTGAGCAACAAGATCATTCTGTCTGTCTGTGTATTTTAGGTGTTTATTTTTAGAGCTGATTCACACTGGGAAGTCTACCCTAACTACACCTTTCACAGTGACTCTTTCTGTGTTCTGCGTCTCTTGTTTCAAAAGCCAAAAAGACGTGATCAACGACAGCTGTTCTTTGATGCACAGGTTTATAATGTCCAGACGTCAGTGGGTTTTGTACGCGGCTCTTTTTATCACAGTTTTAGGTGTAAAATGTGACAGTTTAGCCTGTGGTGTTGTGATTTCTGTCAGTGCGTTTACTTCAAACTATTTCAAGCTAACTGGAAAATGTTCAAACACATCTTTAAATGTGTTAGTGGAAGATTAATGGTCAGAAAAACAGGCTTAAGTTGGCTAAGACATTTTTGATCGACTTAAAGGCTTTTTCACACCAACACAACTCCCAGTCTCTGTCGGTAGGAGGAGCGACGCACCGTCTGTTCTAGTCTCTTTGGGGCATCGATGTAAACAAGCATTCACACAAACACAATCCAAGCAGCCAACAGTCGTGAACAAATGCCGAGTGAGCATGTGCGTGACGTAACGCTTGACGAAAATGACAAAACAGAAGTTGTGCGCGAGTAGTTGTCAAACTCTGTGGCGAACAGATTTTTATCTTACCTCACGGATTAGGCTAAACTTCTATTTCCCGCTACAGTCCAGCCTTCGTACTACAGCTGTACTCCTCCATCTTTGTTTTCCTCGGACCAAGTAGTCGCCATTCTTCTCCGTACTTACGTCTCGTTTGAACCCGGCAAATAACAACAATCCATGCTCAGGTAAATACTATTTACGGCATTTTCGGTTTTCTGCACCATTTTCTTGCGCAGTGATTCGCTAGCCACGGGCCAATCAAACAGCTGCATATGCGGCAACTACCGACCGCTGACGATGCCGACTTTACGAGCAAGTCTTCAAAACCTCGCCTCCACGACCTGCTCCGCTCCTCTGACCCCCCGACAGCTCCATTCACACCAAACACATGTGAGCCGCCTGTCGGCAGAAGTTGCCAAACCGGTTCAGACGGGCGACCCTCGGCTTGGTGTGAAAGACCCTTAAGACGTGCTATCAATCAATTAGTCGACTAAAAGGTCCCACTTTCTCAAAACCAGTGTCTCAATGTCCTGACTAAATATTTGACCTAAACTGCCCTCACAAGACACAAACTCAGAGGTTTGCAGCTAAAATACAATTCATGAAGAAAAAAATGCAGCTAAACAAATTTGCAATGTGCTAAAAAAAATTGGCAACTAAGACACCAATGACTAATTATTTGACTAAAACAGGACCTCCTACATTTATAATAATGTAAATACTTCATTTGCATATTTAAACAATTATTTTGAAGCATTTTTTTTACTATAAACGATAAACTCGATATTCCGTTTTTGTATATCTTCAAAACAACTACCACAATATTATAAAAAAATGTATACATTGCACAGCTCTATTTACACGATCAGCGAAATCAAACTAGACTAAAAAACAGACTTCATTTGGTTTTCTCCAGTTCATATGTACAGGGTTCGTACAGATTGTGTTTTATGATTTTTCATGACTTTTCCAAAACTTTTTCAAAACTGTCAACATTTCCATGACCTATTCACACGACTTATTCACACATGTATTACATATTTGTTTTCATTAACTTAAGTCCTAAATATATTAAGTTGCATAACAAATAAAAATGTTTAAATCTTGATTCAGTTACAATATAGTGTAATTACAACAGGACCTCTATTTAGCTCGTGCTTTTCCTATGTCCACACTAAACCAGAGTGGGACTGTGTCAAAGCAAATGATCCCAACTCTGAGTATTGTTCAGGGCTCCAGACTAACTTTTTTTTGGGAAATTTTGGGAATTTCTTTTCTTTAAAAATGAAAATAAAACAATAGGATGAAAGATATGAAAGTATGTAATCTGTGGTAATTTCTGTGCTTTTTTTTTAAACATAGCTAGTGTTTATAGAATACTTCTAAATAAGGCTTTAATTAATTACTTTTTTTGACATTTATGTGACACCTTTATACCTAGCCTAATTAAAAGTATTTGAGTAAAATGTGTGGTGATCTACTTAACTTACTTGATCGATTTGTTTATTTCAAACATGCAAAAAGAGACATGTAAACATAAGTTACCAGTTGCTTATGATACTGCGTAAGCACAATTCAAAATAGAAATTTTGTTTATAAGCTACACAAATATCAGTTTACTTGTTCAAAAAGGAACATGTAAACTGATTATAATTATAACTTATTTATAAGTTTTTCAGTTTCCTGTTACATTTTATTATGGTCATTACATTAACAGGAGAGAAAAAACAAAACATATACTAACACTTTTTAATGTCTTCATTGTCTTAATTCATTATCATTTCTTTATATTTCTTCTTAAATGACATCATGCTGGAACATTGCTTCATAGGCTCAGATCCTTTTATAATTTGACACCCGATACTGAGATACAAAAGCTTTTCAATGTTCTATGAAATTTAGGTAAACTGTATTTGTTTACATTGCCCCTTAGATTATAAATAATATGCTGTTCAACAAAATGTTTTTGTGTATTTTTAGGTAATGAATTCTGTTTCACTCTAAACATAAGTTGAGCTGTTTGGTATTCTACTATGTCGTTAAACGTAAGTATTTTCGATTTCAAAAACAATATATTAGTGTGATCAAGATAACCACATTTATTGATAATTCTTATTTTCTTTTTCCATAACCGGATAATTTGCAAAAAATCGGTTTATTCTTACATAATGTAAGAATAAACCGATTACCCTGGAGAGACAAGTCCTGCTGGGTCAGCTCTGGCCAGACTGTATTATGTTGAATTAAATCTTGTTCGTTTTGTTTATTAGTGGTAAGGCTGAGCTCCGGTGCAGTCACTGGAGCGTTCTAACTACGGTGGGTGACTCACGTTAGCTCTGGAGGTCCGCGGTCCTGCTTCAGTCTGCTCCTGTCGACCTCACGAGAACGCCAACTCACAGGGTTCACATGATAACTCACCGTGTACAGTATAAAAGAAGTTCAAGTAAACAAAGCCCCGTTGCTCCGGGATGTTTGGTTATATTCACAACACTTCTTTTACAACGTGACTCGTCTTTGTACAATGGGTAAGATAGATTTTAATTTGAAGGATCCACTTTACATTCACTCCAATTCATTCATCTAACTTCAGAAAAACATTTGAAACCAATGAAACACTTTCGGAGCGCCGGATTGGCCGGACCGGATTGTTAGAGTGTGAGTGACTCTCGGACTTTTTAAAGGGATCCCTGACTATGAAGATATACCAGGCTAAAATGCTAGTACTGGTCATGTTTACTAAAATAAATTGCAAACAAATATATAACTGCTTACTATTTTTATAAAATTGGCATTGTTTTGGAGCCACTGGGAGCAGCCATATTGACCCTATTTTGTCCCGCCTACTTTTCTAGGACGTGCACTTCCTGTTTAGCTGCATTTAGCCTGTAGATTTCAGTCGATGGATTTATTTTAACTGTCATTATATTTAATTAAAATTGCCCCACAAGACAGACAAACAAACACGTCCGCTACCTTAACAGAGCTAAACAGGAAGTGCATTTCCAAGCCAAGTGGGCGGGACAAAATAGGGTCAATAGGCTGCGTGCACGGAATTTCAGTTGGCTTGCGATTGTTCAAAAATGCTGGTACTTACGACCACTTCCTGTTAGCGTTAGCATTTATACACAATTATGTCTCTTTTTAAACACACAAGCGTCTCTGGTGAAATATTCCTCTGATATGTAAAGTCTTTAACATGTTTTCTGTAACATTCACCACAACTGTCTTATCTAAAGAGGATTTATTTGTTTTAAGCTGATGTAGTGAAAACCTCATAGAAAAGCATTGGACAGGAAGTGTTTGTATCTACAGGATGTGTTATTTTAAACCAAAACAAGACAACTGCACTGAGGTAATTGTCCAGGTGCAATGCATTCTGGGTTGATGATGTCAAATGGTTGCTTTTGGTTGTTGCCATGGTTCCTCCTGCCATAGTTGCTCCCTAGGCTGTTACCTTGACAACCACCAGAAGACAGAGACAACCATTTGACGTCACAACCAAAGCAAAATGGCAGCCTCCATGCAACGTCTTTAAACTACTATTTTAATAAAACTACAAATACTTCCAAGGTATTTGTCCTGTATTTATATAAGTGATGATATTAGAAGTGTTTTAGGGCAAACATGTGATTATAGCCAGGGTTCGCTTTAAGTTACGTGAAGGCTCCAAAGGCTGCACCGGAGCTGGCCTGGATGCAGTGTGAGCACATTATACATTTTAAAAGACATTTTTGACATGGATTATAATAAAACAATAAAATGCAATAGTTATGAATGAAATTATATGAGTAAATATAAAATACATCTAAAACAACACATGTCATGGGGGGTACACTGTGTCTGACCATGATAAAGTTTGAGCCTGGACCAGACCCCAGACATGTGACTCAGGGCCTGATTTATCAAGCCAGGTGCTAAATTGCGTGTGCAAAAATAAAAAAAGACTTGAAGGTCTCATTTGATGAACAACATTTCATGATTCCAGCTGCACAAAGTTGAAAATATTGCATATTTCAGCAGAATGAATCAAGGACTGAAGTTTGTTTCTAAATCACAGACCAATGAGCTCCTTTCATGAGCATCAAGCAAAAAAAACTAATGTGATTGGACGGTTCGATGTGGAAAAAGTAAAAAGAGGCAGCGAGACAAAAACGACAATAATGAATAAAAAAAAATCGTTGAAAAATTTATTCAAACTCAAAACCAAACGTTGGACAAATTTGACAAAAAATTTTATCAAAACAAATATATTTACATTTTTTCTGTTCGACACAAATCAAGTTTTTGCCCTGAACGAAGGTGAAAGGTCACGGAGCGAACTGTGACAGCTGTAATACTTTACCAATACATTATCAATACTTTACAAATCAATAAAAACCAAAGGGTTAAAAGGTTCAGTGACGAGAACTTTAAAAACAGGATAAAACGAAAGAAGAGACGAGTCTGAGGAGATCTCATGTGATCAACTGTAAAAGAAAAACACAGAGAGAGTTTAAACTGTGTGGAAACTAAACCAGACTGAACCAGACTGAACCTGGACTAAAGCAGGTCTAAAGCTGGACTAAAGCAGGACTAAAACAGGACTAAAGCAGGACTAAAACAGGACTAAAGCAGGACTAAAGCAGGACTAAAGCTGGACTAAAGCAGGACTAAAACAGGACTAAAGCAGGACTAAAGCAGGACTAAAGCTGGACTAAAATATGGACTAAAACAGGACTAAAACATGGACTAAAGCAGGACTAAAACAGGACTAAAACAGGACTAAAATATGGACTAAAACAGGACTAAAGCTGGACTAAAATATGGACTAAAACAGGACTAAAACATGGACTAAAGCTGGACTAAAACAGGACTAAAATATGGACTAAAGCAGGACTAAAATATGGACTAAACAGGACTAAAATATGGACTAAAACAGGACTAAAACATGGACTAAAGCTGGACTAAAACAGGACTAAAATATGGACTAAAGCAGGACTAAAATATGGACTAAAACAGGACTAAAGCTGGACTAAAGCTGGACTAAAATATGGACTAAAACAGGACTAAAACATGGACTAAAGCTGGACTAAAACAGGACTAAAGCTGGACTAAAGCAGGACTAAAACAGGACTAAAGCTGGACTAAAGCAGGACTAAAGCAGGACTAAAACAGGACTAAAACAGGACTAAAACAAGGACTAAAGCAGGACTAAAACAAGACTAAAACAGGACTAAAGCTGGACTAAAGCAGGACTAAAACAGGACTAAAACAGGACTAAAACATGGACTAAAGCAGGACTAAAGCAGGACTAAAACAAGACTAAAACAGGACTAAAGCAGGACTAAAGCAGGACTAAAACAGGACTAAAACAGGACTAAAACAGGACTAAAACAGGACTAAACCAGAACTAAAACAGGACTTTGCTGCCCTCTTGTGGACAACTCCTCTTACTGAACCTACTCTTTTGTGTCTGAACTGAGTAAATTGTGTTTAAATGTGGAAGGTTTTTAAGACCAAAACCACAAGCTCAGCCAAAAACAGAACATTCACTTTCTCATTTCAAACGTTTTACTTTTTAATTCCAGTGTTATTTGCGTGCAGTCCCTTGTTGCACCACAGGAGGACGCTGCAGCTCTAACTATAGACTTTCCCAGACTGACTGATTCTTTATGATAATGTTTGAAGTCACAGATGTAACACATAAAAGACTCACAGATTTGACGGTCTGTTTGATAAAGTCCTTTTTGCTGCTCAGGTCGTGATCTGAATATGTGTCAAACACCTGCAACAGACACATAAAGAGTTAGAAAACAGCACAGAAGAATCTCATTTCATCATCACAAATGTATTCTGAAAGTACATTTAAAGAGGTTATGTGTTCAACAATACTTTATTTTAGGCCTGTGACTAACTATGATGGAAATCCAATATCCTGTCATTTATTTGTTGATGTTTATGTCACAAAAAGACAGTCAGTGTGAGATTTAGTTTTATTTATAGACTAATATCAGATCCTGTGCTGTTTCCACTGCGCTAAGCGACCTGTTCAGCCTTGTTTACTGGGTCTGTAGCGAGCCGCAATGGGCACTGCCTTTAGCCTGGACCTGGAGCAGACCTTACAGCTGTTCCTCCTTTAGGCTCGATGATTGGACAAGAGAAAACACAGACTCAGGCCAAAACCAGATGGAAAAAAACGATAGAAACATGAAATATTGTTCTTCACCAAACGCAGACTTGATCCCCTGTCAAACCGACACATTCACACTGATGAAAACTTTATTTTTGGTTCACTTTGGAGCGGTTTGGATCTCTTATGGGTTAATGATGGTGAGTGTTTCTACTGCAGGTCCAGGCTCCAGAGGGTCTGCTACGTCACTCAGTACACAGGCTTTCTTAGATAAATAAAAAAGAAAATGTACCTGAATTATACTTTTTCTTTCTGACGTCAACCTGAGCGATTCACAAAAAGACGTGTAATAATCTGAAGTCTGTGTCTCTGTCATGAAGGTCAAGAAACTACTTCCGGTCCATCGTCACTTTTATATAATTTATTTAACTTTTTTTGCAAAGTCTCTGCTATTCTATGATGCTTATTAAACACATTTTGTTTAATGCTTTGAGGCTGGATTATGTCAGACACTTTACACACAGGATTTATACTTTTTTTACAGTGTTTTCTCTCAGCAAACAGGAAACAGCTGATGCTAATGAGCTTTGCTTTGCTGAGTCTATCGGAGCAACAAATAAAGTTTTCATCAGTGTAAATGCGGCGGTTTGACAGGGGAAGTTGGTGAGGAACATTATTTCATATTTCTGCTCTTTTCCGTCTGGTTTTGGCCTGAGCTTGTGTTTTCTCTGGGCCAATCATCGAGTCTAAAGGAGGAGCAGCTGTAAGGTCTGCTCCAGGGTAAAAGCAGGACCAAAAGCGGCTCACTATGGACCCAGCGAACGGGGCGAAACAGCATAGGACCGTACCGCCCCGACCCGAGCCTATGGAAACAGGGCTAAAGCGACAGAGCTCCTCCAGCCACACCCACAAAGAGCGCATTAGGAAAAGAAAGAGTTTTGTACCTTCTGACAGATCTGTTTCATGGTCAGTAGTTTATTTCTTGTACCTTCTGACAGATCTGTTTCATGGTCAGTAGTTTATTTCTTGTACCTTCTGACAGATCTGCTTCATGGTCAGCTCTTCCAGATTGGCTTCCTTCAGTAAACTCTGCACGGTTTCCTTCAGTTGTTCGTCGCTGGGAGTTTTCTTCACCATTTTGCTGAGCGGCTCGTCTTCGTCCGAGCTGTCGTCCACTAAAACACACACACACTTTTAACACTGTCGCAGAGTTAAACCGCAGCTTTGTCGATCGGTCATGTTAAATATTTATTTTCCCTGTTGTGTGAGAGGAGTTTTCTGACCTGTGGTGTTGTTGTTTTTACTGTTGCTGCTGCTGTCGGCTTTCTTCGTCTTTGCTGCAGGTTTGGACTTTTTCCTCTGAGGCTGGAACACAAACACAGATCAGACCCACACACTCTTTTTCAGCGATCCAGAGCCATTTTTGGTGAAGTGATGAAAACAAGACACCACAAACAAGAAACGAAGCGAGCTCTACTAATAATACTAAAACCTCAACATTCTAGACAGATAGACGACAATAGAACACATAAATGTAATTCAACGCCCGGTGCTGCTCACACACTGTGGCAAAAAAGAAACAGAAAATAAAGTGATGTGAAATAAGCCTGTAGGTTTAATACTGGTAGTTGCACAGTGGCACTGTAGGGGGCGCTCTACTGCTGAAGTTCCTTAGTTCTGCTTTAAAATCCACAGCATGACTCACAAGATCACAAACCTACAAACAAATCCATCCATCCATGTTCTTCTGCTTCATCCAGAGTCGCGGAGGCAGCAGTCTGAGCAGGGAGGCCCAGACTTCCCTATCCACACACCTCCTCCAGCTCTTCCAGGAGGATCCCGAGGCGTTCCCAGGACAGTCCAGAGACATAGTCCCTCCAGCGTGTCCTGGGTCTTCCCCTTGGCCTCCTCCCAGTGGGACATGCCCGGAACACCTCACCAGGGAGGCTTTGTCCAGGAGGCATCCGGTACAGATGCCCGAGCCTCCTCAGCTGGCCCCTCTCGATGTGGAGGAGCAGCGGCTCTACTCCGAGCTCCTCCTGTGTGTCTGAGCTTCTCACCCTGTCTCTAAGGGAGGGCCCAGCCACCCTGCGGAGGAAACTCATTTGGACCGCTTGTATGTGTGATCTTGTCCTTTCGGTCATTACCCAAAGCTCATGACCATAGGTGAGGGTTGGAACGTAGATTGACGGTAAATCGAGAGCTTTGCCTTTCGACTCAGCTCCTTCTTCACCACAACGGTTCGATACAGCGACTGCATCACTGCAGACGCTGCACCGATCCGCCTCAATCTCACGCTCCATCCTTCCCTCACTGTGAACAAGACCCCGAGATACTTGAACTCCTCCACTTGAGGCAAGGACTCTCCACCCAAATATAATTATCTCAAGTAAAAACATTTTGTGGGATTATTAGGTAAACATAAACACCAACTTTAGCTTCACTGTTTGTTTATATACAATTGTATTCAATATGTCTGTTCAAATTAGCAAATTTCATGTTTTGAGGTCAAACTGGGATTTGTTTATGTGGTATATTTGGCTCTGAAAATATCTGCGCCTTATATTGGCTGTTTTTTCCCCATTATTGGTCCGATACCAACATAGTAAAAAAATATCGTAAAGATCAACCTATACTAACATATACCAGTCATCTCTATTTCCTACACATGTGTCAGTGATTGAGAGAACCCCTGTGAACTTGTGATCTCGCAATGCCGACAGTCTCTGTACCAACACATGCTCTGGTCTCAAGTATGAGTGATAACCTCACCCAAAAAGATCCACATCAAGATCTGGACTGGAGGCAGTGTGAGCCCGGTGTTACTCTCTCTCTCTCTCTCTCTCTCTCTCTCTCTCTCTCACCCTCTCATTCTCTCTCTCTCTCTCATCATTCTCTCTCTCTCTCTCTCTCACCTCTTCGTCCTCCTCTTCGCTGCTGTCGTTTTCTGACTCAGAGTCTTTCCGGTTTCTCTTCTTTGCAGGTTTTTTCTGACTCTTCTGTTTTTTGCCCGGAGTCGGTTTCGTGGCTTTTCCTCGAGCTTTAGGTTTAGGAGACTGAAATAGAAAAAAAAAAGGGCCGATCATTTGAAGTTTTGGACACCGATAACATATTTTGTATTACTATGGCCAGGTTAATTTAATATGGCAAATAACATACTGTACATTTGTCTTTTTTTTTTAAATCTTTTGCATTATGAGCCTGGTGCAGCTTAAAACACATCCAACCTAACCTCACTATTTATTCTTATTATTTAAATATATAATTAAACTCTGTGTAGCTCTAGCTCCGCCCCCTGTCTCTCTCTCACGGTACTACACCTGCTGCTGCTGCGCTGACACAGAGACAAGACGAGTGTGTTTCTTACTTTGGCCTGAGTCATACATGAAATAAATCTAAATACCGGGTTTGTACAGACTTCAACTTCAAGTTTTCCATGACTTCCATGATCTTGTTTAACATACTTTTTAGTCAACAACCATCTTTCATTAACTGATTAGGACCAAAAGTTTTTATGGATTTTTAGACATAAAAAAAAATAAAATTTCAAATAATTTGGATCAGAAAATACTTTCAACTTCAGGTAATTTTATTTCAAGTGCAAATCTTTTGTTTATTAAAGTAACATGTTTTTCCCCTGTTAACAAATTGCTTTTTATTGAATTTTATTCAGCTTTTCCAAAAAAAAAAGGGGTGCACGGTAGCCAAGTGGTTAGAGCTCTGGCTTCCCAATAAGGAGGTCGTGGGGTCGACTCCCGGGTCGGACAATAACAACATCTTACGATCTCTCTGGGTGGAGTTTGCATGTTCTCCCCGTGTCACCGTGGGTTTTCTCCGGTTTCCTCCCACCTCCAAAAACATGCATGTTTAGGTTAATTGGGCATCACTGTAAATGTCCCTTAGTGAGTGAATGAGAGAGTGAATGTTTGTCTGTCTAACTCTGCGGCGAGTTGGCCACTGTCCAGGGTGTTCCCCGCCTAAGGCCCAAAGTCACTGGGATAGGCTCCAGTCACCCGCGACCCCTAACGGGATTAAGCAGTAGAAAATGAATGAATGAATGAATGAATATATATCAACATTCTGCCCGAAAGCTTGGCTTTTGATCCAAACTCAATAATTGGCGATTGGACTGAATCTGAATTTTTTTTTTTTTTAATTAATAAGGTAAGGTTTTTATTAAGCACAAAGGCAGAGATGCTTGTACCAGATTGTAGTTTACAGCTCATTTACACCTGTAGTCCTGGGGAGGCACATTGGACATGTTTTTAGTTGGAGGAGGAAACCCAAGTACCCGGAGGAAACCTACGCAGACACGGGGAGAACATGCAAACTCCACATAGAAAGGCCCCGGGCGGCCCGGGAGTCGAACCCGGAACCTTCTTGCTATGAGGCCAGAGAGCTAACCGCTGCGCCACCGTGTCGCCGTAATTGCCCTGCCCTAACAGCAGAACAGAACAAATTATCCCCAATTTATGTTTGAATCTAAAACAATTTAGATTTTTCCAAAACTTTTTCCAAACCCATAGAATTCCATAACTTTTCCAGGGCGTGAAAATTAGAATAGAATTTTCCAAGACTTTTCAAGGTTTTCCATGACTGTACGACTACGAACCCTGTAAATACCTCTTTGCAGAAACTATTTAACAAAGCTTAAGTGTGACTAACGCCTCCCGTACACAGGCTGCGATGCGAGTTCGGGTCGAGTTCAGTACGTTTTTACTGCGACTGGTATCCCCCACTGACTGCGGTCTCCAGTGCTGCGGTGCTCCGACTGTGCTGCGGCCAAGAGGGAGAGAGCGTCTGTAGTTACGCTGGCGATACTTCAAAAACTCGGGGATTCACGGGAGTTCTCACGACTTTAGCTACAAGCCCTTTGTGAGCGCTGATATTTGTCACAAGAAGGAAGAAACTCTGCACCAAACTTCGTGAAAATGCTCTTACCTTTAGTTAGCATCATGACCCGGAGAGAAAAGTTGTGAAGTCTCTCTTGTCCTGTTGTTTTTGCTGCTCCACATGGTTTTTAATCCAAAGCCTGGCGGAGGAGCATCACGGGTGAAACTCTGGTCTGCCTCATTATGTCAAAGATATAACGGCTCGCAGGACTTATTTTCGCCGCTACAGCATTAGGACCTCAGCGCATGATCCACTCTTCACCGCGACATGTAAACAAACGGCGCTAGAGGATGACGTCATCGGCCTATGGCACAGATCGTTTATGCGCCATGACGTCCGTGACCGCTGCGAGCTGCGACAAAAATAGACCCTCTACGGATTCTTTCCGCACAGTCGCACGACTGTCGGACGTGACTCGCACTGCACCGAGGTCTGTGTACGAGGGCACATTGGTTTTAAGCACTTTCTAAGTCACGCCTCGCATCGAACTCGCAGTCAGTGTACGGCAGGGGTAACACTGCGCTGGACATTTTAAGGCCATAAATTAGAACTTTTAAAACGCCAAAGATGATTTAGATTAGAAGAACTAAAAAGAAGAGACCTTGAACTGTTTTAATGATGTGACAGATGTTTTACCTCCTCCTCTTCCTCTTCCTCTTCTTCCTCCTCAGACTTCTCATCCTCCTCTTCTTTCTCGTCTCCAGATCCAGATCCTTCCTCGGACTCGGATTCGGCCTCAGACCCGCTCTCTGCCTCTGTCTTCTTCTCCTCTTCTCCCTCTTCCTCCTCCTCCTCCTCGTCTTCGTCGCTGCTGGAGTCCATGACGATGGCCTTGGACTTGGACCCAGACTTGGACTTGGACTTCTTTGTGCTGGAGCTGGGTTTCTTTTGGCTGCTGCTGCGTCGCTTCTTCGTCTTTTTGGGTTTGGAGCCGTCGCCCGAGAGCTTCTTCTTCGAACGTTTCTTCTTCTTCGGCAAACGCTAAACAAACAAACAAATATTTAAACAGTTGTGACATTTTGTATTAGGGCTGCACAACATATTAAAGCTGCAGCTAATAATTATTTTCTTATTGATTAATCCATCCAATAATTTTTCAGATCATCCGTTAGTTAAATTATTACTTTTTATGGCTATTTACGACTTTATGAGGTGTATAAGATTTCTGTGTGTTGTTCTTTTGTTAGTAATGCAAATATATTTTGACTTGGGAACTTTGCTACTTACAGTATGTGGTCAAGTCATACATTTCGTAATGTAGGCCAGGGGTCATCAATAAGTTTTAGTGGAGGGCCAGATATTTTCACAAAGACATACTGAGGGCCAGATTTTTTTAACTCTATTTTTTATGTTATTTTTTCCCATTTAATGACTACATAAAAGGTCTACACATCTTAAACTGTGATTAACTATTAACTTAACTGGATACTGTGGATTCGTATCGTTACCTGGGCACCGTCTTTGACTCCGGGTTGAAGTTTGAAGCAAACACAGATATAATCATTAAGAAAGGTCAGCAAAGAGTGTATCTATTAAGAAAGCTTCGTTCCTTTAATGTTTGTGATACCATCTTATGCAATTTTTATCATTCTTTTATTGAAAGTATTTTAACATTTTCCTTTGTTTGCTGGTTCAATGGGTTGTCCGTTAAAAACAAAAACGGTCTTAATAGCATAATTAAACTCTGCTCCAAAATTATTGGAATTCCGCAGAAAGACTTGGGGACTCTTTGGATGAAACAAACGACAAGGAAGGCTAAACATATTATAAGCCAACCACAGCACATCCTAACCACAGAGTTTTTATTGATGCCCTCAGGGAGGCGCTATAACATGCCTCGAGCAAAAACAAATCGATATTTGATGTCTTTTGTACCTTCAGCCATTAAGCTGTTGAACACAGAAGGAAGCAGGGTTTGATGAACTAATTTATTTATTGAACGGCAGTTGCAGCTGCAGAATTATATTGCTATCCACTGTTGACTTGATCTCTACCCACTGACTTGTGCTTTGCCTTGTTTGACATGTTTTTACTCATTTTTTATTTTATTTTACTTTTTATGTTGTCTGGTATGGTTGAAAGCATAGCGAGAAGCTACAAATGAATTGCCCTTGGGGACAAATAAAGTTATCTGAATCTGAATCTTAAATAATAACAAATATGGTTGTTTTAATCAATCCAGTTATTTTTCTCATGCAGTTATTTGCAGTAGGTGATTTGTACATTTTCAACAGGAGGGGTGGTAATGGGGGTGGTGACTCCGGAGGTCGGGGCATCTGGGAGCCCTCCCCCAGAAAATGTTTGTTAGAAAAATGTACATATTATGTTATCCTCTATTATTTTATGTCACAAAGTGTGATTTAATAATTGTAACTAACCTTTGTGCTTTGAGTTACAGAAGGTTCTGACCTTATCTGCCTGTGTGTGTGTGCGGACAGGAGGAAGGCAGAAGTTAACTCATTGAGATAAACAGATGTCTGTGTTTGTGTCTTATTTGAATATAATGTATGGACTCTGCTTGCCATGTATAGGACAAGCAGAGTTGATGTAATCAGGGCTCTGAACACTGAATAAAAAGAAAGGAGAGCGTCAGAGGACCAGGGCGCACCGAGAGTGAATGTACTCAGCGATTGTACCTGGGTCTATCTCTGTCCGCTCTCCTTGCAAGTATTGTACCTTACTAATCTGTCTTTTCTTTCTTTCCTTACATAGTTGCAGTATTTGTTAGATTTACCAGCATCTAACCATTTTTAACAAAGCAGAACACATTTCCTTTAATTTGGTGCACTTTGGGGGTGTCCTAGCAAGTTTGGGATTTATTGTTAAATTGTATTAAACAATAGAGGTTATGTACTGACATCATTTTATTCCAAAAATGCTTAGCAACATTTAGAATGAGTGGCATTTCTTCAGTGTATTTCTTTGTTGTCGTGGCAACGGCTTGTTTGTAACAACAGTTGATGATTTAGGACATTTTAACTGCAACAAACGGACTCAAAAACATCTTTTTAAGAAGAAAAAGGTAATAAGTTCAACTGTGTGTGATTTCAAAAATACACTTTACTACAGATTAACATTATTTTTAGGCAGAAACCTTAGGTGGGCCAGACGTTCACTGATGTAGGCTATTGCCCAAAAAACAAAATTGTTTGAGTATTGAATACAAAATGTAAATTAATTTTATAAACACTTTTTGCTGCTTTATAAACGATATTTAAAAAAATGGATGTGGTCATGGAAAGAGAAGAGAATCTGTCCTTGTTTTGTTTGACTATTTTAAGCTTGTGAAATCTGCTTTAATAATAATAAAGTCGATTTAGATTTGCTGATCATTTCTATATTCTTCAGAAGTGCCAGAGTTTGTTTGTGTGTGAATCCAGACCTTTCCGCTGCTTTTGGGCGACACCAGAAACGTCATGATCCTGTCGACCAGATCTGAGTGAGTTCCCTTCTTCTCCAGGTCCAGAACCTCGCAGACCAGCTTCAGTTTGGTGTTGGTGTTCCTGCAAAACACAGAACAACAGAACATCTCAGACTGAAGGGGAAGCATCCTGAAGACGCAGTAAGAGGTTGTGTTCACATGACACGACAACATCTCTCTGGTCGCGATCATTACTCACTTCTGGAGTTTTTCCCGTTTCTTGGTGAACTGCTCGCTGTCGGCGTCGAAGGGAAAACCGCTGAACAGACGCAGGTTTTTCTTATTTGTGACAACTGAAAAAAACAAAAGAGCAGAGATCATCAGTCAGGTTGTTACATAAACTGATTTAAAGACAGATACGGGTCTCACTGGGCTTTAGAGCTGCGTCCAATAATAAAGTAAACTGTCTTTTCATCATGCGAGTGTGTGAGCTCTGTGTTTAACTCCTGCCCCTTTACCACCACAGCACAATCCTGAGAAAGTACTTTTATTAGGTTATTAATCAGTCATTTGTTAACTGATGTCTGACGCATAAAGCCTGAAGCGTTCTGCAAATTGTGCATCTACATTATTTTTTATGAGCGTGCACACACCAGGCGTTTTGTTGATTTTAGATGTTGCCCAGCATCTCACAATTTTCCCCAAAAAAGTGCGATTTATACTTTAGTGCAACTTATATACGTTTTTTTCTTCTGAAACACACATGTTCACACATCTTAAACGCCACTACGAGAGCCGGGATAACTACAAATACAGCAACTTGAGCGGCGAACTGAGAAGACAGAAGATTTACGAACTGCTGCTGGGACTGAATGGACCCGGGAGGTTAGTGATACCGCCGTAAAAGCTGGTTACCTGATCGATAGCAACATCGGCTCTGCATCAAAACCATTCTGTGAGTTTGTGAAAAGTTGCATACGTAAGGTTGCAGAAGTCGTGTGTCCTCATAAACGACAGACGTTCACAAACATCAGCCTGTCGAGGACTTGTGTGGCAGAGAGGGTTTCAGAGTTGGCACCAGATTTACACGATCAGTTGAAACGCAAACTAGAATCATTTGTTCTGTTGCCGTGAATGAGAGCAGTGACGTTACACACGTCGCACAACTGGCAGTATTTACTTGTGGCGTTGATGAGAGTTTGAATGTTACGCAGGAGAACTCTTGATGCTCGGGGAAAAGTCAGATGTTGTTGTGGCGTTGTTCAGGCAGAAAGTTTCAGCCGCAGGAGGAGGTGATTTTTGGACATTTCACTGTTTATTGCACCAAGAAGCATTGTGCTGCAAGTCTGTGAAAATTAAACACGTAGTTACTGTTTATTAAGGTGTTGACTTGATCATCAAGTTGCCATGAGAGTCTTGTTTTCCTGGTTAAACTGGAGGTCTAACTTGGCTTTGATTTCTGTCATTGATATGACCTGGAACATTTCTTACACATGTTTTCTTTATGGTTCAAAGCTATATTGTTAAAATAGTCCAAGCTCAAGCCTTCCATGTTATCTGCTCTGCTCTGAGTTCTGCTGTGAGACATGACAAACACTGTTTGAGCTTTTTTTGTCAACTATTGTGATGTGTTATTGCACAACTTGAATTACTTAAGCCTCAGCTTGTTACTACCTTTTTATTGAAGAAAATGTCTTTTATTCTGTATTGCACTTGTTTTAGCACATTTTCTGTACATTTTTTTTTTAGATATTTTCAAATTTATGTCGTGATTTTTGTGCTTCGGCCCACTTGAGCTCACATATAGCTGTATGCAGCCCACGGACCAAAATGAGTTTGACACCCCTGATTTAGAGTGAGTGGCATTTCTTCAATGTATTTCTTTGTTGCTGTTGTCTGCTACAAACTTGTCTGCGACAACAGTTGATGATTTAGGACATTTTAGCTGCAACAAACTGACTCAAAAACTTTTTTTTTTATGAAGAAAAGGTAATAAGTTCAATTGTGTGTGATTTCAATGTCTGATAAATGTGAGAAGCTAAAGTCTTGTTGTTTATCTGCTTTGCTACAACTGTTGACTTGATTTACTTTTTTTACGTCAGTTACAAACCCAGTGCTCAGTAGACTTGTTGTGGGTTGAATTTGTTATCAAACTGTAGTTTATTTTTCCTGTTTTAGCTGTTTATTGAACTCTTACAAGAGAAAATGTCCTTTCTCTCCATTAACTAAACTCTCATGCATCATTGCCACTCAGCATGAACATTTAGAATGCTGTGATGTCACCTGCAGAACCTCTATTATTGGCGATAGGAGTAATCTAGGTGTCTGACCTAATGGAATGATTTGTCTGAAACCTAAAAAGTAATTCATTTTTCAGACTCATGTGGATGTATATTCAGTATCTGTCACTTCAATAAAGACACAAAAATCAAATAAAGAGACTGATATTTGTAGTATTCCAAAGATTAGTACGATACATTTTAGTTACGATCGGCCCTTCGAGAACAATCGCTTCTGCGACGTATATTCCGCAGTGACATATAGTACTGGACGTCTACTGTATATAATACAGTAGACGTCCAGTCTGTACAGAGAGCTTTCTCTGAGCGGGACACAAGAGGTCTGCAGCCAGACGCCTCTCGCTCCTGTAGTTTCATCTTTCACATTTCAAAGAGGACAGTATTTAGCGACTTTAGCAACTCTCAAACTAACCCACCTATGCTCACGTTAATAAAGTCACTTCTGACCATTCTAGAAGTTTTATTACTCATTACAGCTGCAGAAAAGTGATTTGGAGCATCGTGGCGTTCAGTGCGTAACGCTGCATGACTAGATGCACAGTGACCTGCCACATTTAAGAGAACGGATGATAAATACTTACACTAGCATTGAAAACAGCCGCTATTGTTTGTTAGGGTCTGTAGTTTTGTCTTGTTGATGCTTTTTTAGAGCCTCAGATAAAAAGTAGGATTTTGGACAATACACTGTCCTTTATTATTTAAACCAGACCAACGCAAACTGCGGCCCAGGGGCCAGTTTCAATGTGGCCCTCGAAAAATTGTCGAGATTAAGTGTTATATTTATATTTAGTATATTTCTTTTATTTGACCGACTTTACTATGGAGCATGTGCTTGCTTGTTGTTCTAATATGTATAACTATAAAAATAGTAGATTAAAAAGCCTTTTGTTTTATAAAAAAAAAAGTGCTGCAATAATGAGAATTTGTTACACCAATGACCATGGTCTGGCTCTTCACCACTTGTCCAAGTTCCAATATAAAGTAAGTGTCCAGCCCTGATTTAAACAGATGTAACCACATTACTTTCTCTAGTTCTTCTAGATTATATAAAGTTACATAAAGTACATTTTCTCACGGTTTATGAGTAAAATCTAAAACATAATATAGCTCAAAGACATTTCAGATTCTTATCTGAAATGTCCAGTAGTGTGTGTTGTGTTATTTCTGAGCGTACTTTCCCGCGGCGGTCGAACAGCAGGCTGTGCAGAGGCACCAGGTCGACCGGCTTCATCTTGTTGAGTTTGTGAAGAATCCGAGGGATGTCTCCAAGTTTCTCTCCACAGCCTGGAACCAAACAACAGCACCGGGTTAATGTAAGAGGAGGGTGACACTGTGGATAAACTCAAAGTAATGACATTCAAATGTGTTGTAAAAGAGTGTCTGATTTACCGTCTGCGATGCTCAGTTTGACCGGCTTCTTAGGGCCCTGGTAGTCTAAACGCTTCACACTTTTCGTTGCTCGTTTGCCTTCGATGATTTCACCAGCTCCTGAAAATAAAAGCACCAGTGTTAGACAGCAGGCCTTTCCAACTGTAGGAACTTATTTCAGTTCCTAGTTGGGCTGGGCCATCGATCCAAAAATCGAGAAATCGAATTGAAACAAATTGTCAATTATTTGGTGGTGAAAACTCTTTTGTCAGTAAAAATGTGTAGTTAAGAGCGAAACTCAAACTTTGAGGCAGAATATTGAAATATAGTTTAAAAAAAGTTGAATAAACGAGACATATTAAAAGTTTGTGTTTTCTATAGTTTTTTGGAGAGGTTAAACAAAATTGAATCAAAAATTGAGATTGATCAATATGACAAACATTTTTTAGTTCCAATCCCCATTTTAGACACGTTCACTCGGAGCAGGAACTATGGACCGCGGACACACTTTAGCCTATAAAGCTGGAACAATAGGCGTTTTCACACATGAAAGTACCAAGAACAGGGTTCCCACTCATATCCAAAGAACATTTTCCAGGACATTTCCAGGACATTCGCAACAAGGATTTTATGTAATCATGACATCTACATCACCAAAATTTAGCCTGTTTTGCCAAGTTTGTGACAGTCCAATAGTCCACATTTATGACAATCAAAGTCTATAAAACCGTTGTGTGGCCAGTTCAGTCAAAATTTGATCTTGTCAGACGGAGCAGTTTGCTTTGATAGTCTTTTTTTAGGTGTTTCATGAGCTTCACAGTTACAGTATTTTTGCAGTGGTGCAGGGAGAAAAACATGAGTGGGGGTCTGGGGGTCTTCCCCTGAGGTTTTTGAAAAATAAATTCAATTTTGGTGCAACCTGATGCATTTTACAGATTTCCAGCAGCTGAAGAACATGAGAAAAAATCATGGTTTTTAACACTTTTTACCTCAGGCCTTTGATCTAAAATCAAACTACTGTTGACCTTATTTTGTACAAATGTTTGCCTCCAATTAAAACATTTGGATAAACAGCCAAGTGAAAAAATGATAAATTAAATTTTGGATGTACGTTTTTGCAATCTGGGTTTGCAAATCCTATACTTTTTAGCAGTTTTACATTAGTTCTTAAGGCATTTTTTTATTATTACTATGTTTGTACATTGCAAAAATCTGGTTTATTTGTTTGCACACTGTTATACATTTTATTATTGAGCCAAATAATTTTCCAGAAAAACATTATATTTTCCATGACATTTGGCTGTTTTTCTCATTTTTCATGTGTTTTCCATGACTGGAAACTGAGCTAATCATTTTCCAGATTTTCCAGGTTTTCCAGGACGCGTGGAAACCCTGAAGAACTAGTCCCCACATTTCTCCAGTCCCTGTTTAGTCGGAGGAACTTCCCTGTCCCCATGTTTGTATTCACACAGCAACAGTTTCTGAAAGTGGGTCTAACTAGCTTTAGCATTAGCATCTATAAAGACTGGAACATTTAAAGAAGTC
This sequence comes from Mugilogobius chulae, assembly GCA_038363315.1. Classification (NCBI taxonomy): domain Eukaryota; kingdom Metazoa; phylum Chordata; class Actinopteri; order Gobiiformes; family Gobiidae; genus Mugilogobius; species Mugilogobius chulae. The sequence goes on along the minus strand of CM076413.1, from coordinate 3,391,730 downwards.
ATTAAGTGGTGTTAAAAAGACAAAAGTGGTCTTTTTTTGATTCCACATAAAACTTTAATGAGCAAAACTTAAAAACATCACTGGAATTAATAATAAAACAAAATGATTCACTGTAATACTATTTATAAATTAAATAAATAGGGATTTAATGCCTTTAAATAATTTTTCTTAAGGATAAGGAAAGTTTATCTAAATGTGAGAATGTGTAAAACATGTTTAAAAACAAAGTTAGCAGTGTAAAATGTGCTTGTGTCACCAAAAGGTTCCTGGTCTGACTGGAAAGTACCTGCCCAAGAGCAGGAGCTAAAAAGTCCCTAAAGTGTGGCCCCAGTCCATAGTCAGGGTTCCTGCACACCTTCTACAACAAGACTTTTTAAGACCTTTTTAAGACCTTGCATAGCAAAATTTAAGACCGCGTACACGTTTAAAAACATTATTTTTGTGACAAAAAATAAATATCTAATTAAAAAATGAATACAACTATATTATTTTTGGTTTTGTCATATACGCACTATTTATTAGCTCACAAAATTACATACATTTAAATTATTTATTACCAAAAATAACATTTGTAGATAGTTGTTCCTCTTTGATGCAGTTCATCTGTCACATGATCACAGACAGGTGCTGCACCTGTCACATGATCACAGACAGGTGCTGCTCCTGTCACATGATCACAGACAGGTGCTGCTCCTGTCACATGATCACAGACAGGTGCTGCTCCTGTCACATGATCACAGACAGGTGCTGCTCCTGTCACATGATCACAGACAGGTGCTGCTCCTGTCACATGATCACAGACAGGTGCTGCTCCTGTCACATGATCACAGACAGGTGCTGCTCCTGTCACATGATCACTGACAGGTGCTGCTCCTGTCACATGATCACTGACAGGTGCTGCTCCTGTCACATGATCACAGACAGGTGCTGCTCCTGTCACATGATCACTGACAGGTGCTGCTCCTGTCACATGATCACTGACAGGTGCTGCTCCTGTCACATGATCACAGACAGGTGCTGCTCCTGTCACATGATCACTGACAGGTGCTGCTCCTGTCACATGATCACTGACAGGTGCTGCTCCTGTCTCTTTCACTGCGCTCATCTGCAGTGGCCAGCTTTATGTGACCAGACGTCCCGAAATTCACCCACGTGTCCCGAAACTCATCCAGCTCCGACTGACACCTCGCAGATTCTGTGCTGCGTCATTACGCCAGGATATACGCAACAACACATTTACACACACGCGTAAATGTGGATGGATGATAGTGGCTAACAACTTGAAGCTAACGCGGAAATAAGTAAAAGATTTTTTTGTACACGCGGCGATTTAAAAGCTGATATTTTCACCACATGTACACGAACTATCGCACAAAAATATAAATAAAGATCATTTGCGGAATGCACGAAGTGAAGCACGCAGCTCATTACGCAGCATCTGCAGCTCTAGTGATGGAAAAGTCAGACGATTTCAGCCCGAATTAAAGCGCTGTGAGCTTACCTTAAAACTCGCTCGCTCAGGGAAACGTGCTTTTCCTTTGGCCAAGTTGAACAGTTCTTGTTTAGTCCCAAAGTTGTGAGGCGATTCGTGCTAAGCTAAGAGTGAGCTCATGCCTCTGCTCCATACACCTCTGTTCTGCGCTGTCGCTCCATCTGACTCTCACTTACACGACGGGCATCACAGTAATGCAACTTCTCCGACACAAACACGCACATTCTTCATTTAATTTCGATAAATCTGCTCGAAATACAAGGTCTTAAAAAAGCCACTTCCAATTTAAGACTTTTTAAGACTAAGCAGGAGCCCTGATAGTTCCTGCTCTGTGTGAATGCGTCTACAATAGGGACTGGAACTAAAAAAAGTACTAGGAACAGAAAAAGTTCCTACAATGAGAAAAGGCCTAATGTTTTTGGGAAGCAGCTTTAGTTTCTCAGTTTGATGGATTATTTTAAAAAGACCCAAACTGAAAAACGTACTTGAATGTTTGATTTTGAGAATGTGGTTTGTTCCTGTCGAATATAAAACACACAGAAAGCTTTACATTACCAAAGAGGTAGGACTTCTCTGGGCTGGAGCTGGGTTTCTCTGCTTTCTGTTCAGATTCTTCTCCAGACGCAGCCGGTCCGTCCATGGCTTCTGCTTCTGCGTCGCTCATGTTTCCTCCTTCACTGCAGAAAAGAGAAAAGAAAGAGATGAACAGCTGAACCGAGCAAGAGAGTCACGATTAAAGGAGTTGACTCTAGGATTAAAAACACATTAAGCTAAATTAGTCTAACCAGGCAACTCTATTTACTTCACAAAGTCTTTTTTTGTCCACTGATTTGTCCCACTTCTACATCTTTCAGACTATCCTAACTAGAGCTGTGCGATATTGACAAAAATGGATATCTCGATAATTTTTGGCATATTTCGATTACGATATTCAGGCGATAATACGTCAATCCAACAAAAAAATCCCAAACATGTCTTTACACAAATTAGTTGAAGTTTAATTATCAAATATGAATGTATTGAAGTGATAGCTGTAGGTTGGTCCTAGCTTTCAGTCTTTATTGACTACCCTCATAAACTGCTCTATCGTCGGGACTTTTTCTTGACATATTTCTACTAATTTGAAACGTAATATACTGTAGTTTCAATAGTATTTTGATTGTCTGCTGATGTATTTTGTTTGTCTGCTGATTTTATTGAATGTAATTGTTAGTGATTTTGTGCCTGTCACTGTCACTTTAAGTAAGGGGGGGGTCGTTGCTTCACACCCTTTACACACTCCTTTATAGGTGGCACACAAAGTCAGCCTGGGTGTGTCCTTATGCCCTGATGAAGGCCGTGTGGGCCGAAACGCGTTGGTGCGTAATTTTAATCTAATAGCCATGATGTAATAAAGGCTTTTTATTTTTCTAAAATAGACTGAGTGCCTTGGTTTTTGTTGTCTGCCTCTCTTTACAACACGCAGACAACTGGTCTATATTTTTCCAATTCAAGTTACCCCTTTCCAAAGAGCACCGGTCCAGCTTTGCTTTTACTTGTATCCACGCAGCGCTTCTCTTTAATATATTTTATGAATGTATTGAACTTTGATTGGTCGAGTAATAACATACACTCCTTTTTCAAAGCATGTAATTTCTCAATGTTTTGACCAAATAATCATTCGCTAAAACAAATGCAGGTAAACAAGGTTTTTAAATGTTAAAAAAAATTGTAATAATTCTATAAAGTAGGGATGCACCAGTATCGGGTATCGGGTCGATACCAGGGCCTAGTACTCGTACTCGTTAATTTGGCCTCGATACCAAGCGCCGATACCACTTAGCTGCGTGCGGAGCCTTACTTGACCCACAGCCTCTCAGCTGCAGCAGTGACTCTGCAATGAGCTGTTCATATTACTTCACATTTCAAACAGACTAAATCACCTGAATGATGTGAGGAGACGCAGCAGTCACAAGGTAGGCTGCTTATAAATAAATCAAACTATTTTATCGTAATGCATTTTTCTGATATTTGCAACTGTCTAACAAATAATTATTTTAGTGTGAAACTAGTAGACTACAGGACAGGGTCTTTGAGGCTTTCTGCTTAAAGAACATATTTTCTGAATATTTCACCATTCAAACATTATGGTAACAGTAACAGTTGTAATTATTTTTCATTGTGAAGGTCATGGCTATGTTACTGTTGTAGAGTGGGATGTCATAATGCTAGATTTTAATATTATATTTTTTTTGCAAAAGTAGTTTTTAGGGGGGAGATTTACAACAGTTTGGACTTCTGAAAAAATGATGCCTAGTATCGGTATCGGTACTCGGTATCGACGAGTACTGAAAAATAAAGTATCGGTATCTACTCGGTTTTGGAAAAAGTGGTATCGGTGCATCCCTACAGTTAAGTATGTTTAAATACTTCTTATACCAATTTGGCTGACACCACGGAGTTTTTTAATGACTAAATGATGTTGAAGCAAACAAATGAAAGGAAATGTTGGATTTTCAATGCTATTTTTAGTATTTTCTAACTGCTCTTTTTGAAGACTTTTTATTTTATTTTATTGCATAATATACTCGATATTCAATTTTTGTATATCTTCAAAACAACATTCACTATGTTATCTAAAATGCGATTCATCGCCCAGCTCTAATCCTAACTTTGACCACTGTGATACCTCTGCAGACAGAGTTAACCCCATAAGAAACCAGCTTCTTTCACTAAACTGCCTAGACTTTCTGGGGTAAAAAATAAACAACAGTAGGCTATACCTAGTTTGATCTGACAGTAATGTAACAAAAACATTTGTTTTAGGGACTCAAAATGGGTTTAAAAAGTTTCGATGGAGTCCATTGAAAAGTCCTATTAATTTTTTAATAAAATGTATAGGTATATTTTGTTCATCAAAAGAGCATTTAAACAGACACAGAGTCATCTTAGAATGGCTGATTTGACTGTAATCAGAAGGGTTACATCATGCACCGATCCAGCTTTTTCTGTTCCGATATCGATCCCGATATTTGGCTTTAACTATCTGCCGATACCCGATATAAACCGATACTAGTGAAAGGACTGAAATTCATTCTTTTCTTATAAAAACTCAATACATTTGGTCATATTGTGTTATGTAACTGTTGTTTATAGTGCAAGTCACAACTTAACAACTTAATCTGAATAAAATGCCCAATATTATGAATTGCTATGGATCAACACCAGCCTGTAAATTAGTCTCATTATGTCCAATTAAAGGCACAGCCACGATATCGGCTGAACCGATATCATGGAGCCGATACCCGATCCAGCAAAATGTCCTGGATCGCACCGATATCCGATCCAGGTATCGGATCGGTGCATCTCTACTAACTAACCCTTTCTTCTAAGTATAAAGAAGTTTTAGTTTTTTTAGAAAACTAACAAAATTGAAAATTCAGGTAAAAAGTGGGAGGTACCGCACATGTCCCCTTGGTGCCTTAACGGGTTTCTTTAAATAAAATACAGGAAAATGTGTTTAAAGTAGGGCTGCAACTAACGATTATTTTGGTAATCGATTATTCTTTTGATTAATCGATTAGTTGTTTAGAACCCTAAAGTCACTTGAAAACAAGATGAGGTTACACAGCTTAAGGCCGTGCTGGAGTCGTAGATTTTAGAGTTGTCTAAAGTATAAATAATCAAATATTTGTCAACACTAAAACTGGTATCAAAACTAGATACTCACTGGACCAAGTATTGATACTTGGAAAAAAAAGTTAAATAAACACAAAAAAATAAACATGGACAAAAAGAAAAGTTTTAGAATAATCTTAAGCTTTACTTTAAAACCAGATTGTATAGAAATGTGGCGTAAAAAGAGCATTTTTATTTATCATTATAGAATCATTAATAAGTATCAAGAATCAAGTAAATTCCTTTGTATTACAATTTAGTTTTAAATTTAGCATCGTAAAAACACTGGCTCAGACAAACTAGTTTTTACATCCAAAACACACATTTTACACAATTTTCATGTAATTTCTGTTCAATCTGAGGCTTTCTTCAGCTCATGGGATGTTTGAAACCGGTTTAAGGACAGGTTAGCGATTATTCGGTTACTAGATCAGTTGGCGATTATTTCAATAATCAATTAACTTGTTGCAGTCCTAGTTTAAAGTTCACAAGGTTGCTGATGACTGACATATGATTTCCCCCTAACCCAGTTAAGCCGCACTACTTCACACTGCATTAGTGGCTGTGCTAGCAAACGTTCATAGCTTAAAATATTATAATTTCAAAGTTTTGGTAAGGATTAGGTTTAGGTTAAGATCATTTGGAAAATTATGAGAACAACTGTCTTAGATCTACTGCTGTTACACAGATAAAAAAACAACTTGTGAATTAAAACAATTCCTAATTATGTAATTAACTACGGTCTTTTTTCCATGGTTTCTGCAGGGACAAAGAGGTCAAAATTAAAACTTTATAACACATTTTTACGACCACAAAACATACAAATCAATAGGCCTGTAGTCGACCAAACAAATTCTTGGTCGACTAAAGACACGTCTTATCAACCAATTAATCGTCTAAAAAGGGGGCGTGGCTAAAGCGCTGAAACTTAAAAATATCTTGTTGATCTGACACGGTCTGTAGTTGAAAAAGACAAAAAATACAATGGAGTTTGTGCAAAAACAACAATTTATAGAAAGAGTAATATAGAAAACTGTATTTATGTCCAAAGAAGGCAGTTTAAATGATTTGGTGTCAAATCTTCATTTGATTCACGTCTTTTTGCTGCAGTTCAAAATAAATTCTTATAAACTAAATAAAATACTTAACCGACTAAAAACAAATTTGATCGACTAAGACTCCATCGACCGAATAATCGACTAAGCGACAAAAAGACTACAACCCTACAAAGACATATTCGCAGGTCGTGACCTAGATTTTACAATGCTACGTCTATTCATTTCATTGACTTTATTTTGAAACATGTGACATTGATTATCATTAGTCAATTAAATTCATCATGAATACTGCACATAGATGATGAACATGATCAAAAAGGAGTAGGAAGAAGCAGAAGCTTTTCCAGTCCTACTCTGTTTACATCTTATATTAATAACATGAACAATTAAAGCTTAGTACAAAATGCAACAGAAATACAGACAAAACTTCATACAAAACCCTTATGGGCAAAAGGATTCTTTCTTGCTTTACTCCTCCAGACAAGACTTTTAAAACGCTCTTTTAAATTGCTGAAAATGTGAAATTTTCTGAATGTTCTCCGGCAGACTGTTCCATAATTTGACGCCTCTGATTAAGACACTAAAACTTTTCATTGTGGTTCTTACATTTTGCATTTTAAAATGATCTTTTCTTCTGAGATTATATTTTCCCTCTCTATCTGCGAACAAATTCCGAAGACTATAAGGAAGTAAGTTATTTCTAGCTTTATACAAGATTTGCACAGTTTTAAAATTAACCAGGTCAGTAAATTTGAGGACACTCATCTGTATGAACAGAGCATTTGTACGCTCTGTGAACCCTTTGTTGTTGACTATTCTTAAAATTCCAGAAGCTTCTTAAAAGGCATACGTATATTTGGCCGCAATTATTAAAGATCTAATGAATTAACAAACAAAAATTCTATTTTATACAACAACCAAGCATTTGATCAACCAAAAACATCAGAAAAACACCAGTTGCTATAATATTGAGAATAATAGTGAGAATCTTGCAACTAAGAAAATAGTTTTAAGACTCAACAAAAACCTTGTTAGAAGAATGACCCATGAATTAAAATGAATCTTTATTGTGTAATTATTGTTTCTTTTCACAGCCTGAAAGAGTTTTGTATTTAAAAAATCTGGTCACACTGGTTAAATTAATATTGTAGTAAAAAATAAGTCAAACAATTGTACAATGACAATTTTGCCTGTACGTTTTAACTCACATAGAGTTCGCAGCATGACTGGAAGCATCTAGACGCGATGCCAGTCCTACAAAGTCTTCACAAACATACGAAAGAATAAAAATAACCCGAGAGTAGTTCTAATAATCGCGCAAACTCGCTGCGTCTCCATCAGTTTCACAGAAAAAGCGCAGGACGAATTTGGCGCGTTTCAGTCTCCTCTTTAGCGCCCTGCACATTTCACACTTTTTAACCTGTTTTAGTCACCAAACAGCACACGTTTGCAGTTATTACGACCCGGTAGTGTTTGTCTGAAAGCAATAGTTTCCACTAAACGTACACAAACAAACATTAAAAGCTTGTTTTTATCCTAAAGCTAAGAGAAGCTAATGCTAACTCAGGCGCTAGCTCTCAGTGACGTTTCCTTTCCTTGTTTATATGAGCGCGAATGTCAGTTTTAGATAGATATGACTACATACAGTTGTTTGTTATAAGTGGCTAGTGTCTGTTACATTTGCCTCGATGCTGCTGTCAGTCCGTACACAGCGTAAAAAGTGTTAAAGTACCGTATTTTCGGGTTGTTTTGGTCCGTGTGCCTCCGCTGCGCGCCGCGTCAGATCCGCGTTTGGAATTCTAAGATGGCGGTTTATACAGGGGGCGGGGCTTGTGCAGGCGGCGCGGGCGCTGATTGGACAGGCGTGATGACGTTCGGGTCTTGTTTTAGTGGCGGAAAAAGGAGCGTGACTGCCGCCTGCTGTAGTGAAGAGCGCATTGCATCACAACATGTTGTAGGTCAATAATACAGTATTTAAAGTCTCACTGTAACGTTAAATGCCTCGAGATACACTTTATAAATGCATATACTTTCGGTTGGATGTTTTTTTTTTTTTTTGCATTACAGTTTTTTCTTTTGAAACAGAGACGACGTTCTTAAAACTTAAAAAAGAAAAACAGTGTCCAAACAGAGCTACAGTTCGTCATTGGAGTGAGTGATTGAGTGAGAGAGAGAGAGAGAGAGAGAGAGAGAGAGAGAGAGAGAGAGAGAGAGAGAGAGAGAGAGAAGATTGCTGCCATCCACTAGCGTCTTCTATCTTCGTCAAAATGTAAACGAATAAGCTACGGAGCAAACATACCTTGCAGCAAACATTCGGGTAAATATTAATTTTAGGCTTAAATGAATTGTTTGTTTTTGGAACGTTAGCGCAACGCCACACACCATGCACAGGACGAAAGCGAGCAACCAGTGCTAATATAGCATATGCATGTGGTTACAAACGAAGCCTGTTTATTTTTACTAGCCTATTTTTATCAACAGGTACGTACAACTAATATATATGATTCAAAAGAGACATCCACTTGCAACTGACGTCTTTATTGGAAAGTTTAATTTAAAATCAGTCTAATAAAATATGCCAATATATAGAAAAAGGGTTAGGGTTAGGGTTAGGGTTAGAAAAAAATTGACTTGATATTCAAAAATATGTATATAAAGTAGCGACTTGAGACTTGACTTGGACTTGTGGCCAAAGACTTGTGCACATCTCTGCATTTAGCTTTTAGTTTGCTTGTACTTATTTATTTGAATTTCTTTATCACTTTTAGGTTCCCCAGTGTTTCCTCTGAGAAGCCTCTTCACCAGGAGTTGTGGTCGGCTGTGGCTCCTGGACTCTGGCTCATGGGTCCTGGAGGTTTGGTCTTGACCTCCTCTCTTCTCTGGACTCTGGAGGTTTGGTCTTGACCTCATCTTCTCTCTGGGCCCTGGAGGTTTGGTCTTGACCTCATCTTCTCTCTGGGCCCTGGAGGTTTGGTCTTGACCTCATCTCTTCTCTGGACTCTGGAGGTTTGGTCTTGACCTCATCTCTTCTCTGGACTCTGGAGGTTTGGTCTTGACCTCATCTTCTCTCTGGGCCCTGGAGGTTTGGTTTTGACCTCATCTTCTCTCTGGGCCCTGGAGGTTTGGTCTTGACCTCATCTTCTCTCTGGGCCCTGGAGGTTTGGTCTTGACCTCATCTTCTCTCTGGGCCCTGGAGGTTTGGTTTTGACCTCATCTTCTCTCTGGGCCCTGGAGGTTTGGTCTTGACCTCATCTTCTCTCTGGGCCCTGGAGGTTTGGTTTGACCTCATCTTCTCTCTGGGCCCTGGAGGTTTGGTCTTGATCTCATCTTCTCTCTGGGCCCTGGAGGTTTGGTCTTGACCTCATCTTCTCTCTGGGCCCTGGAGGTTTGGTCTTGACCTCATCTTCTCTCTGGGCCCTGGAGGTTTGGTCTTGACCTCATCTTCTCTCTGGGCCCTGGAGGTTTGGTCTTAACTTCATCTCTTCTCAGGTGTGGCTATCTGTACCCAGCCAATGTATGTATGTGAAAGGAGCAAAAGTTTAGTTTAGTTTAGTTTATTTATTAGGGACAGTGCACAAAAAACATTATCCTACCGTATACAAAAAAGGAGAGATGCTTGTGCCAGGTTTTAGCAAAGTTGCTAATTTCCACCTGGAGTCCCTGGACAGGTTGTTAATGTAAAATGCGTTTTAATGTTTGTGGAAGTGTGTGTGTGTGTGGGCAAGGACGGATGGAGGGTGGGGGCAAGTGGGATTGTTTTTTAATTAAATGTAAATGTTTTATTTTAAGAGCCCTTTAAGAGCAGACCGGAAATTCCTCGTGTAAGCCACGCGCTGCTGTTTCACAGCAGTGTTGCCAGACGTATGATAATTATCGTATTTGTACGATAATTATCGTATTTGTACGATAATTTCACCCTCTGTACGATCAATAATTCTAAGTCACTGTAAAACTCTATGTAAATGTACGATGATTTCAAAGCACCAGGTATTTTCTTCATCTTGACTAACTTGAGTTCGCCTAAAAGACTGAAAAACTGATCCAGGATCAGCAAACACTTAACACAGCGTGCACTTTAGCGGTGTTCTGTGATATTATTGGTCAACAGCGCCATAGTTTCTCACAGCCGCGTGTCTGCGTCTGCCCCAAAGTGAGACCAATTGTGAATTCAACTATGCTGCATTGAAGACCTTGGAATGAAGGAAAGAGTGCGTAAATAAATGCTTCACTTTACTCACAATAAAGTATAATTGAGTTTTATTGATATTCATTTAAATCAGAATTATTTGGTGTGTGTGAGAAGGACAAAGCTTGCGGTGATTTGCACTAAACATAGAAGCAATGTTGTATTTTTTCAGCCTCTCAGCTTTGAACTGAGTAGAATGTATTTAAAAATGTATTTCTGGATTGATTTGGCATCATCTAAAGAGGTCTTTATGTCATAGAAATTGCTCTGGCCCAAAATTAAAAACATTTTGGATGTGTACGATAATTTTTTAGCAAAATACGATAATTTTAATTTAACCCTGCGATGACTTGGCCACCATCCAGGGTGTTCTCCCGCCTAAGACCTAAAGTCACTGGGATAGGCTCCAGTCACCCGGCTACCCCACGTTGGTGGGACACAACGAATAAAGAGCTCATGATAAAGTTGGCACACTTTAGATTTGCCTTTGTAAAAGTGACTTTCAGCTCATCAGGATCATGTATTAATGTTGTTGTGTGTAATGTCTGGGTCTGGGTCTTTTCTGACTCATGTTAAACACGTGTGATGTTATAAAAGTCACAAATACGATAAAGACAGCGGAGGAGGAACTGCAGCGCGTCACGTGTGATCAAAGCCAATCCGCGGTCAGTCACTGCACTATATTTCCCATCATGCATCTTGATTTTGTGGTCATCGAGGCGATTTGTCAAGTCGACTGGAGCCGGATTGATCTCTGGAGATTACTACGTAGCCCCCGACACTGACTCGAGCGACTGGACCGCCTCCACCATCTTGAACACACAGATTCTCATGGCTTGTGTGTAAATACCACGACATGACAAATTGCGTGTCATGACGACGCCCTCTGCCTGTTTTGTGGTTGAGGTCAAACGAGTTTTTTTTTTAGGTCTGAGGCTAAACCTAAGATTAGGTTAGGTTTAGCCTAGATAGCCTAAATTAGGTTTAACCTCAGACCTAAACTTACCCATTTTGAAGTTACAAAAATGTGTAAGATTAGGTGTGGGGCTTGGAGTTGGTTAAGGTTAGGATTAGGATTGTGTTAGTCTTCATGAATAATAACACGTCTTTACATTCACCATAGAATTAATGAACTGGGACAGAAACGCCTGAAATACACATGCAGAAAACAGAAATGTCGTTCATATTTATTTTTTATTTTTCATTCAATATATAGGTCAAGTTCTCATTTACAATGATTACAGCAGCAGCACCACCACCCTTCTGCGGTCTAGCGACTGTTGGTTACAAAGTTGAGTTGTTTCTGTTTTTTTCCGAGACAAACCACTTCCTGCTCCGCCGCGTGTTGTTCTCAAATACAAATGTAAAAAGTGGTGATTTCTGAGGCGACTAGACCCATTAAGTGTTTTATTACAAAAATAAACTCCATTTCAACACTATTCATTGTAGCAGCTTCTAATCTGATTAAAAACATTGTCCTGAAACCCAGTCTTTTCACAGAGACAGGATGCTTCTAATACGTCGGTGAAATACGAACCATAACAACTCTGACTTTAGCTCATACATCCAAAACGTAACTTCTGATCAGTAGTAGAAAGTGAAACAGTGATTCATTTATTTGCAGATGCACGTTTTCATTCAAATATGGATAGATCTGGGAGAATTTATAGGTACAAAGTCCAAAAAAGTATTCAGATTGATTGTCACAAGAGAACATAAAACAGCCTGATCAATAAATGTATAAACCTTGTGATTGTGTGGGATAAATGTCATATTCATGAATTCACAGATATAAGCCCTTTATGCGTAAATATTATGATTGTATTTATTCATTAAATGATTGCACAAATAAAAAAAGCCTTGTTTACTGTGAATATGCATAGTGTTACTGTATCATCTATCTTTATTGTTTTGTGCTTGTGATGATCCATTGCTTATTGATTACTGTTTGTATTGATCTATTGCTTATTGATGTGTACTATCCATGTTCATTGCTCATAAAATAAAAAACTCTCAGTGAGTCTAAACCACACACACCTCTTGACACGCTGCAAAGAGGTGAAAACAAACTTGCGCCAACATTTCTGTAAAACTGTGGCTTTAACCTTGGTGGTGACACAGTCTAAAACTGCGTCTAAAACAGATAAACCACTACGGCCTGTATTTTATTTTATTGATATTTTTATTTTTTCTTTATTATTATTTTTTATTAGTGCTGTCAAGCGATTAAAATTTTGAAGAGATTAATTAATTATGATCTGTAATTAATGAATCTATTTTAAATCTCACCTAAAATTGCTGAGAAAAACACTCAAGTTAAGTGTTTTTGTTTTTATCCAATTTAATTAATTACATTATTGTTGCAGATGGAAATATACTGAAGTGTTTTGATGTTAAGTTGTAAAGTTGAACAACCCTTATGTCACTTTGTAACTCACAGATGGAAAGTTAAAGATTTCAAAATAGATTAATGCGATTAAAAATGTACTCAATTAATATGCCTGTAATTAATTCATCTCAATTAATGCACTAATTTGACACCACTATTTTTTATATTAGTATTAGTGTTAGTATATTAGTATTTTTATTTGTGTGATCTGAAAAGCATTTTCAAATCACATTTACAGTTTGTTCTGTAAAGTCATTAAATGAATTAAATAAACTCTGCTTTGCTTTGATGTGATGTAATGTCTGTGGTCATTAATATATTTATATGTGACATCATCATGAACTGTCCTGATTACAGATTGTTCTTTCAAACTCCAAAATCTGACAGTAAAGATTATTATTTTCCTCTGTAAATAAATGTGTTTGCATGTAATGTCACTCATTGGGACTGCAACAGTAATGCAGTTCCATTTGTGTTTAGTCTACCGTTGCACCAAGCCCCGCCCATCTACTGCAGCCCGTCACCGGTGAAACCCCGCCCATCTACTGCAGCCCGTCACCGGTGAAACCCCGCCCATCTGCTCATGCTATATAAGTGTGCTTGTCTCTGTCTGTCACAGAACCTGTTCCTTTAACCACAGAAAGTCTTTCTCTTTTGTGAAGCCACAGGTAAGAACTGTTTTTCTATTTTGCTTTCAAAGTTTTAAATGGGTCGACTCTCTCAGTTGTCCCCAGTAGTGATGGTAGATGATGCCTCAGGTGTTTATCACACTTTCCCCTCACGGTGCTGACACTAGATCACACGGTGTTGTGTGTGTGGGCTCCCTCAGGTGTGTTTACACGAGTGCAAGGGATTTTTTTTTCACATATTAACAACTTAGTGTATGTTCAATAATCTAAAATATACAATAAAGCGAAATTAGAGTGAATGTTGCTGTTCTTATAATATTCACTCTAATATTTGTTCACACTTTTCTTTTTGATTATAGCAGATGAGAGCGTTTTATGCTTTAACATTTGCATATGAAACGTTGGAATTACAGAATAACATAAATTCATATGAATATAAGTCTCCACACACGAGTTTGAAGTGGAGAAAATAAAGTACCATCACGAGTCTCGTACTCGCGACCTTTTACCAGCCGTCTGTCTAGTTCAGCCAAACAACCAGAGACGTCATGCAGGGAGTAAATAACTGCTAACTACACTCTATTTTGTATTTGTGAAGCCTGCATGTTAGTTTTTGCGTTTTAATCATCCTAGAAAACATTGATGAAATATTACATACATACATTACTTATTTATCTTATTGTTTTTGGTGAAGCAGTGACTCCTCTGACGCTCGTCGCTTCTCTTGGTGTTGTGTAGCCTGGAGCCTCAATAACACATGACACAGAGTGAGACTTTTCGATGCCGTAACTGCGTTGGTCACTGTGTTGGCACCTACAAAATCTACTTAAGTTAAGTATTGAAGTATCAGTTGAAAAATGTAAAAAGTAAAAGTATTTCCTACAGATTGAGATGTTTATTGTGGCACTTTTGAGGTGAAAAATCAATTCTAGAAGCAGAAACTTACATTTTTACTTTGGAACATCTTGATTGAGATGTCTAATTTTTCTGCCTTAAAACATGGTTAAGGAGCCGAATTATATTATTATAATAGCCCAATTTGTACATATTATTATTATTTTTCTTTATTAAGTGTTATTTTGGTCCAAAGTTACTAAAGTCAGATTATTGTTCAGATGAAGCAACAGAATTGACAACTAGTTTGTTTAGCCAGTTTATTTTGGGAAAATTTGGTCAAAATCGTCTAAAATGTATAATTATTAGGCAAGTTTTCAGACACTCTCAAACCTACAGAAAAGTACTTTTTGTTTTTAGTCCTTTTCCAAATTGTAGTAAAGTAAAAAAGTATAGGTACCTGCTCTCAAATGTAGTGAAGTAAAAGTGAAAGTATCCAGAATAAATTATGCTTAAGTAAAGTGCCTTATAAAGTTACTTAAGTACAGTACTTTACTTTTGTACTTACTTTCCACCACTGCACATGAAAGTACTAAGTCCCCATATTCCCTTAACTTCTGTTTAGTCAGAGGAACTAAATGTCAGATTATGTAAAACAATGTTTCCAAACTTAGTCAGTGTTGTAAATGTGTTTGTGTCACCAAAATATCTGGACTGACTGACAAGGAACAGTGGGAAAGACCAAATACTCTCGTGAGAAACCCTGACGTTTACTTTTCATTTAGCAGTGTAAAACTTGCTAACGTTGCATCATTTCAATCCTAAAGTTTTGCAGTAGGTTTGTGGTTTGTATCACGATGAAAGTCCCTCGTGCACAGGTCTAGAATAGAATAAATAATAAACATGAGAACTACTGTATATCTGGACAGCCACAGTCTAAACACGAGTCTAAGTTGGACTTGGTGCTTTTTCAGTTCAAGTTCTGCTCTAAATATTAAACATGTGCAAAGTCATCGGTGCTTTGCTGAAATATATTTTACCCTTTTGATTATTTTAGAGCAGTTGTCTGTGTTTTTTCTCCACTACATTTTTTTAAAAGGATAGAAAAGTACTTGAATTAAGTCGTGTTAGTATTTTATCATTGACTTTCCGACTGTCAAAAAAACAAGTGAAGTTTTAGGACGTGGCGTGAGCCAGACTTTGACTTGTTTTGTAATGCAATCCTCATCACCCTTGTGTTGAAAAACTCTCAGTGTCAATAGAAAAAGGAAATCATACCCCTTCCCTCCCGAGCCACAGCAACTTGTCTGAGCTCAACATAACTTTAGAAACTCATTTTTACTCAGTTGATGGTGAAGTACTACAACAACGTGACTTCTATGTTTTCTCCTCTTCACAGTCAAATCAATCTTATTTAAGGGGACAGAAGATGTTTGCTCACATTGTCAATAAAAGTTGTGTGAAGGATGGAGAAAGAAATGTGAGGCACTCTGAAGTAAAATATATAAAAGTCCTTTATTAAAGCGTGGACTTGATTCTCCTCTTTCTTGTGAATGCTCTTGATTACATTCTGGTGTCTTTGCTGGCTGTTCTCATCATGCTTGGTATTCCTCTCTGCATTCAGTAATGTCACAGTTGGTAATAATGTCATGTTGTTCCTCTTATATATTTTTTATGTTATTTTTTGTGTGTTTTTTATGTGAGCCTACGTCAGGGCTACGTAGGCCCCGGTAATCTCGAGAGATCAATCCGGCTCCAGTCGACTTGACAAATCGTCGAGGTGAGAAAAAAGCAACTGCTCCCGGCTTCACCGCCTCAATAACTACAAAATTAAGATGCATGATGGGAAATGTAGTGCGGTGACTGACCGCTGATTGGCTTTGATCAAACGTGACGCGCTGCAGTTCCTCCTCCTCTGTCTTATCGTGTTTGTGGACTTTTATAACATCACACGTGTTAACACGAGTCAGAAAAGACCCAGACTGTTGGACATTACACACAAACAACATTAGATTAACACATGATCCTGATGAGCTGGAAGTCATTTTTACAAAGGCAAATCTAAAGTGTGCCAACTTTATCATGAGCTCTTTATTCTGGTGATGTGTGAGTGAGTTTGTGATGTGTGAGGGAAACATAATTACATTTACAACGTTGTAGATACTTTTATTCAGTGCAACACTTCAAACACAGATAAGAGCTGTGTTTTCTCCGTGAGTCTGTGAGATCTGAGGCTGCCTCGTTGCTCTCGGGCTCAACAAGTGTCCAAGTTGAATCTCCTCCTCTTTGCCTCAGCCACCTGCTCTCGTCTGTGATCCAGGCAGAGATTTTACATCTTGAACACACCTAATGTATTGTATATGTCTCATGGTCAGCTAATCACTGTCACATGACTCACTCATCACTTTAAAAGAGGGTCACATGCTTCAGCTTTAACTAACCCTGACGAAGACACCTAGGTGTCCAAACGCGTAGGCCAGTCCACGCTTTAATAAAGGACTTTATATATATTTCTACTTCAGAGTGCCTCGGATTTCTTGCTCCATCCTTCACACAACTTTTATTGATTTAATGTGAGTAAAACATCTTCTGTCCTGCTGATTTATGGCCATTTCCTCGAAGAGCACCTGAGTAGGTTAATGTTAACATTTTCACAAAAGTCTATTTGATGCACTCATCCTTTCTGTTCACTCAATCTGATTTATCAATAGAAATCCACCATACTTTATTATAAGTAAAATACAGCATTGTTCAATCAATCAATCAATCAATCAATCAATCAATCAATCAATCAATCAAATTAAAACATCATACAGGTGAATATCTTGGCAATATCATTGAATAAATGCTGACAAAGGAGGAAGAAGTATAACTATAGGCTTATTGTATAATAATGCTGAGTAAATGAGACAACATATTACAAACTTATTGAACATACTTAATCATTATTCATGTGTAACAATGTAGATAATGTGTTTACAGAGACTACAAAAAACTTTGAAATGCATTTTTCTTGTATAATTGTTAAAGGAATGAATGTTGGAACAGAACTTTAGTTCTTCACTTAAATTGCGTCTGTAAGTGAGTGAAAATTAAAAATGTAGTGTCTTTTTCATGTTTTCATTTCCAGTTGCATTTTCTGACTCATTTCCAGTGAGAAAATGCTGTATTTTTCATATTTTATTTTAGCCAAACAATCCACTTTTCTCTTGTTCTGACAATTCATGTTACAATATACTCAAGAAAATACACAAAATTTGACTTACTGACTAAAACAAGAAAATGTCCAATAAAAACATGCAGAAAAGTATTGAGTTGTTAAGTGTATTAACATGTTTTTTGTGTGTAACCTTCTCTAAAATAATGGTTAAAGCTGTCCAGGTTCAGAAGTGTCACATTTTAAGTATCCTGACATCGACACATCGACTACAGCCCTAATTTAGATGAAAATACTTGCCGCTTTCAAATGATCGTGCCTTTATAGAGTTCTACAATGGCTTACCATACAGGGGTTGAAATTATGGCACAGTTACAATGCAACACTGTCTTTCAGTCACATCTGCGTGGACTAAATACACTTCCTGCGGCTCAGACCTCTGCACCAGACACAGTTTTCACTTCCTGCAGCTCCGACTCTCAGCTCTCGTGACGCTTTAATGACACTGTGCACGTGCTTCTGCCGATCCTCCTGCTCTTCTGTTTCAAATCAACTCAAAAAAACTTTATTTATCCGTTAAAAACTTTATTTACAGACAGAGCACTAGATACACATTCAATTGTAAAAGCGCATTCATCAAATACACACTAAACAGAACAAGTCAGGCGGACTGAAGCTGGATGTGGCCCTTTTGTAGTTTAAAGTGAGAGGGACGTGAACCTGCAGACATGTCCTGAAGTTCACTACACATCCATAAAGACAAAATTATGCAAATCAATAATTATATCAAAGTAAAAGAATGTTTGAATGAAAAAACATCCTTTCTAGTCTGTTAATTCTTCCCTACATGAGCTACTGTGTGGTGTGGATATAAAAGACAACCTGAGCTTCTTTTGGGACAAATCTACTTTTGAAGCCAGATCTCAGAAGCTAAGCAGGACAGGCCTGGTCAGTGCTTGGATCATCAGGAGTTGGAATTGTGCTTATGAATGTGCGTTTGTAGACACTTTTCCACAATAAACATAGGTCAATGTCTGTTGTTACAGTGAAATTTAGCAGTGAAGAGTTCAGTTCAGTTCAGTTGACTTTATTTAAAACCGTAGGTAGATTTGTTGTGCAGCAGTTTCAGGTTTGGTGTCAAGGACAGCGACATAACAGACACATAAACAGACATTCGGACATTCACATTGGCTCAAAAGTAAAACATCAGTAAATAAAAAGGTTACAATCATTAAGATAGACTCTCATAAAAATAATTTAAAATCCTAAGATTTATTAAGAAGAATCACTGCAGATGGAACAAAACTGTTCCTATAACGCTTTGAACCTGCGTCCTGAAGGGAGAAGATGAATCTCTTCAAACAAAGGATGGAGGTCACAGCTCACACGCTGTACCTGCCTGGTGTACAGCCTCAAGACTCAGCAATCAGTCTACTGGACCATTTAATAATCTGACTGACTTTATTTCTGTATTTCAGTGCCAAAGGACCAAACCAAGCCACTAGGGAAACTGATCAAACTGATTCGATAAAAGATCGATAAAAAAGAGAAAGCATTGTTTGTCAATATTAAAACGTGACTTCTGAGGCAGAAAAGATGCTGATGTTGATGATTTTTTAACACAACTTGTGAGTTCTCCTCCAAGCTGAGTGAGCTGTCAATCACAGTTCCCAGGTATTTGTAGCTCTGCACTAGCTCCACATTCTGACCGCTGGTGTGTCTTTTGTCTTTCTCAAATCGATGTGTCTTTGGTTTTGGAAGTGTTCAGCTTGAGGTTGGACTCTTCACACCACTGAACAAACTGACTGACAATTGGGCCATGTCCAGTTTCATTTTCATAAAGAAGGCTCACACAATCACAGTGTCATCTGCGTATTTCAGTTCAGTGACAGTTCTGCAGTTTAAAACAGGAAGTCAGTGTTACCAGGGTTTTTTATTATTACGTAAAAATGCCGCGGGAGTCGGATTGTGTGGCTTTAACAGTGTCATCTGTGCAGCGGATGTAAACGCCACAGACAGTCAAAGCTGTTTACATGAGTTTCTCTTGCTATGACTAACCTCAGGTTTCTCTTTCCAGTAGTACTCTGCTTTTGTTCAATATCTGAAAAACAAAACAACTATGAAGCACCCAGAAGATGAAACTACCAGTGTCCCTCTTATTTAGAGTCAAATCAGCCTCTGGAATGAAGCAGACTTTCTGTAATTTTCAAAAAAAAAAAGAAAAGAAAAATCCCAAATCCTCCGCCTAAATTTTTTGAGTGATTTTAAGGGATGCACTGATCTGACACTCGGACATCGGTTCAGCGGATATTCTAGTTGTGTCTTTAATTGGGCATAATGAGACTTATTTAATGGCTGATGTTGATCCAGAATGTCAGATTAAGTTTTTAGGTATAAAGGACAAATACATCAATTTCTAATGTTTAAAAAAAAGCTGTTACAATTGTATCGGTGGATATCTGGTATTGACAGATACTTAATTCCATAATATCGGCATCAGAACTGTAAATGCTGGATTTGGGCATCCCTGATTTTAGGTCTTAAAACAAATTTTACCTCAGTTACCTTCAACTTTTGCAGAGGAAACATCAAAACCCCAAATCTGCCAAATCTAGAGTCTTTCAGGTCTCAGCTGTAACACCAGCTAAAGAAATGTAATCGGAAATTAGATTCAGTTTTTCTTTGCTTGGAGAAAGTTGTCACCACTGATCAGAGCCTCTGAATCTCAGAAGATAAAACCACAGAGTCACAGCTTCACAAAGACTCCAGACATTTACTTGTGTCCAAAGTGGTAGTTTGAATTTTAGACGATTTTAGTCAGATGTGAGAGAATGAGAAGAGGTTTTTAAAGTCTGGATGGCTGTGGGAAAAGAACTGTTTTTGAAGCTGACTTGTAGCGCCTCCCAGAGGGCGTGAGTGTGAACAGCAGGATGTGTGAGCGTCACGATGACCTGTCAGAGTGAGAGTGACCTCTTCCCTCCTCCCTCTGCAACAGGCGACTGCAGCGAGCACAATCAGAGAGAGAGTCACAACTGTCACAAACCAAACAGTGAAAGCTGCTGGTGTTTCAGCTACAGAAAACGTTCTACGCTGCAGGAAAAGGCCTTATTCTCATGGACTCAAACTAAATACAATGCCTCTGCGCCTGTTGCTCTTTAGTTAAAGCTCTTGTCTTTGAAGTTTAATGCGTATTTATTAAACACAACAAACGTAATCCTGATTTGAACAATGAATAAAATAACTTGTCCTTGCAGTAGTTTATATTGTGAGAATTTGATTTGGTGTTGTAATCAATCAGTGCAAAAATATATCATTTATTAAAGTGTTCATGTTAAAATTATTCAAGAATAATTCATATATCAGTTAAAAAAGTAATTACCGATTGTCAAAGTTAAAAACAGCAATGATTAAAAGCTAATTTAAAAATGATTTTGTTGTCTAAAATGTGTTAGAAAACTTATACTGTAACTTGATGTTTAAAATCTGGCTACAGGTGGTACTGTTAATATTACTGTCCATTTGTTTATGTTGAAGGTTTTTCACGTTTTTGGAAATAAACCGAGTGAAACTGGTCTGATTGTGAAGTGACTCGAAGGGAAGGGCTTATTTAGTATGTTTATAAATGATTTACCAAACGTGTGTTCAATGTCAATGTCCAAAGATGATGCTGTAATTTTCACACATGCTAAAAGTACTCAAGAAGTCTCTCAGACTCTGACCACAGCCATGACCCACGTCCAGGACTGGATCAAAGGCTCTTGTTTGCAACTTAACATTAAGAAAACTGTGTGTATGAGGTTCACAAAAAAAACAAACGAAACACAGCGCTCCAATATTTTTTTAGATGGAGTAGAACTTAACCTTGTTAAAGAATTCAAATATTTAGGTCTGACATTAGATTCCACTCTGACATTTTGAGAATCACATAAAACAATTGACAAAACTTTTAATATGCACAATTTTAAACACATTAGGCCTTTTATGACACAGCACGCTGCTAAATTATTTTTGCACTCAATGATCTTTTCTCATATTGAATACTGTGTAACCTCTTGGTCACTTGCTGCTGACACAACACTAAAACCAATTAAATCTCTCTTTAAAAAAGATTTTTGATAAAAAGTCTAACTCATTTCATTTCACCATTGCACTGTTTTAGAAAAATATAACTGGCTGAATTTTGATAATTTTGTACTTTTTAAAAATGCATGTTTTATTTTTAAAGTTCTGCATCGACTCGCTCCTCCTCCATTGAAAGACTTTATCAAACTAAAGACAGTGAGTGGGATGGCCACAGCTCGAGGAGACTGTGAGGTACCACCAGAGATGGCAAGTAACTAAGTATTTTTACTCAAGTACTGTACTTAAGTAGTTGTCTTGAGTATCTGTACTTTAATTGAGTATCACAAAATCTGGTGACTTTTTACTTTGACTTCTTACATTTTTCAAGACGTATCTGTACTTTCTACTCCCTACCTTTTATAATCACGTGAGTTACTTTATAAGCCCATAAACATTTGTTTTTCCTTTTAAAACTGCTGCTGCTGTGTATCAGCGCTTTGTGAACAAATTAACAAGTGAAAATCACTCAAAACGTTATGAAAAGTACATGTTTATCACATGATAAAGTCAGATGAATTATAATTAACTGACTGTAAAGTCCATCTCACACATCACAACATCACAAACAACTTTATGTTCTGCAAAAATGCATTTTGAGATTTGTTAAAATGTCTTAAAACCTGGATTTTCTGTATTTTTTCTGGTTCAAATGGTTTCATTTGATGTACCTGGATTATATGACTTGTTTTGTTGTGTTTTCTGCCTTGTTTCAACAAATTTCTTCTTGTTTCAAGTTTAATGAAATAAAACATTTATACTGACGACGTTGGCTAATTTGATCCAGGCTCAAATCTCTTGAAAACATCAGAAATGTCTTGAAACAAGTGAACTAAGCCGACA
The DNA here is from genome assembly GCA_038363315.1 of Mugilogobius chulae. Lineage (NCBI taxonomy): Eukaryota > Metazoa > Chordata > Actinopteri > Gobiiformes > Gobiidae > Mugilogobius > Mugilogobius chulae. The sequence continues at coordinate 3,369,366 of CM076413.1, read as the reverse complement.
CATTTTAAGTAGCCTAAAAGTTTTAATCGAGACTAGAGAATAACTTTTGGCAGTGTGATACTTTTTACTTTTTGTACTTAAGTAAATTTACACACGTTTACTTTTATACTTTTACTCAAGTAACAAAGTTCCAGCAGGACTTTGACTTTTACCAGAGTCATTTTTTACACAAAATAACTACTTTTACTTGAGTAGTGAACTTCAGTACTTTTGCCATCTCTGGGTACCACATAGACGCACTAAATTTGGACAAACAGTGCTCTCTATTAAAGGGACACATTACTGGAACAGTCTTCCTCTCACAATAAGACAATGTGCCTCTCTGGCCACATTCAAACTACAACTCAAACTGTGGCTGAAGGAAAACCAAGCCTGTGAGCACTTTTAGCTCTTCTTTTATTGTATTCTTGTATTTTTGTTGTGTCTTTATCTGTGAATCTGCCTAGGGACTACAGATGGAAATTAGCATCTTTGCTATAATCTGGCATATTTACACTGTAACTGTTACAGATGTTCATTAATATGCACTGTCCCTATCAAATAAATAAATAAATAAAATAAATGTGTTTGTGGTGAAGTGTGTCTATAAACGGGATGTGGCCAATAATCTAGATCATTTGTCTGTGCGCTGGTGAGAATGAGAGTTCATATTATCAAACCAGACAATTGTTGAGGAGGTGAGGATGCTTTCAGTTATCGTGGTGCTGAACTGTGAGAGAATATTGTGTCTGACTCAAGTTGCCTGAGGAAAAACAGTCTTTTATTAGCTTTTTTTTTTTTGTCGAATCTGTGATTGTGACGTCTTGGTGTTTTGTGCGAGGGGGAATGTGAAAAGTCAATTATAAGCTCCTTTGTTAAGTTATTATTTTGGCATCAGGAGAGATCTGACTGCAGTAGTGATTTTCAATTGTGTGGCAGATTAGTCCATTTATGATTGTGTCATCAGCATACCCTAACCCTGAGTCTGGATACAGAATTGTTGGAGGATGTTAGTGCAGAGAGAAAAGAACCAGGGAGAAAGAACACACCCCTGAGGAGAACCAGACTGACCTGCAGTGTCCATTCTGACAGAAAACTCCTAATCCAGCGGCATAAAATGAGTGGTGTTGACTTTAAAAAGTCTGAGAAACACCACATCTCCCACTTCACATCAACAGTGCTGAGGTGAAGAGGGTTCAGAAAACATCTGTCCAACAAACTGACAACCAGAACCATTCTGACAAGTTTGAACTGCTACAATTAGGAAACAAATCTACTGCTCATACATCTTTCTGCCCCAGACACTTTCAACTGTTTAATGTTGTGCTGAATTGTAGCGTTTGTGTGAAATACAATTTAAATTTTCTTGTAACATAAAAAAATGACAATAAACTAAAACAAAACTAAGGTTATAGAGCTGTTCTATTGTTTGTTTGTTAAAATATGTACGTTTAGCATAACCTGTGTGTGATTGGACTTTCTGTTAATCTGCATATTGCACAAAATAACTACTCACTCACTACACCAGTGCTTCCTGGGCAATATGTTGGGGGTCTCCAAAACTCTCTGATGATATTGAATTCCACGTTTTTTTCAATAACAGACAAATAGGGTTAGGGTTAGGGTCATTTACAGTTTGATAAAAAGCATGAGTTTAACATCTTATTGATGAACTTCTATGATGTCACTGTGTCGAACAATACGGGGTCCTTGAATAATGTTCATATCGATAAGATGTTCCTGAAAATGTTTAAGAACTCCTGTTTTACACCTTTTTAGTTTAGAATTGTATTGGCTTTTTATAGATCATGTATTTATTTATTTTACATTAAATGTGTGTTTGTTTGATAAGTAATATTTAGTGATAAGTAACTTGTCTTGTAGAGCCCTGGTGAGTCTTCGAAACAATAAAGTCCTGTTGTTTCTGCTGCACATTCTAATGAAAGAACACCAACGCCCCCATGTGGACACATGTGCAACTGCACAGAACAACAGGTTGAGTTTCAAAACACTAACTTTCACTACTAAAGCATTTCTGCAGCTGTGGCATCAGATCATTAGTTTCCACAGGTTCAGAGCTTCACATACGAGGTAAATACTTCACCAGAGAAAACTGTGTGTTTATAAAATGTGCTGTTTGAGTCTCAAAGCTAATGCTAATGCTAACTTATGATTAATTTAATTAACATTTAAGTTATTCTACAAACTGAACTAGCTTTTTACAAAAACAATCAGCTTGGCATTTCATTTATTTTTTAAATCAAAATTTCTACTTTCTACAAATTTTATTTGTTAGAATTTAGCATTGCACCCAAAATACTCGCTTTTACAGAGTTTTAAATTTCCCTCGTATGTGAAGCTCTGAACTCGCTGCAGTGATTATTTAGTTGAAATCCGCTCTCTGCTTTGTAATTTTTTAATACTGATTATTATTAACGCATTTCAGAACGGAATGAGATGGAACTATCCACATTTGAATGAAGTCAGACAGAAGTTCTAAGGTTGAAAAGTCAGATCCTTGACTTTATATTGACACGTGTTTGTGTTGTGTTCACAGAAAAATTACTTCTGTGCAACTAAGGAGAAATAAATCTGACTTACAACCTTCAAAGAGAAAAATCACTACGAAAAGACCCTACTCCATGGATCTGCCACCGAGCTTTGACTTAAACGTGACTCAGAAAAAGTAAGTGTTGGAAAGGTTATGTAACAAATACACTCAAGGAAAAAAGAAACACTCAGCTTTGGGGGCAGAAGAATTTTATTTTTGAGATCCGCCTGTTTCATATGAACCATATATCCGTTTCTAATCCTCAGACCAACTCTTGTGGCGTTTACACATTTTCAGTCTAATAACACAACCAAACAATAGAACAACCCCCAAACCAAAAGTGACAGAGTTTCATCAGACTGTCAATAGTTCACTGACCCCCGTTGGCCCTGGACAGAGGTTATTCAGCCTCATGGATCCATCAGCAGTAGTGTCTGAGTTGATCCATTCTTCCACCAGTGCCGCCCTCAGGTTCAGTCTCTCCAGTGTCTCCTGTAAACCCGATCTCATCCATCTGCTCTGAAGCACTGGAACCTTTTTTCGTCACTGACACGACATGGCTCATCTCTTTCTCTCTTTCTCTCCCTCCCTCTCTCGGGAAGCTGCGTATGACTGTCAGTGCAGCATCTTCATATGATCCTTATTTTGTTCAAATCCGCCTTATATTCACGGAGAAAAGGCCCAAAATGTACAGTGAAAGATAACACCGCGGAAATGTTTGAAATGGTCTTACAACTTTTACTATTACATAAAAAAAACACTAACCTTATAAAAGCAGCAGCTCCCGTGTTTTCCCTGCTCTGATCACACAGGACAGTCCTGTCAGGCCGAGTCAGTCTGACTGACGCTCCTGAAGCCCAGTTTTACAAGGGCGGAGCTAAAGGCATCTGGGGCTGGACCCCCTACAACTGGCGTCTATGGGGGGGTCCTATTTGTATTTTTGCTTACAAAACCTGCCTCATGTCTTTTTAATTATATTAAAATGGCATCACACAATATAATCATAACATCTGAAACTCACCAAAATACAGGAAATTACATTACATTCAAGTGGTTAGTGCTCTGTCTTCCCAATAAGGAGGTCGTGGGTTCGACTCCCGGGTCGGATCATATCAACTTCTCACAATTTCTCTGGGTGGGAGTTTGCATGTTCTCCCCGTGTCACCGTGGGTTTTCTCCGGTTTTCTCCCACCTCCAAAAACATGCATGTTTAGGTTAATTGGGCATCACTGTAAATTTCCCTTAGTGAGTGAATGAGAGAGTGAATGTTTGTCTGTCTGACCCTGCGACGAGTTGGCCACTGTCCAGGGTGTTTCCCCCGCCTAAGGCCCAAAGTCACTGGGATAGGCTCCAGTCACCCGTGACCCTAACGGGATTTAGCAATAGAAAATGAATGAATGAATTTTTAAAATTCTCCTGGGGGAGTGCCCAGACCAACTTGAATTATATAAGAACCTTGTAACATTGAAATATATTTGTATTTAGGGGTTATAGTCTAACAGTCTGTCTGTAAATTTAAATTAAATACAAATTTGTTTCGAGAAAGGGGTTGGGGGGTGGGGGGTACAATTTATATTGATCAGGGGTTCTATTTGAAATCTCGCCTAAGGCGTCACCAGGGCTAGAGCCGGCACTGCAAGGATGCACTGGTTTGTCTTGCGAGAGACGTGCGAGTCCCGCCTCACACCAAACTCACACTCAGTGTACGGCAGGGGTGAAGAAACAAACTTGGAAACTCTAACCGGTGCATTGGTGCAGGGCTGGGTAACTGGTCAGGGGCCAAAAGCCAAAATGTGCAGCTGTCATCCTTAAAGAGCCACACCATGAGTCAACCACCAGGGGGCGAAATACATTTATATTTGCACAGACCCTTAGACCCATAAACCCTATATATATTTTAAAATAACTAGATTTTTTATGTAATTCTGGGGGGTCTGGGGTCCTCCTCCAGGATAAGGAAAAAGGGAATTTTCTGGGTTTTGGTGAGTTTTAGATGTGATATTTTTGATATGCAATGTAATTTTACTATTTAAAAAGACATGAGACAGTAAAAAAAAAAAGGTGTTTATGTGCGTCTTGTGTTGTTGCAGGAGTGTGAGAGTCAGAGCTGAACATGAGCCGTGTGAGGAAAGTCTCCAGTCACATTCTCAAACCAAACTCAACGAGGATGTGACATGTAAAAAGATGAGGATGCAGACAAACAACAAAAACACTAAGATGTATGGCACATTTTTATCTTTCTTGCACAACAGAAGGATCACACAAATTTAACCTTATTCTCTTTGTCTTCTTAAAGCTCATATGACAGACTATCACACTATCCTGGCCTGATAGTCCTTGTTCTACATATGTATCTGTTTCACCACAGTTAAGCTGCAACTTATGAAGAAACTGACAAAGAAAAGTGTAAAGTAATTTAGGTTCTAAAACAGAATCCTTCCACATGTGTCGTCAAAAAGCACCAAAATGCAAAGACAATTTACTCTCAATTGACACAGTTTTTTAACAAAAGTGTTACAAGATATTCTCAACTGTCAAATCAGAACATCTGTGTCATTTCTGTGGATTTGGGCCCAGATTTACGATGTGGTTGCTAGGTAACAGTTGTGGAATGACTTCTACATGTGTCATATTTACTGGACAAAAGACAAACCTCATCCAAACAGACAGATTGGAGAAAAAAAGCAGAAATGTTTTATGAAATCTGACATTTTTCAATACAATTTTCAGCTTAGCCTGCCACTTTAAGCTCTCCACTGGCACTGTTATTTCATGTGAAGCACAAAACTCCAGTCCAAGAAAGCACATTATCCTGGTTTCTTCTCATCCTTTTCATGTCGAGGGCCATTGTTAAATAAAGTGATGTAAATTTAGATTCTTCAGGTTTCCTCTGCGTCTCCTGAGAAAGAAAAAGACAGAAACTGCTTCACTCTAAAAATGACCATTTGCTGTAGAGCCACCAGCATTAGCTCTTCCTGAAGCAATGTATTTAACTTTGATAGATTTCCGGCAGATAAATAAATGGTGGTATCATCAGCATACATTGCCATAGATGCTTTTTTCAGTAAACTTGGTAATTCATTTGTAAATATTGCACAAGAGAAGCGGTCCTAAACAACTTCCTTGCGGAATTCCACATTTTAATTAATAAATATCTCATAGAGTGCCGTTAAATATAGCTGCGGTCTTTTGAAAGAAAAGCTCCTCTAAAGCTGGACAATGAGGGGACAGATATGATTTGTTGGCCATCATCACCTTAACAGATCTTTTATACAGTTTCTTTAATGGTTTTAGGAGAGAGGCACCCGCAGAAGACAGATTTCAAAACAACACTCAATATGTGACATAATCATGCAATAGAAATAAGCTTTAGCTGCATCTTCAGAAATACAAGACATGATTTGTCTAAAATTTTGCAAGTTGAATTTCATGATGCCAATCACTATTTTACATGTCTGCTAAATGATAGTCATGAATCCAGTATCACCCCGAGATATTTAAAGTGTGGAAGTAGTTCTAGTTCTTCATCCTCAATGTAAACATTAGATCAGGTCTGTTTTATTTTATGTTTGAGAAGAAACATGCAAACTGTTTTTGTTTGTTTTTTTTGCCAGTCAGTTGTTTTGTAGCCAAACGTGTAACTTATTTAGAGCATTAGTAAGTTTAGATGCAATGTCTGATGTATTTAAGCCATGAGTAAATAACACTACATCATCAGCATACACTATGACATTCAAATCAGGGCAAACATCAGGAAATATATTGAGAACAATAAAGGCCCTAGCAGTGATCCCTGAGTACACCAACAGCACAACAAAGACTACCAGATTGACATTACTTACGTTTTAAATAGAGATAGACCGATATATCAACGGCCAATAATTGGATTTTTTTTTTGTATCTCAGCCATATCTACTAGTCTGGAGAGAAACGATAAAACTTCTTTTATCCCTCTCAATTCCTAAGTCTACAGTTTGGACTTGATCATTACCATGTCTTTAGGTTTTGATCTTGTTCTATGACTTTGGTGCAGCACAAGCTTAATAAGTGCTTGTTTGTTTGTCAATATGAACAATATCAATGTCTTTCAAATCGAGCATCATTACATTGTGTGAAAGAGACACGTGTACCAGGCTGAAGAACAGTTTAGGTTGAAGGGTTTTTACTTATGTTAGCTCACCCCATGCTTTTAAAACTAAAATATGAAAATCAGCCACTCATATCGGCATCAGCCACAGAAACAACCCATATCGGACGATCTCTAGTTTTCAGAGATGACAAGTGTTTTCACTCAAGTACTGTACTTAAAGGTGCACTCACACTAGGGTTTTGTAATCGTGCTACACTCAAGCCCGATTGCAGAAATTCTCTGGCCCGCACTCACACTGGCACAAACGATCTGAGCCATAGGCCGGTGACATCATTCTCTAGCGCCGTTCGTTTACATTCTTGGATCCAGCGCTGAGGTGCTAATGCCAGTAGCGTCAAAAATAAGTCTGTGGACCGTAATATCTTTAATATAATGAGGCAGACTTGAGTTTTACCCGTGATGCGCGCTCCTCCGTCAGGCTTTGGATTAAAAATCCGGTAGAGCAGCAGCAAAAGCAACAGGAGACGACAGACTTCACAACTTTTCTCTCCGCTAATTCAACCAGAGTTTGGTGCAGAGTTTCTTTCTTTTCAGCGGTCACAGTGCTAAAGTTGTGCGTGTGCATGAGTAACCGTGCCGAGCTCTGGCCCACCTCCTCCAACCGTGCCAGAGTCAGATCTGAGCTGAGTTTGTTTGCACTCTCACTGCACAAAAGTAGGGGCCATCCGGGCCTGGGCACGGTTCAGTTGTGTCAGTGTGAGTGCACGCTTAGGGTAGGTAGTTGTTTTTGTTTATTTTTGAGTATCTGCATGTACTTTTGGGGATGCACACAGTAGCAGAGTGGTTAGAGCTCTGGCTTCTCAATAAAGAGGTTGTGGGTTTGACTCCCGGGTTGGACCATATCTCTGGGTGGAGTTTGCATGTTCTCCCCGTGTCACTGTGGGTTTTCTCCAGTTGTCTGGCTTGTTTTTATTTAACAGTTTTTATACCAAGAAAAGAATTGCATTGGCGTTGTGCATTCCTACTTGCCTGTCCACAGATCTGACCTGTAATTGGCTTGATCGGCTTGTCTCCATGGACAAGCAGATCTTTCCTTCTTTGACAAAAAAAAAATCAAATTGCCAAAAAATTCAGATTAATAATATTTCATTCAACATGAAGTCATTACTCTATACACGCCACCATTGTATGTTTTTACTTTTTACTTAAGTAAATTGACAGTATTAAGCTTTTGTACTTTTACTCAAGTAAAGGAGTTTCAGTTGTACTTTCACTTTTACCAGAGTCATTTATTAGACAAGTAACTGTACTTTTACTTAAGTAGTGAACTGCAGTGCCACTTCTGATAGTTTTAAACACTTTATAAGTCATGCAGGACCCGCACTGGTCCCGACTCGCACCAAACTTGTACTCAGTGTACATGAGGGTTAAAGTTGGGGTCATGAACTTTTCCATTGACATGTACAGTACATGAGAAACGCAGCACTTTGTTAAAAAAATAGACAACCCTGTACTGCTTAAATTGAATAATAAAGAATTGTAGTTCTTGTCAGGAGCCTAAAACGGTGCTCTGATTGGCTGAGCTTGGGTGGTCCGCTCCAGTTTCACTTTGTTGTTGGTTTAAAGGGGCTGTACTGTGTAAGATTGAGAGGAATTTTAATTATCACATATAGTCCACAAACATTTAAATCATATTTATTCTTTACAACATGAATACTTAAGAGAGCACTGTTAACCAATCCACATCAACTGTGATACATTTATACGTATTTGAAAGGCTCCCTCTGGTGTTCAAAAGTGGAAATCACTTGTTTGTTTGTTTTTCTTACATAGTGCCCCTTTAAAGTGTTTTTAAGCCATAAATGCAACCAAATATAACCCATGCAGATATTAATCACATGTGGAAGGATTTATGAGGAAATTGTCAGATTTAAAACCTAAATTGTGTTTGCGGTGTGAAAATCATTTGTCAAAAGTTTTATGATTATTTTGTTAAAAAGTTCTTTTAAGCTACAGTTTAACTAAATGTCTGCAGAAGGAAAATCTTTGATAAAACCACATGGTTTTGTCAAAGTTGGGTCTGAGAGTGACATGTTACACACTCGTCCTGTCTGCTCTTCTGCAGATTTCTTTTCTTTTCTAAAATATTTAAATGCAGCTGTTAGGTTTGTATGATTGTGTCAACACTGCTAATGTTGCTCTCCAAACTCTAATTCTGCATAATCATTATATTTGGTCAGATTTGACTCCAAAAGCCTTTTTTCTAACAAATGTTGTGATTGGATTTGTTCAGATATGAACTGTTTCAGTCTTTGTATGTCTCCTGTATGTTTAAGTCACAATCAAGCCTTTATTTTTGTTAAATACTCTAAAACACCCTGGTATACAGTCGTACTGAGTATGTTTTGTCCAACGTGTTCTCATGGATTTCGTAAAATAGCACGCCATGACAAATCATGACGACGCCCTCTGCCTGTTTTGACGTGCAATTACACGCTCGTTTTTAGTGGCGTCTGGACACACCTAGTGGTTGACGACAAACACGAGGTTTTTCAAGCAATTAAGTTACAAAAATGGGTAAGTTTAGATTTTAGGCTTGGAGTTGGTTAAGTTTAGGATTAGGATTGTGTTAGTTTTAGGGGTGTAACGATTCACCTAAATATTCGAAGTATAAATACACAGCCCTTACGATCCGCTACATCGATCGCGTTCTACTAGTTATCCTCAATCCCAGCCACACATCGATGCAACTTTGAATCGCTTCGAGTCTAAGCCCAAAGAATCGTTTATTTAGATATATGGCGAAACATAAACCATAAGACAAATGGCATTCTTAGTAGTGTGTTTTTCACATAAACGTTTCATTAAATGCGCTTTTAATACGCTGGTTTTCTGAGCTGCGTCATCAGCAAGTGCCTGCAGCTTGTTTCACATGGAATCTACTCCGGACGTCACCGCTGCCGTTGTACTGCCCAGCGGAGGAGACAGACAGCGCTGTATTCCAAACCATCCCGCGCGCACGGGTCCCGGTGCACATGGATGAGAGACAGAGAGCGCGGACCGCGGAAGCAACGTTACGAGGGAAAACCGCGGAGGTGACGCCGGACCGGCCCACGGAGGTAACGCTGCGAAATGACTCGAGCTTGAAAAGAACCAGACGAGCTGCAAACGCGCACCCAGAGCTGTGACGCCACACTTATATAAAACAGACCCGCGCATTTGTGTAGGCTTTTAGCTCCGCTGCCAATCTGTCACATTTGGACATACTGTATGTGGTAATTGAGACGCAACGTCAATGTGCTTTGGGTCAAAACTCTGCCTGCAGATGTTTGTGGATTTAATATTGAATCTAATGATAAGTCACAAAGATACAATAAGTTCACAGACTCTGACTGTATACAACATGATACAATAAGATGGTGAAATGTGGGTCACTTCTTTTATTATGATACAAAACTTGTGTATAAAGTGGAAAAGTTGCAGTTTTTTTATGTGCAATTGTGTTATTAAGCTGAATATGTTTATTACCTTATCATTTTATTATTTGTTATTGAGTTTTGGATTGAATGCAAAATATTGTTAATGATTTTATTTATGTCGTAAGTTATCAAACTGAATCGAAATATCGTTTTAAAACTGCTGTATCGTTTCGAATCGTATCGTTCCCAAAAACCCTAAAATTGTTTTGTAATCGTATCTCTAGGCTTCATATCGATATGTATCGTATCGTTCTAAAAACGTATCGTTACACCCCTAGTTAGTTTTCATGAATAATAACACCTCTTAACATTCACTATTGAAATGAACTAGGACAGAAACGCATCAAATACACACGCACAAAATAGAAGTAGCGTTCACATGACACACTGTTTACAATAGCTTGGTATTGACACGCTTATCCAGGCTGGTTTTGTCATGGTTGCCGTGGAAACTTTATACCGTCCCATTCCCCAGAGTAATGACATCATCACTTATACAGTCCAGAACATATAGGGACCCTACGTTGTTCTTTAAAACTTTAAAATGTAAACTTTAAATCAAAATCAAATAATTAAATCTCTCCACATATTGTACAAAGCCAAGCCTAATCAATCAGTGCCAAATATTACAAATATTCCAAAAAACCCCCAAGAAAACTGGCTTAAAAAACATCTGAGAGAGAGAGAGAGAGAGAGAGAGAGAGAGAGAGAGAGAGAGAGAGAGAGAGAGAGAGAGAAAGAGAGAGAGAGAAAATAATAATTTATATAAAAAACACATTGTTATTTTCGATGTACGTTATAAGTTTATATTTTTTATATCATTATTGTCTTGGTTTAATATTACAAGTTTATTTGTGTTGTGGGTGTTTCTTGTAATTTTGTAATTAATATAGTGTTAAGTGAAGTTGTTATGCATAATTAAGTTACAAAATGTTTGTATTATTTCATCTCATTTTTGTTGGCTCTTGAATAAAGCTGCATCATTCAGAGCAGCAGGCCACATTTGGATCAGTTGTTTTTCTTTCACATGTGATCCCTGTTGTTTCGTTCCATTTTTTGGAAATGCTCGAATTAAAAAGAGTTTTTACTGGCAAAAGATGGCTCATGATTTTTCTTGATCATTTGGTGGTGAATTTTAATAATTATGATGCGCAAAGCCTCGACTCAAGGCTTCCACGTCTTGGACTTTAAAGAGAAACTAAAGGCAGAATCAACTTTTTTTTTTATGTGGGTTCAGTATTAAATTATCTACTGAGCTTGTTTTTGCACATTTTTGTTCAAACTTTTTGACTTTGCCGTTATGTGTGCAAAAACCTGTCTGTGCTGCCAGAAAATGTGCATTTAATACCAGATTTTATTATATATACCACAATGCGTCTGCCACACAGACTTAAATACCTTGCTTCGACCATCTGATGCATGAATTATGAAAGCCTTGGTCAAGTGTTTTTGTTTTTCTTCTTCTCAGGACATGAAAAAAAGTAAATTTGATTTTTTTTTTTTTTTCCAAAAATATATTTTTTACAGACCTGTCCAACATAAAACACTGTAAACTTAATGTAAAAATGAATTAATTTTTAGAACTTCTGTTTTAATGTAAATATTCAAACCCTTGTTTGTTTTTATGCTTTGACAAACATTTTTGGGAATAAAGCAGCCTACAGAATAGTCTAGAAAGGTCCATAAACTCCAGCATTAAGAGTATTGACAACAGTGATGACGAGTGTCTGCTGGAGAAGAGCAGAGACACAGGAGCTGAGGAGTCTGTATTTCCTCTCCTGTCACAGCCACATTGTTTTTCTCTTTCTGGAGAACATACTGTAAGTTGGTGTTGTGCCTAAATCATCAATGAGATCTGCTTGTAACATGTGTCTGCATGTGAATGCAATAAATCCCATAGATCTCTGCAGTTTCTAGTTTACTAGAAAAAGAAGCAAGTTTCCAAACAAAAGTTATTGTTTTGGACTTTCCCCATTTTCTCAGGCTGGAGTATGACCAGGTGCTTTGTGTCCATCTTCCACAGCTCCTGATCATTCTGACCCGTGAAGCCAATATATTACCTGTGATAAAAATATATTGGTTGATGCTTGATGTCCACTTCAGTAGACACGTAGTTAATTGTAATTTTCTACATATTAAACAAATCTCCCATTCCAAACAGATAATATCCTTCTTAGATACTTGCTGTATACAATCATATTTCTTGTTCTTGTGGGCTCTTCTAGTTTAGAAGGATTGACAGGATGTGCCAGCATTGGGCTTGTTTAAGCAGCAAAAATCTCCATGTGGACTGCGGACGAGAGCAGGCGGATGACGCTGAGGGGAGGGGAGAAATCTGAAAGACACCGTGGACACTTCTGAAGCGCGAGAACTGCCAGACAGCATGAGATCACGTGCTGTACTCAATAAAACCTCATACAAATGTGTAAATGCTCCTATTTCCCTCACACACCTTGAACTGACACGGATATCACCAGAACAATGAATAAAGAACTGAATAATAAAGTTTCTACTCTTGAGCTGTGTCTATAAAGAAATGACTTCCTGCTGTCAGTGTTCTGAGCCTTTTCTGTGAGACTTTAAGTCTCTGTGATGATAAAAAGTAAACTGAAGAGACGAGGAGAGAGGAGGAGGAACTGCACAGAGTCACGTTTCTGATCCAAACAGGTCTGATCCAATCAGCTGTCAGTCCACGCGTGTTCATGGCACTTCATTTCCCAGCATGCATTGGGTTTTGTAGTTTATGAAGGCGGTTCAGTTGCTTTTTTCCGTCTTCACCATCTATATAGGCGCCTGCACTCGGATTGATCTCTGGAGATTACCAGGAGCTACGTAGCGTCGTCATCGGACCCCGACCCCCCGACACCTCCTGCACTGCCTCGCTCTGCTTAAACAAGCCTAGTGGTTGGCAGAGGTGACTAAGAGCAGCCATCTTGGACTGGGAGGTGCTTTACCTACAGTTACACTGACTGACCTCTACAGACTATGGCAGCAGAGAGCACTCTAGAGGCTGATATGCAGTTTCACCTTACAACCCAATGAATTAAAGAATAATATACTTTTTAGTAGCTGTCCACTGTAGTGACCACGGGGTTAATCAATGAAAGCGCAAAATGATCTTTTTGTGTGATATGTGTGATCAACAGTTAAACCATTCTTTCTAAAACTTAATTTTCACTAAAAATGTAGTTTTCTTCACAGAAACCACACCATTGAACACATTTGTTAATAGTTTTCCAGGACAGCTGAGGGCTGTGATCCTTCTGTAATTATTACAGTCCCTAATGTCTTCTTTGTTCTTGTAAAATGGGACAATCAGTCCTCTTCCTCAGGAATAAACCCTGTGTCTAAAATTCCAAAAAAAAAGGCAGTGTAAAAAATGTCATGCTGATTGTTTCTAATGAGCTTATCTGACTGCAATTTGACAATCCTGTCACCGAATGTCACCGTTTTCTCTCATTATTTACAAAAATAACAAAGTTATAACAGAGTAAAGAGTCAGATTTTCTCAAACAGATGAACTTTTTTTTACGTTTTACTCTCGGCATTTGGAACGAAATGCCCAGCCCTCCTCTCTGGTCTTCTAAAGTGAAAGTGAAAGTGTCTCTCCGACGACACTTTGTCTGTCACTTACTCTGGTCCCGTTAATGTGAGAGAAGTTGTGGATAGATCCATAAAAACACAAATATAAAGTCCAGCAGCGTGTTTGTTTCTGATGTAAGTTAGCTGTAGCCGCTGTAGCCGAGAAGCCGGTGTCTTCTTTGCTGTTAACGTAACATGTTTCTGTCCCACAGCGCCTCTACAGGCGAGGAGCAGATGTGTCTGTACAGCGCTGGTTCGATTGGTAAAAAGTGTATTGTGAACACAAACCGGGCCAGTTTAGAACAAGAGACAATGTTGCAACTTTGGTTCCCAATCGAGCTGAGCCTGGTTCAGTTTGTGTTGTGAATTCAGCCTTAGTTTTCCTAGTCAAATTCTAATGCTGCTTTTAAGCTTTTTAACTGAAAGAGTGCAGAGAGTTTTTGTGAATGGATGGTGGTCTGACCCTGTGACCTCTAGTTCGGGCTTACCACAGGGTTGTGTATTGTCGCCGCTTCTGTTCATCATGTACCAGGGACGTGCACAGATAGAGCCCTGGTGGTGCTCAAGCACCTGCCCTTTTGGCTCAAGTGCCCTTCTGGTCAACCTTTTTTTTTTTATTCTCGGTTTATTTTTTACTTTATGAAGACAGCAGTGATGTCTACTTTTCTCTATCTGCGCTCTCTCTCTCTCTCTCTCTCTCTCTCTTTCTCCCTCTCCCTCGCTCACGAGCGTTCATCTGTCACAGCTCTGTCCTGTGTTCTTCCCTTTCCATGCCCTTAAAGTGAACCCTGACTATAACGACAAATATGGCTAAAATGCAAGTACAGCTCATGTTTGCTCAAATAAACTACAAACAAATATAAAACTGCTTACCATTTTTATAAAATCTGCATTGTTTTGAGCTACTGGGTGCCGCCATATTGTCCAGATGCAATGCATTCTGGGTTGATGACGTCAAATGGTTGCTTTTGGTTGTTGCCATGGTTACTCCTGTGGTTCGATCGGTGAACAGTTGAAACAAAAACACCACTGACAGTGTCCAGTTCTTGCCTCTTCCTCTTGATTATCTTCAGTTTTACTCGATTCCACATAATCGTTCTGTATTTGGCCAAACTCCAGCTCAAAATGAAAGGTTTTAACTGTTGAATTCATGTTGCTTAGTTACCTGTTACCTTGACAACCACCAGAGGGCAGACAGACAACCATTTGACGTCACAGCCAGGACAAAATGGCAGCCATGTCATTTCTTTAAAACATGATTTTTTATAAAACTACAAATACTTTAAAGGTTTTTTGTCCTGTATTTATATAAGTGATGATATTATAAGTGTTTCAGGATAAACATGTGATTGTAGCCAGGGTTCGCTTTAACAGCAAATAGCGTGGAATCATGAACTGCATGAACCATTTGAAGTTCATAACGATGTTCTACACAGCCTAAGCTTTTAGCCAGTTTTTATATTTTCATAATCCGTCTGGTATTCGCAAAGTTATGAGCAAAACAGCTGATGAAACTTTACGTCTGCATGAAATACAGCGGCGAAGCGCGCGACGAGTCCCGGGAAAAAGATACGCGGCTGACTTAAGTAAAAGCAGCACAACACACGTACTTCCAGAAGAGGTGAGGACAAAAGTTTTAGGCAGAATGTAGTTTGACTGCTGACTGCTGGCGGCCCCCTGCCTCGGCTGCGTCAGCCCTCTTACCACGTTTTCTTGTCAAATATCTTTCCTCCCTTTGAATCCTGGTGTTTTCGTTTTGTTCCTATTCTATATCCTCCCGTGTTGTTGTTCTATAGGATCTTTGCCGTATGAGATCGTTATGAGAGGCTTGTTTTTACAGTTGGCTTGATCTAGGCCGAGTTGTGCCCAGAAACTCGGGCTCATGGAATAGAGATTAAAGGGCCCATATGACATTTTTTAATGTCAATATTTTGATGTTGTTTCCTCATTAAAAACATATCTGGAGTTGTATTTTGTTGAACTTATGTTTATTTAACTCATAAATCCAGCATTCTTAGCCTGGGTTCTTCACTTAAGCTGAAAACAGCCTGTTGGTAATGCAAAAAAGTGCCCCACTGTGGTTTAAAATTCCACACACCTTTACTGTGACCATTTCAGCCTTGAATTTGTTTGTCTTTTGGATTGCAGCTATTGTTTTAGCCTTGTTTTAGCCTATCACATCTTTTGTGCAACAGAGAATAAAATCTCAACTGAACAAAAGGTGAACAAAAACATTCAGTGTGTTATGCTACTGCAGGCCTGGGCAAAGAGCGACTGTGGGCCAGATGCAGCCCTCGAAATTTTTTTTGTTTCAATGTGGCCCCCGGCACATTGTGGAGATTAAGTGTTACTAATATTTATTATTTTTTATTAATATATTGACTTGGCTAGTGTAACGCTAATTAAAGGGCCAGGCGCTTGACTACGGCTATACAAGTTAGCTTAACAGAAGGAAGGATCGCTCTGGGAGCCCGGGTGGTGAATAAAAGACCAAAAAGAATAGTATTGCAATTATTGTAGTGTATTGTAAATGAAAACAGGATGAAAATGCATAGTGAATAAATTGTGTTTGTAGGAACCAGTATTATTGACAAATAAAAAAAACAACAACAACAAAAAAAGTTAAGTTCATGGAATGAACAGTTCAGTTCAAAGCGCAATAATCCACAGTTCGAGTAGCGCAATAATCCAAAATTGCTCAGAGCGCAATAATCCACAGTTCGCGTAGCGCAAAAATCCGAAGTTCTTTTTAGAGCGCAATAATCCACAGGTTGCGTAGCGCGAAAAAATATCCAAAGTTCAAGGTTCGTATGGAAAAAAAAAAAATGCGGCGGATAAAAAGGAAAAAATTGTTTGTCCTACCGCACAGTTGATTAGCTCGCCATCTGGTGTTGTGTTGAGTTACTTCAGTCCATTAGATTTCCATTCCCCCAAAAAAAACCTGACCTAAAAGGCCAAAAACATAAATAAGTTTTTCATTCAAAAAAAACGGTAAAGTAACTATAAAGTAACTGGGTTACCATCTTATCCTTATTATAAGATAATTAAATTAAAACAATGTATGTATAAACACACATGTAAAATACCAACATGAAAAAAAATAATTGATTATAACCATTTGCATAATCTTATGAAATAATTCTCAAGTTTTAAATTACTTAGCTTGAGCTAAAACACAATCAAAGTTACTATAGCAATAATTAAACATCGTTACATTAAGTACTATAGCTTTAACTTTCCAATTTAACATTACTGCAGTAATTAATCAGACAAAAATAAATTGTTTGCATAAATACTAAATGCATCATATCAATCTCAAAAATATCAAAACATTGTAAGTATCAAAACATTGTAAGTATCAAAACATTGTAAGTGCACTTATAATCCAAAATTCATTTCAAGTACTTGTCATATACTCAAGCAGGAGTTCTCAAAACGTTGCGCAACAAACATGAAAACAACTCCGGTAGCTACATTCAAAAGCTCACTCAGCGCTTTAGCATTAGCCAATAAAGTGCTAAAAAGTGGGCTAAACAATAGCTGCGCGCTAAAAGCTAACAGCGGTCAGCGTCATAAAAACAGGAGCTACAAATCGGCTGTTTCTCTTAATACATAATATAAAGCATTTACCTTGATTTGCGTGGGCAGAAAGCACCACCCTATGCACGGCCCGACAGCAAAACATGCACAGAGGCTCTATGGAAGAGTCGGAGGAAAACAATCAGCGGACTTTTCTCAATTAAAAGTGTTAGCTTTAAGATACACGGTTGAAACTTCATAGATAAAGTGCTTATATTATGGCAAAAGACTCACCTAAAGTTCGAAGGGTAAGAGTGAGTATTTGAGAAGTTCCAGCGATTTGTTTGATCAAGCCGACCATGCCACAGCCACAGCGGAGACGGAGGAGAGGGAAGTGAACTCTGTGACCCCGCAACTTGAAGGAAGTGGGGAGTTTGGGCATAGCAGGAAGTGGACCCGCAAAAATAAAATAACTTATTTGATACGGGTTACACTATGGAGTATGTGTAATTGCTTGTTGTCCTAATACATATCACAATAAATGGTCAACATAGATTGAAAAGACTACATTTAACAAATAAACTTGCTGCAATAATAAGAATTTGTTAGTGACTGCAGTTTGGTCCTCCACCACTAGCACAAGTTCCTTTAGGAAAACCTATTTGCCTCCCCTTGTGCTAAAGTATTGTATAGTATATAATGGTTCATGGTAAAATACCTGGTATTTTCAAAACTTCCATTTAGCCACATCACAAGAGTTAGGCTTTGAGGCACAGTATGAATGAAGGCTAGGTTAGGCCTCCTTGCCAATTCAAAGTGCTGTTCTTAATCTGTGGATGAAGGTCAACAAATAGATTCCAAAAATACACCAAAATATGGGAAATTAATCCTATTTTGAGCAAAAATTTCCGGGGATAGGCCCCCAGACCACCATACAAGGGTTCACCTGACCAAATATTTTTTTATTTAATGAAAGGTGGTCCGCCCTGTCATTAATCTCTCCAGGCCACTTTAGTTTCCCTAGTCTGCCCTATAGCTGCAGAGAGTAGGACAGAGCAAAGAGAACTGAAGCTCCACTGGAACCACTGACATAGGATTTGGACACAGTTATTCTGTAAACTATAGTTGCAAAAATCCACAGCCTGGTCTAAAAACAACTACATTTGTTTTGAAGTAAAGAGTGGTTGAAATAGAGGATTTGTTAACTAAACATAGCCCAGATTGCAGGAAATTGCATCTATTTTAGCCAAAATCTCCAGGGGAGGACCCCTGACCCCCCATATAATAACAATTACCTTTACATTTCTCTACTCTGGTTTAAACTTGGTTTGTGCAACGAGCTGCAGTGAACTCTGGCTGCACACATCAAAATGTTCTTTTGAAATAAGCATACTTCTATGAATTTAAAATTTTAAAAATCCTCGATTTGGAAAGTGCCCTTTTTTCTGGTTTGAGCACCTGCCCTCAAAATCTCTGTGCACGTCCTGTCATGTACACTGACACCTGCAGATCCACCCAAGACGACAGGTACCCAATCAAGTTTTCAGATGACACAGCTCTGCTCCTGAAAGTGGTCATGGAAAAGCTCTGTCTGACTTTGTAGAGTGGTGTGACTGCAGTCTTTTAGATCTTAATGTTGGCAAAACTAAAGAACTGATAATTGACTTCCAAAGAAACCGCCCAGAACACAAAACCAGCACCATTCATGGCCACGAAGTTGAGATCGTCAGGTCGGAGAAATATCTTGGCACAGTGTTTGACTCTGATTTAAAATTTGATATAAGCACAGATGGTATCACAAAGAAATGATATCAACGAATATATCTTTTAAGGAAGCTAAACTCTTTTATGGTGTCTAAGCCATTCTTTGTAACTTTTGTCTCTCCTTTATTGAAAGTTGTTTAACTTTTTCTTTTATCTGCTGGTTTAATAATCTGTCAGTTCAGGAGAAGAATAGCCTGAACAGCATTGTGAAGATCTGCTCTAAAATGATTGGTGTGCAGATGTCATGTTTAGATGTTTTGTGGAAGTTGTGCATGAAGACAAATCAGAATCAGAAAGAATTTATTGCCATTGTCAGTGAAAAAACAGAATTCACAGACTAGGAACTTGCTGCGGTGCTAATGTGCAACATGTAACACAGTTTTCTGAATCAAAATGATCCTTGGTTAGATCAAAGGCTGAATGCAACCGCACAGTCAAACTCTCACATCCAAAACTATTGACTCAAAGAGAAAATGTGTGAATGCAAAATTAACTTTTGAATAAATCTGGATTTTTTGAGGATTAAAAACTGTGCATGAAATATTCATAAGAACGCGTAAAGTTTGTCTCAAAAAGATCCACATTCACAGAGGAGAAAGACTGAGCATTTAGGTGATTCACAAATTCAGATAAAAATTCTGTGCAAGTTAAAATTCTATACATCTATCAATTCTCATTAGACATTCTGAATAAATCTCAGATTTTGAATTAATTTACATGTTTGCATCAATAAATCAATATGACACAGATTTATCCCCATACAGTCTCGTCTGAATTTAGCTGGAGAAGGTTGTTTTGCGTCCACACACTGATCTGTTGTGAATCCACTGGCCCATACTCACCTGCTGTTAGTGACACATAGATCTGAGTGTCGTCTGCACAGTTGTGATAGCTCTCATTATTATTGCGTATTAACTGACCTAATGGCAGCATGTAAAGATTGAACAGAAGGGGGCCCAAGATTGACCCCTGGGGCACACCACAGGTCAGAGCCATGTGTTGAACCAAAAACCGGACCAAAGAAAAAGGACATTTGCAAATATTTGTTCAGTGTAAAGAGCAATGTTTTGAGATCTATTCTACAAACAGGTCACCCCACCCTGCTAATATCACACACCACCTCCTTACCAATTACATTTTTGCAACCAAACTCGCCCTGATAATCCAATAAACCTAAAGGAAAACACTGAATAGGTCAGCTAAACATGTTTTAGGTCGAGGGTCACATTTTAAAATACAAGTCCTTCTTTGTTCTATTCAGATGTTGCTCTGGTTGTGCGAAATCGCGCCTACACATAGACATAGCATTGAAAGTGTCCGCATGGTCGCGTTCTGTCTGGAAGCACCTTAAAAGCTGCTAGCCCTGATCTCATTTGTGGAAGGACACTGTGCAGAACAGCTGAGTGGTGTGTTCGCGAGACTCTTCCAGTCTACAGTGTGGAAAACTGGAAAACTTCAACTATTGTCCCAATCCCCAAAACCAACAAAGCAAGAGAGCTAAATGACTTCAGGCCTATTGCTCTAAGTCCCTTGTGATGAAAAACTTTGAAAGATTTCTAAAAGATGAAATAAAGGCCAGGCAAACTTGATCCCCTTCAGTTTGCTTACCAAGCGGGAAAGGGGGTTGGTGATGCAAAGATCTTCCTTCTTGACAAAATCTACAGGCACTTGGAAAAACCTAAATCTTATGCCAGAGTACTCTTTGCCAACTTCTCCTCTGCTTTTAACAAAATACAACCACATATTTTAATTGAACGCCTTTTATTGCATTTTAGGCTGCATTCAAAATACACTTTTGATTGGGATCAGGATTCGTTTGTCTGGATTGTTCAGTTCGATTGGGTAATTGTGAACGCGCAAACGAACTCTGATCCAAAATGTCCAAATCTGGTTCGGTTGGAGAGGTCGGTTTCTGGAGCGGTTTGTTTGTTTTGTGAACAGTGACGTGATCCAGGCTGAGACCACGTGAGGCTCAGAATCACAACAAACGGCTTGTGTGAGATCGATAATGAGACAAATAATACACAAAACACATGAAAGTAACAGGAGAAGGACGGGGGATGATTCAGGTCAAATTAATTATGATCACACGACCGTATATCACTGTTTTCTCACTTTATTTACAAAAATAACAAAGTTATAACAAAGCAAAAACAGAAAGTATAACAACTCACATTACTGCGGTGGAAATGGTCTATGTTCATCAAATATTCAGTTACACAGCTAACTGAGCAGAGACAGACCTTTCAGAGCCAGATTTACTCAAACAGATGAACTTTCTGTTACGTTTTACTCTCGGCATTTGGAACAAAATGCCCAGCCCTCCTCTCTGGTCTTCTAAAGTGAAAGTGAAAGTGTCTCTCCTCCGACACTTGGTCTGTCACTCACTCTGGTCCTGTTAATGTGAGAGAAGTTGTGGAAGAGATCCATAAAAACACAAATATAAAGTCCAGCAGCGTGTTTGTTTCTGATGTAAGTTAGCTGTAGCCACTGTTAGCCGAGAAGCCGGTGTCTTCTTTGCTGTTAACGTAACATGTTTCTGTCCCACAGCGCCTCTACAGGCGAGGAGCAGATGTGTCTGTACAGCGCTGGTTCGATTGGTAAAAAGTGTATTGTGAACACAACCGGGCCAGTTTAGAACAAGAGACAATGTTGCAACTTTGGTTCCCAATCGAGCTGAGCCTGGTTCAGTTTGTGTTGTGAATTCAGCCTTAGTTTTCCTAGTCAAATTCTAATGCTGCTTTTAAGCTTTTTAACTGAACGAGTGCAGAGAGTTTTTGTGAATGGACGGTGGTCTGACCCTGTGACCTCTAGTTCGGGCTTACCACAGGGCTGTGTATTGTCGCCGCTTCTGTTCATCATGCACACTGACACCTGCAGATCCACCCAAGACGACAGGTACCCGATCAAGTTTTCAGATGACACAGCTCTGCTCCTGAAAGTGGTCATGGAAAAGCTCTGTCTGACTTTGTAGAGTGGTGTGACTGCAGTCTTTTAGATCTTAATGTTGGCAAAACTAAAGAACTGATAATTGACTTCCAAAGAAACCGCCCAGAACACAAAACCAGCACCATTCATGGCCACGAAGTTGAGATCGTCAGGTCGGAGAAATATCTTGGCACAGTGTTTGACTCTGATTTAAAATTTGATATAAGCACAGATGGTATCACAAAGAAATGCCATCAACGAATATATCTTTTAAGTAAGCTAAACTCTTTTATGGTGTCTAAGCCTTTTCTTTGTAACTTTTATCACTCCTTTATTGAAAGTTGTTTAACTTTTTCTTTTATCTGCTGGTTTTATAATCTGTCAGTTCAGGAGAAGAAAAGCCTGAACAGCATTGTGAAGATCTGCTCTAAAATGATTGGTGTGCAGATGTCATGTTTAGATGTTTTGTGGAAGTTGTGCATGAAGACAAATCAGAATCAGAAAGAATTTTATTGCCATTGTCAGTGAAAAAACAGAATTCACAGACTAGGAACTTGCTGCGGTGCTAATGTGCAACATGTAACACAGTTTTCTGAATCAAAATGATCCTTGGTTAGATCAAAGGCTGAATGCAACCGCACAGTCAAACTCTCACATCCAAAACTATTGATTCAAAGAGAAAATGTGTGAATGCAAAATTAACTTTTTGAATAAATCTGGATTTTTTGAGGATTAAAAACTGTGCATGAAATATTCATAAGAACGCGTAAAGTTTGTCTCAAAAAGATCCACATTCACAGAGGAGAAAGGCTGAGCATTTAGGTGATTCACAAATTCAGATAAAAATTCTGTGCAAGTTAAAATTCTATACATCTATCAATTCTCATTAGACATTCTGAATAAATCTCAGATTTTGAATTAATTTACATGTTTGCATCAATAAATCAATATGACACAGATTTACCCCATACAGTCTCGTCTGAATTTAGCTGGAGAAGGTTGTTTTGCGTCCACACACTGATCTGTTGTGAATCCACTGGCCCATACTCACCTGCTGTTAGTGACACATAGATCTGAGTGTCGTCTGCACAGTTGTGATAGCTCACATTATTATTGCGTATTAACTGACCTAATGGCAGCATGTAAAGATTGAACAGAAGGGGGCCCAAGATTGACCCCTGGGGCACACCACAGGTCAGAGCCATGTGTTGAACCAAAAACCGGACCAAAGAAAAAGGACATTTGTAAATATTTGTTCAGTGTAAAGAGCAATGTTTTGAGATCTATTCAACAAACAGGTCACCCCACCCTGCTAATATCACACACCACCTCCTTACCAATTACATTTTTGCAACCAAACTCGCCCTGATAATCCAATAAACCTAAAGGAAAACACTGAATAGGTCAGCTAAACATGTCTTAGGTCGAGGGTCACATTTTAAAATACAAGTCTTTCTTTGTTCTATTCAGATGTCGCTCTGGTTGTGCGAAATCGCGCCTACACATAGACATAGCATTGAAAGTGTCCGCATGGTCGCGTTCTGTCTGGAAGCACCTTAAAAGCTGCTAGCCCTGATCTCATTTGTGGAAGGACACTGTGCAGAACAGCTGAGTGGTGTGTTCGCGAGACTCTTCCAGTCTACAGTGTGGAAAACTGGAAAACTTCAACTATTGTCCCAATCCCCAAAACCAACAAAGCAAGAGAGCTAAATGACTTCAGGCCTATTGCTCTAATCCTGATAAAAACTTTGAAAGATTTCTAAAAGATGAAATAATGGCCATGAATTTAGGCAAACTTGATCCCCTTCAGTTTGCTTACCAAGCGGGAAAGAGGGTTGGTGATGCAAAGATCTTCCTTCTTGACAAAATCTACAGGCACTTGGAAAAACCTAAATCTTATGCCAGAGTACTCTTTGCCAACTTCTCCTCTGCTTTTAACAAAATACAGCCACATATTTTAATTGAACGCCTTTTATTGCATTTTAGGCTGCATTCAAAATCCAAGCAACCTTCAGGGACGAATAAAGTTTCCTGAATCAAAATGATCCTCGGTTAGATCAAAGGCTGAATGCAAGACTGAGCACATATGCAACCAAACCCGCCCTGATAATCCAATAAATCTAAAGGAAAACACTGAATAGGTCAGCTAAACATGTTTAGGTCGAGGGTCACATTTTAAAATACAAGTCCTTTTTTGTTCTATTCAGATGTGTAAATGTCACCCGGGCTGTATAAAGCTAATGTAACACACTTAGATTATAACACATTACAATACGTTTCATTATATTCTATTTTACATTTGGTCATTTCAAGAAAATGTTGGACAAATTGTACGTATTTTGCTGCATTCCAGTGCATTTTAGGTTTTACAGTCACATCTCAGTCATTCTGACCCTTGGCTCCTCTCGTCAGTGCATTCTGGGACCTGAAGTTTAAATTGTTCCGTGCTTTTATAAGGGGGCACTATTATTAAAGGGACTGTACTGATTTTTTTGCAACAAGATAACTTAAAAGCAATTTCCCTCTAGCACTGATGTCTTGTTAATGTGTCTAATAGGTGGAAATTAGTCCCCAAAGTCCTGTCTATGTCTAATAAAATCCCGTTTGTGTGCAGCTTTTTCTGTTTTTGTTTTTAGCTTTGTGGCTAACTGTTGTTAGCATAGTGACTCACCTGCTGCTAAAAGCTGTGAAAAAACATTAAAACTCATCATGATGAACAATTCTGAAGCTCAGAATGCATTAGCTACGTGAGGAAATCATGTAGACTGAAGGAAAAAGGTTAAAATTAATTATTTCTGTTTGTTTACATTTTTAGGATGCAAAAATCAGGTACAGTCCCTTTAATAATCAGAAATCATCTTAGGGGGGCATATTTGGCCCCCAGGAAACCCTTGTTTTAGATCAGCTGAAATCAGTTTTGCTCTTGCACCCACACACACACACACAAACAAGAATAGACACAATGTTTGAAGAAACAAAGTGTGACAGACCTGACAGGATGTGCTTCATTATATTGTGTTAACAACTGATCCCTGGATACTACTGTTTAAATGTTGACAGCAAACATGAATTCTAAGCTCTAAAAACAGTGGCTTTGTTTTAAATGTCATGTTTGGCGTCTCGTCTCGTCAGTCTGAGGACAGGAGGCAGGTGTGGCTTCAAGACTGGGAGAGGACCAACCGACTACCCACCACTGTCCCGGGACAAGCAGGTCTCAATAGCCCTGTTTCCATAGGCTCGGGTCGGTGCGGTACGGTATGGGCCTATGCTGTTTCCACTGCCCCGTTTGCTGGGTTCGTAGCCTGGACCCTGGAGCAGACCTTACAGCTGTTCCTCCTTTAGGCTCAATGATTGGACAAGAGAAAACACAAACTCAGGCCAAAAACAGACGGAAAAAAAGCAGATAGAAACATGAAATAATGTTCCTCAACAAACGCAGACTTGATCCTGTGACAAACCGCCAAGTTTCCAGTGAAAACTTTATTTGTAGACTTAACAAAATCAAAGCATTAAACAAAATGTGTTAAATAAGCATCATAGAGTCGCAGAGACTTTGCAAAAAAAGTTAAATAAATTATATAAAAGTGACGACAAACCGGAAGTAGTTTCTTGTTTCCACCAGCCTGACCTTCATGTCACAAACACAGACTTCAAATTATTACACGTCTTTTTATGAATCGCTCAGGTTGACGCCAGGAAGAAAAAGTATAATTCAGGTACATTTTCATTTGTATTTATTTAAGAAAGCTTGTGTACTGAGTGACGTAGCAGACCCTCTGGAGCCTGGACCTGCAGTAGAAACACTCACCATCATTAACCCATAAGAACCCGGACCCCAAATCCTTGAAGGAAAATTATGCTGGGCACAACACAGACTAAACGGAGCCCAAATAAGACATTTCTGACATTTTTTTAGAAAATGTCAGAAATTTGCAATGTCACATATATGTCACTCTGGGCGTTAATGGAGTCAAATGTAATAAAATATTATAATGGTATTTTGTATTTGAAAATTATTCTGCCAAAATATTGTCCTCATTTATCAGAAATTATATTTATTTCCCTCTCTGCAGCTTTCAGTGGGTTGTAAAGAGTAAAAGTTGCCATCATTTGAAAACAAACCAGCCACAAAGTTATTTCTTACAAACGTACGAGTAGATCACACTAATGTGTCATGTTGTTTGCATTTCTTCAAAAAAATATTGTTTCCAATGGTATTTTTCTGCAGATTTGCTTTATCTAACCATAAAACAGGTTTAAAATACCAGACATTGAATTGAAGACAAGAATAGCCTCTTTATAGACAGATTGTGTTCAAGTCAGTTTACTGTTGATGTTGAATATATAATATGTGGTAATGTTTAAAATAATGATGTATCAGATGACTGTGGGAGCAGAACTCCTGCAGCTCAGCCTCAGGTTTCACCCAGTGACATCACAGTGTGAGTCAGAAACACCCAGGTTCCATCTGTCTGTCAAAAAGGGCACAAAGTCTGGCTTTTTTGTATACATTTGTAATATAACCTATAACAGTGCTATTATTAGTCAAAATTGGGTTTATTCCACTTTTTACCTTTAAAAATCATCTTCTGTCAATAAAACCCACCTAAGAAAACATTCTAACGTAGTTTTAGTCATAAAACCTGATCCTGTTTGAAGTTAACGTTTGAAAATATACACAGATCTACTAAAGACATGACAAAATGATCACAAAACGATACAATCTTCAGAATGTTTAAGTATAATTGAGTTCCTTAGGTAAAACGTGACAGAATGAGCTAAAATATTCCACACCTAATATTGATCCCTGATCAGTAATCAATAATGTGACATATGTGTAACATTGGGGTTTTCAAAGTCTAAAGTCCCGTTGTGACACATGTGTTACATCACTTTTCAATTGATCAGTTTTCTATCAAATGATTGATCAAATGTGTGAACATCAGGTTGTGTGTGATCAGACACTTCTTCTGTCACTGTCAGAACAATCAAATAGTTTCACTTTATTTTGAACAAGAAAATATGAACTTTTACAAAAATGCTAATTAGAACACCTGTGCTCAGTTGATACGCTGCCATTTTGGAAATATTATTGTGTGAAAACAAAGTCACATGACCAGGACCATGATGCATCAGGATGTTCACCAGGAGTCACTCTGGGAGTGTGTGAGGTCAAAACTGTGAATAAAATCATTTCTAGGCCCTTCCAGATAGGCTGAAGTGGCTGTTACACCAGTGTCACGGTGGGTCCTTATGGGTTAACATCAGCAACCCAAACTGCTCCAAAGTGAACCAGTCTGAAGGACACAGGCCAATGGAAACGTGGCTTATCACACACCACGCTCTCTGTTTAAAGTCTGTCTGTTTTTTGTTTTTTTTTTCTAACATGTTAAACCCATCTTCTCTCATCACTCAATTGTATAAAGGCTCCTCAGTACTGAACATGCATCTTATCTCAAGTTATCAAATGTGTGCTTTTCTTAATGATGAGCCAAGATACAAGGTTAAGTCTTCTTCTATAAAACGTATAATACTGAAGCAAGAAAGAAACATGCGTTGAGTTAAACAAATGTCCTTTATTTTTTCTTGAGAAGAAAAAAAAGAAAAGTAGATCAGAGATGAGGTTTTAAACAGCCAAAGTGACATGACACAGACCCTGGTGTCATTATGTACATTTATAACGTATTCTTGAAAATCACACTTTTGTTGTTTAGACTAAAGCAAAACATGTTGACTAATAATCCTTGACACACACAAAAAATAGAATAAAAATGCAATAGAAAAGAAAGAAACCACAAACCATAAATAAACGTGTTTGTATTTCGGATCGATAGGATTGATTTGATTGTGATAATAATATCTTGTACATGAAGCTTATTTCAAGCTTTTGAGCCTGTATCGAAAGTGTATTTCTCTTTCAGGGTGTGAAGTTCCAAGTCCAAATTGGTCAACTCTAAAAGATGGCATTTTCTCGTCTGGATTGAGCAGCTCAAAGTCAAAGTAGACCAACATGTGGAAAACCATCTGCTTAAGCTCGTTGAGGGCAAAGAATCGTCCGGGACACATGCTCAGGCCTCCTCCGAACGGCGCGTTGTAGTATTTCACCCTTCTCCCGCTTTTGTAGAAATCCTTTTTCTTGGTCCCGTCTGGATTGAGGAATCGGTCGTACTTGAAGGTGTATGGCTCTGGGTGGACTTCAGGGTCAGTATGAATTGCTAGGAAGACGTTTGTACAAAGTTGGTCGTTTTTACGAAGTAAAAGCTCTCGACCATCAGTCATTTTGAGGGTCATGTCATGACGGGCTTGTCGGTTCACATAAATGCCTGCGGACAGACGCAGGGCTTCTTCCACGGCACTGTCTAGGAGTGGTGTCTTCTTAAGCATGTCATAGGTCACGCGGATCAGAGGACCTCCAGGACAGACCTCGTCTCCTGATTCTTTCACTACCTTTTCTGCTTCTCCCCTCAAAGCGTTCATTGCCTCGGGATCCTTCATGAGGTGTAAGAGCAGCCAAAACGCTGTAGATGGGACATTTGCCTGAGCAGCAAACAGAAATGCAAACAAGACTTTTTCAATAGTTGAGTGTGACACTCCTCCCTGACTCAGCGCCTGCTGCGTTTCCTGTATAAAGACACTGAGGTTTTCCTTGTCTCTTAACTGATCAAGTGACATATTATGCCAGAAGACCTGCCTTATTCTCTGGGCCTCTGTTTTCAGTTTTGACGTCAGGGATTTGGCACCATCTTGGGAAAAAAATCCTCGAATTTGATGAATTCAGTTAATAAGATGGCTGTCCTGGCCCTGTCTGGATCCTTAGCGTTATCTGAGTTTTCTTTGGTCTGGGATGCAGTGTTGCCAAACATTGTTAAGTAGCTCGATCTAAAAATTATACTTCTGCAGTAGTAGAAAAGTTCATCTTTGACCCATTTTCCTTGGTCCTCTGTTGAGCTCAGATCGTTCAGCATAAAAGTCAGCAAATTTTCGTAGTCTGTTCAGACAGATTCTGCATAGCGTTGCCTTGAAGGGATTTGAAAGAAATTGGGAGGTGTACCTCATACCCAAACACTGTCTCTGACATATCAGTATCATCAAACTCTATTATGTCACTCCGTTGTTTGAGTAAAGCCTCGAAAGAAAATGGGTCTTGCAGGAAGGTGACGTACTGCCCTGCCAATTGTATTGTGAAAACGTCCCCATGTTTTTCCTTCATTTTCTGTAGAAGTCTAAAAGGATCTCTCTGAAAGTCAAGGGCATGTCCCAGCCAAGGAATCAAACCTTTGTCTAGAGGCGGCTCTCCTGGGCGTCTGCGTCTACCAACGGCCAGAAAATAAAGTCCTCCAAAAAGAGAAGCCAGAAGAGCCAAAAGCACTGGAAGCAGCAGCATGGCTGCGGCAAAGTGAGCTCAAAGTCACACAACAGGTGATATTTAAGAGATGTGGCTCCTCCTTTGACAGAGAGAAAGTCCAGGAGTGTCAGGTTATGCTGATGACATCACAGCATTCCAGATGCGTTTCCATTACACTTTTGCTCAAAACTTTATCGACACACTCCAAATGTCGAAAAAGTTCAGTTTCGCACTTAGGGTGTTTCCATTAAATCATTATTTCGAAAAAACACTCGTGAGTGTTTACTGATCCCAACATGACAGTAAGTGTAAAGAACAGCCTGTATTCTGTTTATTATTACATTTCCTTTTTGTTTGATTCGGCTAATGTCCATGGTGTTGAATGCAGCAAATTGATCAATAATTAGGTAAATAAGTACTTTGAAAGATTGATGTTTGAATTATTTATGCAAAATTCTAAAACATATTACTTTTAGAGCCACAGTCTGGCTGCGCATTTGGAATCATTCACGTCCAACAATCCTCCAGAGAAAACTAGATCAAAATATTTTACAAGAAATTGTCAGAATGTTCACAAAAACCCTCGCTTCTAGCCCTCTTCTTGGCTGCTCATTCACTTGTTCACCTCGCTCATTCACCTTTAAGGGTCTTTCACACCAGGCCGAGGGTCGTCCGTCTGAACCAGTCTGGCAACTTTTGCCGACAGGCGGCTCACGTGTGTTTGGTGTAAATGGGTTTGTCGGGGGTCAGAGGAGCGGAGCAGGTTGTGGAGGCGGGTTTTTGAAGACTCGCAGTAAAGTTGGTGTCGCCAGTTGCCGCAAATGCAGCTGTTTGATTGGCCCGTGCCACAGGAGAACCAGTGAATCAGTGTGCAGGAAAATAACTCTTACGGAAAACAATATTTAGCCGAGCATGGATTGTTGTTATTTACACGGGGTCAAACGAGATGTAACTACGAAGGAGAATGGTTCTATTTGGATGGAGGAAAACACGGGGGAGTTACGGGACGCAGTACGAAGGCTGGACTGTGGAGGGAAATACGAGTTGAAAGGTAAGATAAAAACATCTGTTTGCCGTCAAAGTTTGACAACTACTTCTCGCGTGCAACTTATGTTTCATCATTTTCATCAAGTGTTACACACACCATGCTCACTCGGCAGTTCGCCGTCTGTTGGCTGTTTGGATCGTGTTTGTCTGAATGTTCTTTCACATCGGTGCGCCCCACAGAGACGTGAACAGACCGTGCGTCGCTCCTCCTATCGACAGCGACTGGGGGTTGCGTTGGTGTGAAATACTCTTTAGAGCAGCCTTCGTAGCTCCACTGTGGCCTCGCCCAGCGCCACACGCTGCTACTGCACAGGCCTTCTTTCACTCCTCGGACTATCCTGTTGTCCTCGTTAGTCCCGCTGTTCCAGCGACTGTCTGGGCGCTGTAGCCTTAAATGCGATCTTTAGGCTACTATTTTAAAATAAACGTTTGTAAAGGAAAGTTGAGAATGTGGTCTGGACTTATACTGTGGTGAAATTATGTTTAACCTCAGTGTATTAATATTGTTAACTGAAGCGCATAATCGTGTGCTTTTTAATCCAAGTGACTGGTTTATAGATCCACATTCAACACATGCAGTTTAGCAACTCGTAAATCAGGAACTTGAATGATTTTGCTCATACAACGTAAACGTCTTAAATGGGCTCGTTATAAAACATTATTTTCAAAGCAAGAGAAAAAAAGCATAGGCCAATAACCCACCTGTTTTATTTTCTCTGATTCTTGCTGTTTCTGTTCTGTTACTGCTCCTGGGCTCTCACCTGCACTATCACAAATCAAGAGTTCAGAACTAAGACAGATAGAGACTGTGTGTGTCCCTTGTAAAAATAAAAAGTATATCACCCAAAAAGCCAACTCAGGTGTTAGACCACAAAACTTAATAAAAATACCAATACGTGTTACTAGTAATCAGTAAATAAGCTTGTAAAATGCGGATTGCTAAACATTAGGTCAATTTCCTCTAAATCCCTTTTAGTTAATGAATTGATTACTGATCACAATATTGATATTTTAGCTTTGACTGAAACATGGCTTCAACCCGATGACTATGTAAGATTAAATGAGTCACTCTAACTTTCAGACTGCTAGGAGCACAGGCCGAGGTGGAGGTGTGGCAGCTATCGCTCACTCTAGTTTACTTCTCTGCCCAAAAACAAATAATGCATCTAACTCCTTTGAAAGCCTCACACTATCTATAACCTGCCCCAAGTGGAAAAAACAAAAGGGTGTGTTATTTATAATAATTTATCGACCTCCTGGTCCTTATTCTGAGTTTCTAACGAATTTTCAAACTTTATATCAGGCCTAGTATTAGACTGGGACAAAATAATTATACTCGGAGACTTCAATATTAAAATGGACCTGAAAGATGATTGCCTAAGTAAAGCTTTCAGCGCTCTTCTAAATGACATTGGTTTCACCCAGAATGTAAATAAACCAACACACTGTCACAAGCACACTTTAGATCTTGTTCTTACATATGGTTTAGAGATCAGTGATTTAAATGTCCTCCAGAAAACCCAGTTTTATCAGGTCATTTTCTAATTACTTTTAAGTTTACTCTAAAACAGTGCTTCTCAAACTTTTTTTGCCGTGCCCCCCTTGGAATAGAAAAATGACCCGCGCCCCTACCCCGTCTGCAAAAGTACAAAACTGTCTGTCTGAGGTATTTAGGTTTAGCTGCATAATTTTAACACCAAATTATATTTAAAAATGTCTAATTTGTAGTTCAATGAATAAACTCAGTTTTACACAGTAATATTACCAGTTTTTTTTTTTAGGATCAGAATGATATTTTATCTTGTTTAGGCTGAACAGAAATGTATAAAAGCTCATGGTTTTAGCTTTAGCTACTCATAGAACTATAGTTACATAGGTAACTAACATTTTCAGTCCTGATGAAAACCTGGTCTAGTTCTGGGATAGTCCTGGTTAAAACCAGCTCAGTGCTCACTAAATACACTGTGGGAAGTGAAACAAGGCCGTTTTTAACGTTTTCAAAGTAAACATCACAGACACGTGTGTAAAAGTTCGCGCATTGCCGCTGATCTAGCGCCCTGATTCTCTGTGTGCATATTTAATGAGCTGTTATCGGTTTCTTCTCCATGGTATAATGAAGAACTGCGTGCACTTAAACAAAAGGTTAGGAAACTAGAACAACCGTACCGCAGATCGCACACTGAGCAGTCTCTAGAAGCATGGAAAACTTGCCTTCTGTCTTATAAACAGGCTCTGGCGTACTATTCAAATCTAATAGAAGTAAATAAAAATAATCCTAGGTTTCTATTTAACACTGTAGCCAGGCTGACCAACTGCCACAGTGCAGTAGAACCATCAATCCCAGTTACTCTCAGTTCTGATGATTTTTTGACATTTTTAATAATAAAATAATCAATATTAGAGATAAAATAGATGAAATCACTCCTGCTATTAGCACTGAACAAATCCAAGCTGTAAAAGTAGGGTCTCATTTAGATCCACCTGTAATATTATTAGACAACTTTGTTTCTCTTAGTAAAGCAGATTTAATTTCAGCTTTTAAGTCTTCTAAAACCTCAACTTGTATTTTAGACCCAATCCCAAGTAGACTTATCAAAGATACTCTCCCTCTGATAACAGATCCTGTCCTTAGTATAATAAATACCTCATTATAAGTGGATATGTTCCACAGTCTTTTAAATATGCTGTAATTAAACCTCTTTTGAAAAAGCCAAACCTTGATCCTGAAGTTTTAGCCAATTATAGACCTATTTCAAATCTTCCCTTTATTTCCAAAATACTTGAGAGAGTTGTAGTCAAACAGCTCTGTCGCCACCTACAGGAGAATAATTTATTTGAAACATTCCAGTCTGGTTTTAGAGCTCATCATATCATGGAAACAGCTCTTCTTAGGCCCTGTCCCAATACTCACACTTGCACACTTGTGCACTTCAAATGTGCGTTGACGACGAGCCGCTGAAGTGTGCATGGTGTCCCAATTCTCTAGAATGTTTTTATCCACACTTCACAACATCATATTTACGCACTTCAGGCAAGTGTTTTCAAATGATGCAATGCTTCTACCTTAGCAACTTAGCTCTGAACGTTAACAGGAGGCACAGTTTAATAATATACTACCGTAAGAAAACCATTTGGCTTGTACCTTGCGCTGCCACAGCTGATTCCTACCAGACATGGACATTCACAGCTGTGTTTTATATGTTTGTGGCAAGTTCCAATGATCCAAATAGACTAGTAATTTAGCAGCAGTTTAATTCATAACATGTTGAAGTGTGGACTGTCCCATTTCTGTTCTGCACACTTGAGCACTTGTGCACTTGGTGCACTTGCACACTTTCAAACAATGCACACTTCAGTGAAGTGCACAAGTGTGCAAGTGTGAGTATTGGGACAGGGCCTTAAAGTCACAAATGATTTGTTATTAGCTGCTGACAACGGACTGATCTCAATCCTGGTTCTGCTGGATCTCAGCGCAGCGTTTGATACGATTGATCACAATGTTTTACTGCAGAGATTAGAATATGATGTAGGTTTTAGAGGAGCCGCTCTCAGCTTTTTTAAATCCTATTTAACCGATAGGTATCAGTTTGTTAATGTAAACCAAAGCTCCTCACAGTGTTCTAAAGTAACCTGTGGTGTGCCACAGGGCTCTGTCGTTTTATATCAATGTGGGGTTTTACAGTGAACAAAATGTAAATTACCGATCTACATTTTCTATTTTATTACTAAAGAGTTGGAAAAAACACAATAGACCCCCTTTAAGTAAACCCATAGATTTAGAACTTTTGTGAAAATGTTTTGCGCCTGATGCGATGCTGCACAAGGTGACTATTATTACTACACATTACTGACGTGAATATATGTTACAAACTACAAACTGCGCGAGGTCTTTTAGCCCCGTTCTAAAAGAAGAAAACGTTTGTTAGGGACCTCAGATATAACCATTTGTTAGTTTATTCCTCTCCGATAGTGTTTACTGTGACGTCATCGCGATCCCTCGTACGATGTGGCCTCACACCAGGAGATGTACAGTCTCTGCCAAAGGTTCTGTAGTAAGAGCAAACAGCCCTCAAGAATCATCTGGTCTGATCTCGTTAGACTGAACCAAAGACTGAGGATCATTAGAAAGAATCTGATCCATCCAATTAAGTCTTCTCCAACACCAAACCTATTCAAACCATGAAATAAACAAGGCTGTTTGAAATGTGTTTGTGGGCGGAGTTTAGGGCGTGAGCTTCACTTTAATGTGTTGTACTAATGTTTGGATCGGATGCAAAACAACACTTTTATTTTCACATTTATTGAAGAAGTATAATACAGAAGAACAAGTCTAAACTAACGTCACATGAGCTTCTTAAACAGGTGAAACATGTGGAGCATTTAAAAGAGCAGAAAGTTTCAGGTTCAAGCTTTTTACAAACAGCAAGAGGAAAAAAATGCATTTAAGGTCACTGCTGTGGCTCCTCCCCCTTCTCTGCACTCTCGTCTAGCTCCTCCCCTTCTTCATCTAGCCCCTCCCCCTTCTCTGCACTCTTCTCTAGCCCCTCCTCCTTCTCTGCACTCTTCTCTAGCCCCTCCTCCTTCTCATCTAGCCCCTCCCCTTCTCTGCACTCTCGTCTAGCTCCTCCCTCTCCTCCTTTGGCTCCTCCCCATTTGGCTCCTCCTTCTGCTTTGGCCCCTCCTCCTTTAGCTCCTCCCTTTTGGCTCCTCCCCTTCCTCCTCCTCTGGCTCCGCCTCCGGTGGCTCTGACCTGAAACAACAGAACAGCACATTCAGTCTGAACAAGATCAAAAACTCAGACTCACTAAACTCTAAAGTTAGAGTTAGATATTCTCTGGTGCGTTTGTGTTTGAGTCTAAACTCTAAAGTTAGAGTTAGACATTCTCTGGTGCGTTTGTGTTTGAGTCTAAACTCTAAAGTTAGAGTTAGATATTCTCTGGTGCGTTTGTGTTTGAGTCTAAACTCTAAAGTTAGAGTTAGATATTCTCTGGTGCGTTTGTGTTTGTGTCTAAACTCTAAAGTTAGAGTTAGATATTCTCTGTGCGTTGTGTTTGAGTCTAAACTCTAAAGTTAGAGTTAGATATTCTCTGGTGCGTTTGTGTTTGAGTCTAAACTCTAAAGTTCGAGTTAGATATTCTCTGGTGCGTTTGTGTTTGAGTCTAAACTCTAAAGTTAGAGTTAGATATTCTCTGGTGCGTTTGTGTTGTGTCTAAACTCTAAAGTTAGAGTTAGATATTCTCTGGTGCGTTTGTGTTTGAGTCTAAACTCTAAAGTTAGAGTTATATATTCTCTGGTGCGTTTGTGTTTGAGTCTAAACTCTAAAGTTAGAGTTAGATATTCTCTGGTGCGTTTGTGGAGGTTGGAGTCTAAACTCTAAAGTTCGAGTTAGATATTCTCTGGTGCGTTTGTGTTTAAACTCTAAGTTAGAGTTAGATATTCTCTGGTGCGTTTGTGGAGGTTGGAGGTGATAAAGATGAGACTCTCACGTGGATCTGATCAGGCCTAACTCCAGCTCCACTTCAGCCTCTAGAGCGCCTCCTCTGGTGGCTTGTGTGTCCTTCACCTGAAACAACAGGACACAACACTTTCACTTTTCTCCAGGACGAGAGTAAGCGAGGGCTGTGTTTTTAGAATCAAAAGCCACACAGCCCGAAATGCTCTGAGGTTGTGTTTTCTTAGATAAGTTTGTCTTACGCCTCTAGGGGAACAAAACAGTTCTGAGGGGCTGTGTGGGCCGTGCCATCGCCGTTTGGCCGCACGATGGAAACTCCGACTCACATTTCTTCACGGGCTGTTGTTTTGTTCATTACGGGCTGTTGTTTTGTTCATTACGGGCTGTTGTTTGGTTAATTACGGGCTGTTGTTTTGTTCATTACGGGCTGTTGTTTTGTTCATTACAGGCTGTTGTTTGGTTAATTACGGGCTGTTGTTTTGTTCATTACGGGCTGTTGTTTTGTTCATTACGGGCTGTTGTTTTGTTCATTACGGGCTGTTGTTTTGTTCATTACGGGCCGTTGTTTTGTTCATTACGGGCCGTTGTTTTGTTCATTACGGGCCGTTGTTTGTTCATTACGGGCCGTTGTTTTGTTCATTACGGGCCGTTGTTTGTTCATTACGGCTGTTGTTTTGTTCATTACAGGCTGTTGTTTGGTTCATTACGGGCTGTTGTTTTGTTCATTACGGGCTGTTTTTGTTCATTACGGCTGTTGTTTTGTTCATTACAGGCTGTTGTTTGGTTCATTACGGGCTGTTGTTTTGTTCATTACGGGCTGTTGTTTTGTTCATTACGGGCCGTTGTTTTGTTCATTACGGCTGTTTTTGTTCATTACGGGTGTTGTTTTGTTCATTACGGGCTGTTGTTTTGTTCATTACGGGCCGTTGTTTTGTTCATTACGGGCCGTTGTTTTGTTCATTACGGGCCGTTGTTTTGTTCATTACGGGCTGTTGTTTTGTTCATTACGGGCCGTTGTTTTGTTCATTACGGGCTGTTGTTTTGTTCATTACGGGCTGTTGTTTTGTTCATTACGGCTGTTGTTTGGTTCATTACGGGCTGTTGTTTTGTTCATTACGGTTGTTTGTTCATTACGGGCCGTTGTTTTGTTCATTACGGGCCGTTGTTTTGTTCATTACGAGCTGTTGTTTTGTTCATTACGGGCTGTTGTTTTGTTCATTACGGGCTGTTGTTTTGTTCATTACGGGCTGTTGTTTTGTTCATTACGGGCTGAACATTACGGGCCGTTCATTACGGGCCGTTGTTTTGTTCATTACGGGCTGTTGTTTTGTTCAATTACGGGCCGTTGTTTTGTTCATTACGGGCTGTTGTTTTTTCATTACGGGCTGTTGTTTTGTTCATTACGGGCTGTTGTTTTGTTCATTACAGGCTGTTGTTTTGTTCATTACGGGCCGTTGTTTTGTTCATTAGGGTTAGGGACCAGACCAGACCCAAGCCGAGGCCCAGATCTACCAGACCAGACCCAAGCTGAGGCCCATGATCTACCAGACCAGACCCAAGCTGAGGCCCAGATCTACCAGACCAGACCCAAGCCGAGGCCCAGATCTACCAGACCAGACCCAAGCCGAGGCCCAGATCTACCAGACCAGACCCAAGCTGAGGCCCAGATCTACCAGACCAGACCCAAGCCAAGACCCAGATCTACCAGACCAGACCCAAGCCAGGCCCAGATCTACCAGACCAGACCAGACCCAAGCCAAGGCCCAGATCTACCAGACCAGACCCAAGCTGAGACCCAGATCTACCAGACCAGACCAAACCCAAGCTGAGGCCCAATCTACCAGACCAGACCCAAGCCGAGGCCCAGATCTACCAGACCAGACCCAAGCCGAGGCCCAGATCTACCAGACCAGACCCAAGCCGAGGCCCAGATCTACCAGACCAGACCCAAGCTGAGGCCCAGATCTACCAGACCAGACCCAAGCCGAGGCCCAGATCTACCAGACCAGACCCAAGCCGAGGCCCAGATCTACCAGACCAGACCAAGCCGAGGCCCAGATCTACCAGACCAGACCCAAGCCGAGGCCCAGATCTACCAGACCAGACCCAAGCTGAGGCCCAGATCTACCAGACCAGACCCAAGCGAGACCCAGATCTACCAGACCAGACCCAAGCCGAGACCCAGATCTACCAGACCAGACCAGACCCAAGGCCCAGATCTACCAGACCAGACCCAAGCTGAGGCCCATGATCTACCAGACCAGACCCAAGCCGAGGCCCAGATCTACCAAACCAGACCCAAGCTGAGGCCTAGATCTACCAGACCAGACCCAAGCTGAGGCCCAGATCTACCAGACCAGACCAGACCCAAGCCGAGGCCCAGATCTACCAGACCAGACCCAAGCTGAGGCCCATGATCTACCAGACCAGACCCAAGCTGAGGCCCATGATCTACCAGACCAGACCCAAGCTGAGGCCCAGATCTACCAGACCAGACCCAAGCCGAGGCCCAGATCTACCAGACCAGACCCAAGCTGAGGCCTAGATCTACCAGACCAGACCCAAGCTGAGGCCTAGATCTACCAGACCAGACCCAAGCCGAGACCCAGATCTACCAGACCAGACCAGACCCAAGCTGAGGGCCAGATCTACCAGACCAGACCCAAGCTGAGGCCCAGATCTACCAGACCAGACCCAAGCCAAGACCCAGATCTACCAGACCAGACCCAAGCCAAGGCCCAGATCTACCAGACCAGACCAGACCCAAGCCAAGGCCCAGATCTACCAGACCAGACCCAAGCTGAGACCCAGATCTACCAGACCAGACCAAACCCAAGCTGAGGCCCAATCTACCAGACCAGACCCAAGCCGAGGCCCAGATCTACCAGACCAGACCCAAGCCGAGGCCCAGATCTACCAGACCAGACCCAAGCTGAGGCCCAGATCTACCAGACCAGACCAGACCCAAGCCGAGGCCCAGATCTACCAGACCAGACCCAAGCCGAGGCCCAGATCTACCAGACCAGACCCAAGCTGAGGCCCAGATCTACCAGACCAGACCCAAGCTGAGGCCCATGATCATTCAGACCAGACCCAAGCCGAGGCCCAGATCTACCAGACCAGACCCAAGCCGAGGCCCAGATCTACCAGACCAGACCCAAGCCGAGGCCCAGATCTACCAGACCAGACCCAAGCCAAGGCCCAGATCTACCAGACCAGACCAGACCCAAGCCAAGGCCCAGATCTACCAGACCAGACCCAAGCTGAGACCCAGATCTACCAGACCAGACCAAACCCAAGCTGAGGCCCAATCTACCAGACCAGACCCAAGCCGAGGCCCAGATCTACCAGACCAGACCCCAAGCCGAGGCCCAGATCTACCAGACCAGACCCAAGCCGAGGCCCAGATCTACCAGACCAGACCCAAGCCGAGGCCCAGATCTACCAGACCAGACCCAAGCTGAGGCCCAGATCTACCAGACCAGACCCAAGCCGAGGCCCAGATCTACCAGATCAGACCCAAGCCGAGGCCCAGATCTACCAGACCAGACCAGACCCAAGCTGAGGCCCAGATCTACCAGACCAGACCCAAGCCGAGGCCCAGATCTACCAGACCAGACCCAAGCTGAGGCCTAGATCTACCAGAGCAGGGACACTCCAGCACAGACCTGCAGGTGTAGGATGTTGCAGGAAAAGGAACAAGAAATATCATAATCAAGTGTTTGGTAAAGTCTACATAAACATCTGTGCCCGGCCAAGATCCTGAGGGACTTCAGATACAGACAGAACAATAATGTGAACCAAACAGACATTGTGGTGGTGAAATAGGCAACATCAGGAGAAAGGAGCAGGAGAAACTACAGAAACACCGAGGCTCAGAGAAGAGCCGGAGAGGGCTTTTCTTAAAGAACAGTACAAATCCCAGTCTAAACTGGGTCTAAACCAGGACTAAACCCAGACTAATGTGTCTATTACCTTGTAGGTAAAGTAAAGCATGAGGACGGCTGAGATCAGGACCAGAGGAACGAGAAGAGCTTTGAGGATCAGTTCTGAGCTTTGAGCTGAAACACAGAAGAACAGAGTTTAGTCCAGACCGACGAGAGTAAAACAGGACTAAAGCAGGACTAAAACAGGACTAAAACAGGTCTAAATCAGGACTAAAGCAGGACTAAAACGGGTCTAAAACAAGTGTATTTTCACCTCCTGAAAGGACCTGGAGCGAGGGGCTCTCAGAGGAGAAGCTGTGGTTGAACACTTCCAGGTGATAAACACAGGTGTAGTTTCCTTGGTGGGCGGGGCCAAAGTCAGAGAACAGGAAGTGGGCGGAGTGATTGACAGCGGGCAGGGTGTGGTTCTGAGCAGGAGAGAGGAGCTGGAAGGAGCCTCCTGGGAACTGTGGCTCCACCGAACATGTGACTCTGAACTTTGACCCCAACAGCACCCGGACCCCCTGTGACCCAAGCTCAGAGACCCCGTCTAACACAGACAGAGAGATGATTGGACGATTCAGCAGCTCTGTGGAGAGAGAGAGAGAGAGGACGAGTTAGGTCTGTGGAGAGAGAGAGAGAGGACGAGTTAGGTCTGTGGAGAGGAGTGACTCTCAGACAGTCTGTGGACTTAATAATATCTCAGAAAAGGTTTGTTTCCCTTTGAGTCTGTGATGTTAGTGCTACTTCATCTACAGGACAGACTAAACTCTTGAAGAGCAGATCCTGGAGCGGGGACAGTCCATCAGAGCAGAACAGAAACAGCTCTCCTTAAAGTCACAAATGATTTGTTATTAGCTGCTGACAACGGACTGATCTCAATCCTGGTTCTGCTGGATTCAGCGCAGCGTTTGATACGATTGATCACAATATTTTACTGCAGAGATTAGAATGTGATGTAGGTGTCAGAGGAACTGCTCTGAGCTGGTTTAAATCCTATTTAACCGATAGGTATCAGTTTGTTAATGTAAACCAAAGCTCCTCACAGTGTTCTAAATTAACCTGCGGTGTGCCACAAGGCTCCGTACTTGGTCCAATTCTTTTTACTCTCTATATGCTGCCGCTAGGTAACATTATCAAAAAGCATGGCATTGACTTCCACTGTTATGCAGATGACACTCAGCTGTACTTATCAATGAAACCAGATCAGACTGGTCAAATAGAAAGACTCAGTGCCTGTGTGAAGGATATAAAAACCTGGATGAGCCTTAACTACTCCTTAATCCTGATAAAACAGAAGTGATTTTACTCGGCCCTAAACATCTGCGCGACTCTCTAACTGAGCAGATAATCACACTGGACAATGTCAGTGTAGCCTCCAGGCCGACTGTAAGAAACCTTGGAGTCTTATTTGACCAAGAGCTCTCATTCAAAGCACATTTAGTCAAGCGTGCAAAACTGCTATTTTCACTTGCGAAATATTGCCAAAATGAGAAATCTACTGCCTAAAAATGATGCTGAAAAACTAATCCATGCCTTTGTCACGTCGAGGTTAGACTACTGTAACTCCCTGCTTGCAGCGTGTCCTAAAAGCTCAATAAAAAGTTTTCAATTAGTTCAAAATGCAGCAGCAAGAGTACTGACGGGTACTAAAAACGAGAACACATTACCCCAGTACTAAAAGATCTTCACTGGCTTCCTGTGGAGTCTAGAGTCAAATTTAAAATTCTTCTCCTAATATTAAAGCTTTAATGGATGGAAGGATCAATGAAAAGAAACAAAGTTCTTCTGTTTTTAATCAGTCAAACTGAAAATGTGAGATCAGACTTTGACTGTTACCTGAACAAACCACCTCCAGACCAGAAGAAAAAGAGGAGGATTCAGTGTAGACACAGTCTCTCACTGCAGATTTCCTCCTCACACAGTCAGTGTCAAACCTCCACACAGGAGACTCCGGAAAACCAGGTCTGAGTCGTCTAGAAACAGCAGAGCCACAGTCCAAGAGTCGACACAGAACATCTGTGTCCTCCAGGGTCCAGGAAGAGGAGCCGACCCTCGTCTCCACTCTCCTTCGTGTTTCAGCTCCACAGCTCCAGCACAGCGACTGGCCCCTCCCACCAGCCTGAGCAGCGACTCTGAACACACAAGAGACAGAGTGAAGCCATGGCCCCTTTCCCACAAGTCCCTTTCTCTTCTTTGTTGTCCCTGTCCACTCCCGTAACTGTTTCAGATCGTTGCTGTTCCAGTGACGTGGGCCGGACCACTGACACCGGACTCCCTCTTTCTGGACCTCTGCCCCACCTCCCTCTCCAGGGTTAGGTTAGGGTCCTGTTCCTGCTAGACGAGTCGTTCCCTCTGCTTATGGACTCTGGCTCTACAAACATAAACTCTATAACTTTAGCCTTAGTTACATCTACAGCCTGTCCGTCCATGGGAGTGGATCCCTTCTTCACTGTGGTTCTCCTCCAGGTTTCTCTTTTCCCTTAGGGTTTTTTTGAGTTTTTCCTTGCAGAGAAGGAGGGTCTAAGGACAGAAGGAGGGTCTAAGGACAGAAGGAGAGACTAAGGACAGAAGGAGGGTCTAAGGACAGAAGGAGGGTCTAAGACAGAAGGAGAGTCTAAGGACAGAAGGAGGGTCTAAGGACAGAAGGAAGGTCTAAGGACAGAAGGAGGTCTAAGGACAGGGATGCTCTGGACAATCATTCATCTGCTCTACTAATAATCTGCTTTGACTTGCTTGATCAAATGTTTCATTGAATATGTATTGTTTTATTTTGATTTCCTTTGCTACAATTAATAATCTTGGAAGTCTTCAGAGACTGTTGTTGTGATTTTAGGCTATACAAAAAAAAAATTGATTTGATTTCACAGAAGCCCCGCCCCTTTCCCTTCAGCCCCCCCTTTACCTGAGCAGGTGAGCTTGGCAGCGGCCTCAGAGGAGCAGGTCCTGGAGCTGGAGCGGGGACAGTCCATCAGAGCAGACTCATTTCCCTCACAGTGGAACGTCTGCAGTCCCAGAGGAGAGAGCGCCCCCTGGAGGAGAGAAGGAGCCCCACAGCCCAGCTCCCTGCACAGCACCTCTGCACCCAACAGGTCCAAGGCCCCTTCACAGAGCCAGGTCCAGGACTGGTCCAGGACTGGTTCCAGATCTGCACTGATCCTGAGCAAAGACTGGAGCCAGACACCAACGCACCGACTCTGTGGACACACGAGTGACGACACATGAGTTCACGAAAAGTGAACCGCGATAGAGCGAGGGACCACTGTATGTGAAATCAGATTTTGACTTTTACCTGAACAAACCACCTCCAGACCAGAAAAGTCAGAGTAAGAGACACTGTCGACACAGTCTCTCACTGCAGAGTTCCTCGTCACACAGTCAGAGTAGATCCTCCACACAAGAGACTTTGGAAAATCATGTCTGACTCGTCCAGAAACAGCAGAGCCACAGTCCAAGAGTCGACACACAACATCTGTGGCCTCCAGGGTCCAGAGGTATAAGGAGCTCACCCCTCGTCTCCACTCTCCTTCATG
Organism: Mugilogobius chulae; assembly: GCA_038363315.1. Classification (NCBI taxonomy): domain Eukaryota; kingdom Metazoa; phylum Chordata; class Actinopteri; order Gobiiformes; family Gobiidae; genus Mugilogobius; species Mugilogobius chulae. The sequence continues at coordinate 3,326,171 of CM076413.1, read as the reverse complement.
TTTCACCTCCACAGTTCCAGCACAGCGACTGGCCCCTCCCACCAGCCTGAGCGGCTCTGAACACACAAGAGACAGAGTGAAGCCCCGCCCCTTTCCCTGAAGCCCCGCCCCTTCCCTGTGTGTCGAGTGTTTTACCTGCTGAGCCGTTGTTTTCCGTCAGAACTCCTGCACAAACAAAGACACACGTCACTAAACTGTTGGTCAAATGACTTTTCACACTAAAGTTGGCCACACACTACACGACTGTTTGCTCATTATTATTATTTTCAGTCGCACTTAGTCACGTCTAGTCGAGGTTAGTTGAATCTAGTTGAAGCCAGTCTCAGTTGTGTCACTCGTGTAGAGTGTGGGTATCTGCGACTCAACTCGCGTTCCAATCGTGTAGTTTGTGGCAGGTCTAGACTAGACTAGACTTCCGTCGCAGGTTTTTAAACATGTTGGAATTAAAAGCCCGATTTTTGTAGCGCTCCGGTGCTGTTTACGGTTTATGACGCTCCTCTGGGCAAACACAGAGCCCAGCGCTAATGAAAAGAGCCGAGGAGGCACTGGAAGCGACTGAGGTTAAACTTACTGTTTACGTCTTTTCAGAAGAAACACGCGCAAGAACACCGGTAACGGCAAGGTACAGAGTGAAATATACTAGTTTTTACACCTCTGATGACCATAACAACAGCGCACACACCTCCTCTCTCCTCCTCCTCCTCTCTCCACGAAGCGCTGCTGACGTCCTCCTCACTCCAAACAACACAAGTTTTCTTCTGATCAAATCTCATAGAAGTAACGCATCCACGTAAAATCCAAAGGGGAAATATGTCCAACTTCGTCACCTCTGTCGTCATTTCTAGTGTGATTTTGAGAGAGCTAGCTAACTAGCGCATTTGTACCGGTGTTTCAGCATAACGTCAGGACGTGTAGGGTCACGTGAGTGTTTGCTTATGGCAAAAATAAAGAAATAAATACATAAATATTAATTACGCTAAACAAAACCCGTTTTTTTATTTATATCATGTTGTAAAAATTATTATTCAAAGACCAATAAATATTAGCTAAAAAATCACTAAAAATCAAATAAAAAATAAAATCAAGCACTAAACTGTTTATAAACTGTTATAGTGTGTGGTCTCAGTCGTGTAGTGTGTGGTCTCAGTTGTGTAGTGTGTGGTCTCAGTTGTGTAGTGTGTGGTCTCAGTTGTGTGTGTGTGGTCTCAGTTGTGTAGTGTGTGGTCTCAGTTGTGTAGTGTGTGTCTCAGTTGTGTAGTGTGTGGTCTCAGTCGTGTAGTGTGTGGTCTCAGTTGTGTAGTGTGTGGTCATAGTTGTGTAGTGTGTGGTCACAGTTGTGTAGTGTGTGGTCTCAGTCGTGTAGTGTGTGGTCTCAGTTGTGTAGTGTGTGGTCATAGTTGTGTAGTGTGTGTGGTCTCAGTCGTGTAGTGTGTGGTGTGTGGTCTCAGTCGTGTAGTGTGTGTCTCAGTTGTGTAGTGTGTGGTCATAGTTGTGTAGTGTGTGTCTCAGTTGTGTAGTGTGTGGTCATAGTTGTGTAGTGTGTGTGGTCTCAGTCGTGTAGTGTGTGGTCTCAGTCATTCTAGAATCACTCTCAGTCCAGTCGTGTAGTGTGTGGGCAAGACTCGCATTCTGATTAGTCACAACTGAAAGTTGTGTAGTGTGTGGCCAGCTTAAGGGAACTTTTCTCTGTCAGTGGTACTGTTTTAGTTCCCATTGTATTCACGTTCACACAGAGGAACTATGGACCGGGGCCACACTTGAGGGACTTTTTCAGATCCTGCTCTGGGGAAGGTTCTTTCAGTCAGACCAGGAACACCGAGGTCCAAAATGATTAGACAAGGGGGGTCTGGGGGTTCTCCTCCAGGACATTTTGAAACAAAATCCTGCACGTTTGTGCATTTTGACTTTCAGCAGCGTCACAGCTTGTAACTTTGTATCTAAAAAAACTTTGGCTTGAATTATAATTGGTTCTCTAATAGTTAGGCTAACTGGTACACTTTCTCAGCAGAGGAGATTCACCTCAACACCTGGCACCCCAACCTCCGACTATCACCAAGTGTTCCCTGCATGTTATTGGTTGGTGGGGAAACCGGAGTGCCCAGAGGAAACCACCCAGACACCGGCAGGAACATGCAAGGATCTGAGACTCACGAGCCCAACTTACAGCTCAACACAGTAAAACATTATTAAAACCACAATAGTCAGTTTTACGTCGTTACACCCGCCGGTCAAACACAGGTTTTAAAAAGAGGAGCTCACGGATCTCAATGCTGCGTACGACCATGGACACAAACACATTACAACAGTCACTTTGTCTGGAAACATGTTTTAGACAAACTTCTTTAACCTGGAGAAAAACAGAAGTTCCCACAAAACAGGTTTAAATGTGTAAACAGGAACTGACTGTGAATGTCAGTGATGTTTGGAGCTTTAGGACGTCACAGTTTGATGTGGAAAAGAACAAAAACACAGCTGAATGACTGATTTACTATAATGACTAGAGAGAGAGTTTCCATGGTAACTACAGCAGCATCAGTCCAGCTCCGGCGGCCATCTTGTGTAGGGAGAGTCTCAGACAAACTCACAGAAGCTGAACTTTGAAACGACTTTTCCCTTAAACACTTTGATCATTTGTCTTTTTCATATTTGTACTTTTATTTGTGCTTCTGTTCGACCAAACTAAAGTGAAAACATGTGGAACAAACAGACTTTTATAGGAACAGCAGTGAAGGAAACACAAGAACCAGAGACACACAAATCCAGCCCAGTGCAGAGTTTTTACATTCACACTGATTCAGACACAAAACACTCAAATATATCATTATCTGTGACATGATCAACTTAAATCTGTCAGTTATGAGAGAGAGAAATAAAACTCTACAAACGTCATAGAAAATGTCCAGTTTTACTTTGTCAGAAACACGACTCCCACAAAGTCCAAAACTTACAAAATAAAGACTTTAATTGTGACGAGCTTCATTTGAAGATTTAATTACACAGTTTATTTGACGGATTCAAAGTAATTTTGGATTAGAGTTTGTTCTAGTTTCTGGCCGACAGAGGGCGCTGCTGCTCCGTTCTTTATGTTGACTCTGAATAACCACGTCATTATCGTCTGAACCATCTTTATGTCGGAAAGAAACACCATTCAACCATTCTCAGTAAAAACAAACCAAACTAAAGTCACTAAAGTGGAGTTCAGTGTGAAACGAGACAAGAAGAGCAGGTCCAAACCGGGACAAACTGGGCTAAAAACACCAAATCTAAACATCAGACATGAGAACGTCAAAAGACTGACCTGAGAAACATCCGAGAAACAGGAGCAGCGCTGTGAGGGCCATGAACCCGGTCTGAACCTGGTCTGAACCAGGTCTGAAGCAGGTCTGAACCAGGTCTAACACTGGTCTGAACCAGGTCTAAAACTGGTCTAAGTCCTGCCTCTGAGCGTTTCCTGTTTTTCACATCTTCTTATCGTTTCATCGTTTGTGGTTTTTCTCTTTTAGACACAGAAGCTCTGCCATAATCTGATGTTTTTCTTCCTTTACTTTCCTTTATTTTGAAGCTTCTTGTCGTTAAACGTGACCAAACATTGGATGGGTTTAATCCAGAGAAAAGAGACGAGGTCCCAGAACTGATCCCTGTGGAGCTGCTCTTTCAAACAGGAAAAAGTTCTGTTTCTGTTTCTTTTACCTTGTGTTTGGTTTGTTGGATTTGTTGAGGAGACTTCTCGTGTGTTTTCCTCTTTTGGAGGGAGACATGTTCAGATATCATTTTATTGACTTTTGTTAAACCAGGAAAGTCCCAGTGAGATTCAGAATCTCTTTAGCAGGAGAGCCCTGGGCGAGGCATTATTGGACATGTTTTTAGTGGTAAGGGAAACCGGAGTGCCCGGAGGAAACCTACGCAGACACGGGGAGAACATGCAAACTCCACAGAAAGACCCCGGAACTGGGAATTGAACCCAGGACCTTGTTGTTACTAACCACTGCGCCACTACTAATCTCATTAGTCCACTTTTTTGTCAACTGGAAAATTAAAGTTACATGTTTTTTTTTGTTTGTTTGTTTGTTTGTTTTTTACTTTTGTTTGGTTTAAATCTGTTAATTCACTTTTGTTTGACTAAAAAAACTCCTCTGTGTTTTGTTATTCTTTGTCCAGACTGATAAAAAGCAGATTCTCAGAGGTGAAAATGTGACACAAAATGGCCCATTTTCATCTAAAATGTGAACCTAAACTGGATTTGTTTGGACCTTTTATTCCAGTCTTGGACATGTTCTTGGACACTGAACATACAAAATCACAAAATGCATCTCTTCTAAAAAATATAAAGCACAAATGATCATGAAATCATCTCTGTTCCACTGTAGGTTTGTTTAAGCAGAGTGAGGCGTAATGGTGACTCCAAAACCTAAAGGCATGCTGGGAAATGAAGTGCGGTGAACATGTGACAGACGGCTGATTGGATCAGACACTTCCTCCTCTCTCCTCGTCTCAAGGCTCACACACATTCTTCATGTGTGAGTCCAACTTTCTTCTTTTGTCCAACACCTGATCCAATCCTCCTGCTCTCGTCTGCAAACATGATCACATGTGCAGACTGAGCGCGCTCAGAGCTGTTGGCTGATTGTATCAGTGACGTAAACTCACTCTGTCCCACTCACATCAGGCTTTTCTCACAACATGTCATTAACTGAGTTGACTGAGAAAATTCTTGATGCAATTAAAAAGAAAGACCATACTGTGGGTGTATTTATCGATTTACGCAAAGCTTTTGACTCTATAAATCATGAATTATTAATGGCAAAATTATTTACCTACGGAATTAGAGGGCTTCCACATCAATGGCTCTAAAGTTATATGACTAACCGACTGCAATATGTACACATAAATGGGCAAGATTCAGATTATAAAGAAGTAACGTGCGGAGTGCCACAAGGTTCCATTATTGGTCCATTACTTTTTATTTTATTCTTAAATGTTATTTGTGAATCATCAAAAATTCTAAATTTTTTGTTGTTTGAAGTCAGGAAAGAACTTAGCAGAAATAATGTCATGCATAGAAGAGGAAATGGTAAAAGTAAGAAATTGGTTTAGAGAAAACAATCTTTGCATCAATTGGGACAAAACAAAGTAGGCCTATATGATTTTTGGAAATCAAAAGAAAAAAGAAAATTTAAAAATAGCTATTGATGGTGTAACTATAGACAGAGTTGCAGAATTTAAGTTTCTGGGCGTTATTTTGGATGAAAATTTAAGTTGGAAACCCCATATAAATTATATAAAAAGTAAAGTGAGCAAAAGTGTGGGCGTTTTATATAGAGTTAAAGATATGTTTAATCTGTACTCTTTGCATGTATTACTGTATATTATTCTCTGGAGGGCAGCTAAAATTAATATTGTTGAAATGCAGTTTATTTTTTGCAAAGCAAACGAGTAATGGGTCTAGTCATCCTAGAAATAGACACTTTTTAAATTAGCTAAATATTTTATGAATTATTCCATGGCAAAGTCCAATGTTATTAATAGGAAAAACTGCCTCTTGCCCTCCACCTGACTGATAACTGCCAAGAATTCTAGAATGTGAAACCCACCTATTATTGGGTTGAAATTTGGGGGAACACATATTCCACAAACACAAAACCACTATTTATTCTACAGAAAAAAGCAATTAGAATAATTAACAATAAAAGATTAGAGAACACACAAACAGCTTGTTTATAAAATCCAGGCAACTTAAGTTTAATGATCTAGTTGATCTGAGAATATAATTAACTGTATGGAAAGCTAAACAAAAAATACTACCCTTGGCGATACAAAGCAGATTTACTTTAGTCTCAGAGAATGAGGAGCACAGAAGAAAACATAATTTTCGGAATATATTTGCAAGAACTACCAGGAAACAGTAAAGTGTCTCAGCGTACGGCAGATGACTCTGGAACTCTTTGAGTGACAAACTTAAATCTTGCACCAACATGCTAAGTTTTAAAAAGATGTATAAAGAAAAAATATTTGCAGAATATACTAAAAAATGAAAGTAAAACAATAATTTAATTCGTAAATTAGATGAAGTTGAGGCCTGGTGACGGGTGAGGATGGGGTAAATGAATAATTTTATGTATTTATTAATGTAAATTGTTTGTGTTTAAGGGATGGATTATATAAGATTTATCTTCCCTCCATTCCTTGTTGTTCATGTTGAATGTGGAATGGCTGTACTGTGAACATAGCGCCATGAACAAATAAACAATAAAATGAATGAAATGAAATGGATCTGTCCACTTGAACCTTGGATTTGAACTGGTTTAATTCCCAAAGATGAGTCAGGTCAAAGGTCAGGCTAAACAGGACAAATCTGCTTTTAATTAATATGAAGTGTTGCAGGACAATACCTGTACGTGATCATGTAAGACTCACGCTACACCAACAGAAGAAAGTCTGACCTGGACAGGACACAACTATAAAACACAACAGAGCTGATTTTAATCTTAATAAAGACGAGACGACCGACATCAGCCACAACCAACGAGGAAGTGAGCTGTGTGAGGACGAGCTTTGGGATCAGGAGAGTTTGTGGCTTTTCCATTTTCAACACACAAGAGAGAAGGGGAACTAATATGAAGAAAGATCAATTAAAAAACACATAAAGTCATATAGAATTAGGAAACAAACACTGTTGCTTCTAATGTTTTGAATGTTTTGGACACCATCGCAAGCAAAAAGCACCTTGGAGGAATGTTGATTCAGTTAGAGCACAGAAAAGGGAAAATGGAGCAAGTCAGAACTCCAAGTTCATTATGAAACTTACAAGAGTTGTGCTCTTACAACCAAGTTTTATGCAAAACAAGAGAAAGATATTTTTCTGAAATAATTAGTAATTGCAGTAACAACTCTCTCTCTAGTTTCACAATTTAAACTTTTCCAATTTTTTCAATGCCCCAAACGCTCAAACTTTAGCCTATTGACCCTATTTTGTCCCGCCTACTTTCTAGGACGTGCACTTCCTGTTTAGCTGCATTTAGCCTGTAGATTTCAGTCGATGGGTTTATTTTAACTGTCATTATATTTAATTAAAATTGCCCCACAAGACAGACAAACAAATACGTTAGCTGTCTCAACAGAGCCAAACAGGAAGTGCATTTCCAAGCCAAGTGGGCGGGACAAAATAGGGTCAATAGCTTACCGCTCTGCCCGCGCTCATAGACATTAAATTAGTAGACGCACAATCAGCAGCTCTGCTCTGTTGCTACAACTCGAACAGCGCGACGCCATATTCCTCCGGTAGATGTGATGACGCAAATCAACTGAACTCAATGACAGAAGTGTCACTTTTATGGATAAAACGAGATAAAACAAGAGATTTCAGCAAAACCATCAGCAAAACAGACTGATTTGTGTTTTATGAAGCTTTTTAAAACAACTTTGGCGATGTGAGATTATATTTCTCAAACTATAGTACTATATTTTTAGGCTGGAAATTCTCCATCAGTTGCCGATGTGACAGACGCTCTTCCACAGAGAAGTGAAGATATAACTGTGTTTGGTGTTGTTTATGTAATTTGTCTGCTTTTCTCACTAGTAACATGTGAAAGAGACGTTTGGTGGTCACTGGAACCTGGATTGGCTGCGCTCAATCAAGCAATATTATCGTTGTTTTGAGCAGGTTTGTCACAGTGCTAAAGGGAGAGAAGAAATCGATTTGGTTGCACATTTATTGGTAAAGCCTTTTTCAAGACGGACTTTTCATGAAAAGTTGGACACAAGAAAGACCGGGCAACTTTGAACCTAGCAGCTCTCCGAGCGCCTGTCACAAGCGTGAAGGGGATTTATTCTGTGGGACACTTACAAGGTGCTTTCCAAAACTTTTGGCGAACCCAGGGTGGGCTCGCCAAAAGTTAAACGAGCAAGTGTGGAGGGAAACATAGCTGCGCGAGAGAGGAGCCGATATGAGGAAATCTACGAGGCCACTGGAAGGTAAGATTCTGGACAATAACATTTGCATTTTAGGTGTACAAGTAGTTCAGACTATTGGTGAGTGAATATTTTTGTGTGTGTGTGTGTAAATGCGTTTATTCTGGCTATAGAAGTAATGCTTTGCTCTTTATCGTGTGCCTGCGTAAAAGAATAGTATAAGGACCCACAGTGACACTGGTGTAACAGCAACTTCAGCCTATCTGGAAGGGCCTATAAATGATTGTATTCACAGTTTTGACCTCACACACTCCCAGAGTGACTCCTGGTGAACATCCTGATGCATCATGGTCCTGGTCATGTGACTTTGTTTTCACACAATAATATTTCCAAAATGGCCATTTTTCAACAGGTGTCCTAATTAGCATTTTTGTAAAAGTTCATATTTTCTTGTTCAAAATAAAGTGAAACTATTTGATTGTTCTGACACTGACAGAAGAAGTGTCTGATCACACACAACCTGAGGTTTACACATTGTATCAATAATTTGATAGAAAACTGATCAATTGAAAAGTGCTGTAACACGTGTGTCACAACGGGACTTTAGACTTTGAAAAAACCCAATGTGACATATACAGTATGTCACATTATTGATTACTGATCAGGGATCAATATGAGGTGTGGAATATTTTAGCTCATTCTGTCACATTTTACCTAAGGAACTCAATTATACTTAACAATTCTGAAGATTGTATCGTTTTGTGATCATTTTGTCATGTCTTTAGTAGATCTGTGTATATTTTCAAACGTTAACCTCCAACAGGATCAGGTTTTATGGCTCAAACTACGTTACAATGTTTTCTTAGGTGGGTTTTATTGACAGAAGATGATTTTTAAAGGTAAAAAGTGGAATAAACCCAATTTTAACTAATAATAGCACCGTTATAGGTCATAATACTGTTGAAATTCAAACTAATTTATACAAAAAAGCCAGACTTTGTGCCCTTTTTGACAGACAGATGGGACCTGGGTGTTTCTGACTCACACTGTGATGTCACTGGGTGAAACCTGAGGCTGAGCTGCAGGAGTTCTGCTCCCACATTTATCTGATACATCATTATATTCAAGATTACCACATGTTATATATTCAACATCAATTTGGTGCAAACGCAGTGGACTGCTCGCTACTGCAGCGGGACCGGGCGCAGCAGTGCTCACGATGGAAGAGTAGCCTGTCTGTGCTTTCTTATTTTTCTAGACAAATGGATTTAAATGGACTAAGCGAGTCAGGACCCGCCCGGAAGTGCTTTGGTAGTCTGGTTTGTATAGATCCTCGTCTGTACTCCATCACAGTAAGAAGATCCAAGCGTTACTGTTTTGCTCTTTATTGTGCAAACACACAGGGTTATGAATGAAAAAATGAAAGTGCCTTATTTGATAGACAAGGCTACAAGCGCGAGAAAATATCTTTACGTTTTCAGACCAATGTAGACAACAGAAAATAGCTTAGGTGGGAAATTATACTTCAGTACAGTGAACTTAGTCTCAGGTAACATCGCGCATTGAACACCAAATGGACACAATAGGCTACTTATTGCAGATGATTTAGGGATATATAGAGGCTGTTTTATGCAGAGTTTAGTCATGTTTTGATCTGTATCTTGTAGTTTTGCCTCATGTCAGCGTTCCTTGGCCTCTGTGCAAGATCCGTGTCAAAAAAGCTTGAACAGGAGCGAGATGGATAAACATGTCTCGCGTCTGTTCGTCGTGTCGAATTATGTAATTAATTTCCCACGAAAAGTGCCACTGGTTGTCCGGTGCGATTTATACATGTTTTTTTCTCCTAATATGTGTATTTTGGCTTGTGCACTTACACTTCAGAGCGAGTTGTAGTACGACAATATAGTAATCATGAAAGCTCATTTTGCATTTGTAGGCGACTAATCATTTTGATAACAGGTTGATAAAGCTAATAGACACTTACAGCAATGTGCTGCATTCATTGTAAGGCTTATAAAAGGCTTTACATTTTTTGCGGCTCCAGGCAGATTTAGTTTTTGTTTTTTTTTGGTCCAATATGGCTCTTTGAACATTCGACCCCTAGACCGACCTAAAGAGCTGGTCTCGGGCCGATTGTTTGATTCGGATCAGAGTTCACTTGTATTTATTCAGACCTGAAAAAAAGGGGGAACGAATTCTGAACGGTTCAAATCTACGCCCTCTATCTGGCTGCTTGTTGCACTGTCTTTGTCTGATAATAAAGTAATATAATAATAATAATGATAGTAAAAGATCTATCAATCTATCGATATCTTTATTAGATAGATAGATAGATAGATAGATAGATAGATAGATAGATAGATAGATAGATAGATAGATAGATAGATAGATAGATAGATAGATAGATAGATAGATAGAGCACATGCATTTGTATTGGGGGTTAGATCACTACACCTTTTTATTCATTTTATTTTATGTTATGTTTTTTGTTTTTTTTTTACATATCACTTTAGACAGATTTTTTTTTTGCTTTTATTTATTTTTTATTTATTTTTTGCAGTTATGCAGGGAAAAGAGTGTGAGGCAGCCGATATTTTAATAGATCCATGGAGGCAGCCAGATCAAGTTGCATGTTTTACATTCATATTACAGCTCAATATTATATATAATATTATTATATATAAAGACACTTTAGTCAGAATTACATTTGTACAAAAGTAATAACATTTGAATTTTTAGAGCAGCAGATTTGTGACTCACATTGTTTAGTTAAATTTCAGTGAATTACACTTTGGCCTTGTGCTTACAGTTAGCTCACAATGATTTATTGAAAGTCTTGGATTAAACTTCAAATGAAGGTTTGAAAAGGTTTGCAAACTTGAGATTTTGTTCTGGAAAAAGAAAAACAGCTCCTTTCACTAGTTCTGTTTCTTTCTGAACATTTGCATCAGACAAACAAAGCAGAAATCAAATCAAACTTTATTTATAAAGCACTTTTTATACATATAATGTTATTATGCAGCTGGAATATTCATTGACTTACAATTAATCACCAAATATTGTTTAAAAAACTGGAAAGATATGGGATAAGGGGAGTGGCTTTGAACTGGGTCTAAAGCTATCTAACCAAGAGACTGCAGTTTGTGAAAATGACTGAGTTTGAATCTGGGGTTCCACAGGGGTCGATATTGGGCCCAAAACTGTTCAGTTTATATTTAAATTACATTTTTAATGTTTCTAAATTATTGAAATTTGTTTTATTTGCAGATGACACCAATATATTCTATTCAAGTGATAATTATAATAATTTAATACATATTATAAATAATGAATTAAGTACACTAAAAATATGGATGGATAATAATAAATTAAAAACTAAAGTACTGTTCTTTGGAAATTATAATGGGAATTCAGACAGAGAAATAAACTTAGACGGTATTGTTATGGATTTAGTAACTGAAATTAAATTCTTAGGAATACTATAGCAAATTAACCTGGAAACCACATACAAGACACAGTGTTTCCATCATTACTAAAATTAAATATCTTTTAGAGAAGTATGGGGTAATAATTATAAAAGTTCACTTCATCCAGAAACGTGCAATAAGAGTTATACATGAGGCAGGATTTTGGAATCACACTAATAGTTTATTTCTGCAGCCTAAACTATTAAATTTTTTGATTTAGTTGATTTTTATACTGCACAATTGTTTTGTAAAGAAAGTAAAAGTACACACACTTCCCAGGAATATTCAAAAGCTCTTTTTGGAGAGAGAAGGGAGTTATAATTTGAGGGGGTTTGGTTTTAAAGCTCTGATTCTGCCCAGTCCAATCGCTGGATTCATTTTTCAATGGTTAGTGCTGATAGTCGGGTCCAGAGGGACAGAAGTGAGCTGGTTGCCATGGTAACGAGTTTATTTCTTTTGCTAAACTGGCCTAAACTGTTATATTTTTTATCTTAACCGTTGCCCAAACCTTTTTCCTCACCTTAATCATCGTCTCTCCGGACCCGACTCTCTAGCATTTACCTTTTTCAATTTGAAAAAGTCACTAAACATGAACAAGCACCGAAGCTACTGTTAGCAATGTTAGCGGCTGTTGTTAGCATAAGGACTGCACAAACGAAGCGGCACAAAAGGCACGACAACATCACAAAGTTTTTTTTTGGTGATTAATATTTCTTTTCTGAAGACCAAAACAATCACAATTTTAATGTGTACATGTCTTTAGCTATGAACTGGACTAGCTATAAGGACAAGGCAAGCGCTGCAAAATCAAAGTAAAAAAACTTGAATTTCTAAAAATACAAACTCGATTTATCGATTAAATCGATTTTTTGCCCAGCCCTACTAAAAATGTAATATGCTCATCGAGTCGTGAGTGAGTGGTCAGAGTTGGGAGGTCAACGACCAAAGTTAAAAGAGTTTACATTGAATTAACAAAGAAAGCTTCAAAGGCGATAAACTTTTCCAAGTCAAAAAACGTTCCCTTTGGAGAATTCATTATTTATGCAAAAAACGACAGAGGCGAGAAAGCCAGAGTCCCCTCCCAGTGAGGGGGCGTGGCACCGTGAGCCCTCCCACAATAAGAAAAAGAGGCTTTTTCAGAGGGGACATTGAGGGGCAGAGCAAAGAAACGAGGTGAGGTCGCCATCGTGAGGCCAGAGGCGCAGTCCACCTTAAAAAGTCCACCAATGGGAAATACACTCAATTCATCATCAAGTCTAAAAATGACACATTTCAGATCTTCTGAAAAGGACCAAACACAAATGTTTGGAAAATCACACTTTTATTGGGAATATTCAGAGCAATAAATAACCGTGTTTCTACTGGAAGTCAATGGGACAAAATGGCTCCAACAGAACAAGAGACAAAACTACAAACTGCTTCTGCACAAAAACTACAAAATCATCCAAGACAAAGTTAGACTGATTTTGAACCTGTCCAAGGCTGGAAAAAAACAAACAAATCCAGTTTAGATTCACATTTTGTGTCACATTTTCACCTCGAAGAATCAAACCAAGAGGAGTTTTTACTCACAACACAAGATCACAGGTTTAAGCAAAAAAAAGTTTTAAAATATATATTTAACTGTAATTTTACAGCCATACAAAAGGGGAGAAAAGTCTTTAGCATGAGAATATTATTTTATCCACTGAAAAACAAGGGTCCCATTGTTTTAAATATTGGTGTCGCAGTGGTTAGTGCTCTGGCCTCATTGCAACGAGGTCCTGGGTTCAATTCCCAGTTCCGGGGTCTTTCTGTGCATGGAGTTTGCATGTTCTCCCCGTGTTTGTGTTAATTTCCTCCGGGTACTCCGGTTTCCCCTCTCACTAAAAACATGTCCATTAATGCCTCCCCCATTGCTCCCTTGCAAAAGAGATTCTGAATCTCACTGGGACTTTCTTGGTTAAATAAAAGTCAATGAAATGATATCTGAACATGTCTCCCTCCAAAAGAACAAAAGTCTCCTCAACTAATCCAGCTCCACAGGGATTCTCTTTTCTCTGGATTAAACTAATCCAATGTTTGGTCACGTTTAATGTGAAGAATCTTCAAAATAAGAAAGTACAAGACGAAAAACATCAGATTATGGAAGAGCTTCTGTGTCTAGAGAGAAAAACCACAAACGATGAAACGATAAGAAGATGTGAAAAACAGGAAACGCTCAGAGGCAGGACTTAGACCGGTTTTAGACCTGATTCAGACCTGCTTCAGACCTGGTTCAGACCGGGTTCATGGCTCTCACAGCGCTGCTCCTGTTCCTCGGATGTTTCTCAGGTCAGTCTTTTGACGTTCTCATGTCTGATGTTTAGATTTGGTGTTTTTAGCCCAGTTTGTCCTGGTTTGGACCTGCTCTTCTTGTCTCGTTTCACACTGAACTTGTTTGGTGACTTTAGTTTAGTTTGTTTTTACTGAGAATGGTTGAAGGGTGTTTTATTTCCGACATAAAGATGGTTCAGACGATAATGACGTGGTTATTCAGAGTCGACATAAAGAACGGAGCAGCAGCGCCCTCTGTCGGCCAGAAACTAGAACAAACTCTAATCCAATATGACTTTGAATCAGTCAAATAAACTGTGTAATTCAAACATTATTCTTAAACTAAATCTTCAAATGAAGCTCGTCACAATTAAAATCTTCATTTTGTAAAAGTGTTTTTCTGACAAAAGACAAAAGTAAAACTGGACATTTTCTGTGACGTTTGTAGAGTTTTATTTCTCTCTCATAACTGACAGATTAAAGTTGATCATGTCACATATAATGATATATTTGTGTGTTTTGTGTCTGAATCAGTGTGAATGTAAAACCCTGCACTGGGCTAGATTTGTGTGTCTCTGGTTCTTGTGTTTCCTTCACTGCTGTTCCTATAAAAGTCTGTTTGTTCCACATGTTTTCACTTTAGTTTGGTCGAACAGAAGCACAAATAAATGTACAAATATGAAAAAGACAAATGATCAAAGTATTTAAGGGAAAAAGTCGTTTCAAAGTTCAGCTTCTGAGAGATTATCTGAGACTCTCCTAACACAAGATGCAGTTTATCAGCTGTTACATCGTCAGCGTGAGGAGGGAACAGAGGCGGAGCTCACAGGAGGAGGGACAGGGCTGGGGCCCACTTGGAAACACTGACACCAAGTGAAACTTGAAGAGGTGCAATATTATAAAAAATATCAAATTATGCATAAGATTATAGATGTGTTGGTCTAAAATAGCTCACTCCAAATTTAGGCAAAATGCATCTGTTTCATTCAAAAGTTTCTGGGGCAGGATCTTACATTATCTCTTTATTGTGAGAAATATTATTTAGCCTACACGTATTTATTGTATGTCGCTTTGTTTATAGTACATTTTAATGAAAAAAATAAATTTAAACGCTGCTTTGGATTGACTGATTAAGGTTCGTAGAAAAGACTATAGGGTCCCGAAGCTGATTCAGCCTGTTCTCATGGATAAGTGTGTCAATACCACGCTATTGTAAACAGCGTGTCATATGAACGCAACTTCTATTTTTTGCGTGTGTATTTCCCGCGTTTCTGTCCCAGTTATTTCTATGGTGAATGTAAAGACGTGTTATTATTCATGAAGACTAACACGACAATCCTAACCTTAACCAACTCCAAGCCCCAGACCTAAACTTTCACAATTTTGCAACGTCAGACCTAAAGTTAGAAGTTAATCTCTTGAAAAAACCTTGTGTTTGTCTCAACCACATCACGTGTCCAGACCACGCCAGAAAAAACAAGCGTGTAATTGCACGCCACAACAGGCAGAGGGCGTCGTCATGGCGTGCTATTTTACGAAATCCATGAGAACACGTTTTGCTTAGGGCCCCAAAAGGTTAGATCGGCTCTGGCTAACATGTTAGTTAGTTAGTTAGTTAGTTCATTTTATTTTGAACAAATTTGAACACATAAAAAACAAATGTCACAAAAAATAGACAAACATAAACAAACATGCATTTGTTATTGTTGTTATTCAAAAAGGAGTGGGATGAAGTTAAGAACTTATTTAATCCCACCCCCAATATTTCAAACACAATTACATGTTTATGCTTCCTGTAGTTTTCCTTGGCCTAAAATCAACTACATTGATAATAATAAACAAACAACCGAAAAAGCACGTTTACAGAACCTCTCTCATTTATCTATAAGTATTAAGAATTTCCATTTTATATTTATATTTAAACTGCTTAGGGTTTATTGCATCTTTTATATCCTGGCTTATGCTATTCCATAATCTTACACCACTTGAGGAAATACAAAATCTTTTCCTTGTTGTTCGAATTGTTTTAACTTTAAAGTTATGCTGTCCCCTTAAAAGATACTTCCCCTCTCTGTTTTTAAACAGTTTTTGTATATTACTAGGTAAAATGTTTTTACTTGCCTTGTACATAATTTGAGCTGTCAAGAATTTTACTGCATCTATAAATTTTTAATAACTTTGATTGATAAAAATATTATGTGTATGTTCCCGATAGCCAACCTTATTATAATTCGTATGGCTTTT